>VZRL01004326.1:0-10765 GCA_013397895.1 Origma solitaria | reverse complement strand
ACTGCATTTTAGTCTTCAATTCCAGCTAATTTTTGTGTACAAATAAACAAACAGACAGAAAGCACGTGAAGCTGCATTCGCTTGTGCGGCACATTTAGAATGTATCCCATTCTGTCCTGATGTCATTTGGGACCCCCGAATGTCCCTGGCAGAGCCGTGATGCGGTGGAGGAGCAGGTGAGTGGGGAAGGAGGGGGTCATGCTGGGTGCCCTCCCCCAAAGGGACCCAAAAAGGCCAGACAATTCACAGGGAGGGGTGTGACTAAAACCTGACAAGTTTTTCATTTATATATATTGGAAAATAGTACTAAATAATTTATAAATTCATTTAGAAATAACCCCTCTCTATCTGCTCTGTTATATACAGGAATACAAGAAACTCTGAATCGAGACATGTAGGGTTTGAAAATAACGACACCGTTTTTATGGATGAATGAAACAAAGCGCCTGAACACATAGGAAAAGATGATGGGTGTGATGGAAATAAAAACTGCTCTGTGCCAACTTTTCTCTGTTCTCTCACGGAGCTAAACCCCGAGCGCTGCGCGGTGCTGCCACCTGGTGACAGAAAGCGGCACTGCCGCCCCCGACACAGCGCCCTGACCGTCCCTGCTGTCGCCTGCTGTCGCCTGCTGTCGCCTGCTGTCCCCTGCGCGGTGACACGAGACTGCGGCGGCGGTGGCTGCTGAGCGCGGGCAGGGCGAGAAGCGGGACCGAGCGGGGCGATGTCTGGAAAGGGAGGGGAGCGGGGAAGGAGAGTTAGGAGTGATGAAGGCGTGGTTGAGCGGGGCCACGGCGATCAAAGAGTGGCCGACGTGCGGGGCGGAGAGTGAGAAGAATGCCCGTGGCGGGGCCGCTCGTGCCGGGCAGCGGGGGCGCGGTCGCGCCGCGGGCACGGGCCGGGGGCGCGGGGGGAGCAGAGCCGGGACAGAGCTGGCCGTGTGCCACTCTCAAGATGGCGGCACCGGCAGAGAATCACGGAGTGGGTCACGCTGGAGGGCGGGGCGGGGTTCTGCCACACTCAAGATGGCGGATGTGGGAGGACCCCGGCAGGGGTGTCTATGGCGATGCCTGTCGCCGCCAGAGCTTTTGCCGTCCGTTCCCGGCGCCGCTGACCCCACCACCAGTGTTGTCACAACGGGAAAAGCTGCGGAAAATCGCGCTAAAAGCGCGGGGTTGGGGTCGGAGTTGTGTTCAGGCAGTGGAATAGACACATATCTCCGTGAAGGGCGGGGCCCTTCATTATGCTCGTCGCGCGAGTAATTTGACCTTCTCAAGATGGCGGCTTCTGCGCATGCGCCGTGGGCACAAAACTATAACGGCCGGGAAGGACCCCAGACTGTCTACTCCACTGCCTGAAGCCGACACTGACGCCGCCACAGCGTTTCCAGCGCGATTTTCCGTGGCGTTTCTCGCTGTGGGGACACGGCTGGTGGGGACAGCGGCGCCGGGGCGGGCGGGCGCCGCGCGGGCGGCGGCAGGCACCCACGAAGACGCCTCTGTCGCGCTCGCGCCGCGCCCCTCATAAAGGACCCCTCGCGGCCTCCCCGCTCTCCCGCCCGGGCCGGGGAATGCGGGCAAACACAAAATCATCGCGGAACGGTAGCCACCGGAGCTGCCCGAGCCATCGCCCTGCCCGAAGGGCGGGATTTGCTCCTCTGTTCCGGAGGCGAGAGGCGGCGGGGTCGGAGCTGCAGGCAGGGGTGCCCAGGCAGGGCGAGCAGGCAGCAATTCAGCTCCCAGCAGCTCTCTGGCAATGCTGCATGCGCCCCGGGCTGAGGCTGAGCCGGGTGGGACATGGCTTGGTGCTCATGTCCCCGGGAGCTGCTGAAATGGCAACTCGCAGCAGCCGCGGGTCTGTGTGTGGAACCGGCTCCAATGCCGGCAGCCAAATCCAAGTTCTGTCAGATTTGTGTCAAAGGTGGTGTTTCTGTGTGGGACCGCTCAGTTCCCTGGGTGTGAAAGTCCTTGAAGTAGCAAGGCTGAGCGGTTTTTCAGAATTCTGAGCGTTCTTAAGATTCTTAATAGTTTTAATATTTTTATTATTGAATTGAGATAATGTCAAGTGGATTTGTTAGAGTGGGGGAAATGTTTTTTCTCTTGGAGTGTGTTGGGATAATCAACATTCCTTATGTCAGAATGAATTGGTCTTCGTTCTTTTTTTGTTTTTTCGTAGATTGTGGATAATTGAGTAGTGTATTTGGGATAAAGAAACAAAATGCACGAGGCAAGCTTCGTGTTGCCAAGGGAATGCTTCAGGGACATGCAGCTTCTGAAGTGCAGAAATGATTCAGGCTCCCACAGAAACCTTCCAAAGCTGCAAGGGACAGGGAAGAAAACTCCAAGAGTGCAGAGGGGAAGTGCTTTCTCCCAGGTCTGGACATCGTTGAGGCTGGAATGCCTTAAAAACGCTCAATATCTCCTAGAAGAGTTTAAAAGGTTCTTTTATATTCTACAGTATTTATAACTTGATAAAAATTTTCTTTTTAAATTTTTTTTTAATTTAAAATACAATTTTTTTAAATTCATTAAAAAATGCTTCATTTGCATTGGTTAATTAAATCAAGTGATTGAAAAAGGAGGTGAGCACCCCTTGGTTGGAGCTGACAGCTCTTCTTTATTGTCTCTTCATTCTTTTAATTTCTTCAAATTATTTCTTAAGCAATTACTGCGATTAAGACACACACTGAGGAGAACAGCATTCCTGCCCTGCTGGATTGGGAAATCCAAGTCCAGTTCCTTGGGGAGATTGAGGGCATGGGGAGCTGAGCCTCAGGCTGGGTTTTGGCAGTGGGAATTTGATTAGGAGGGGAGAGGGGAGATCCCACCCCAAACTGGTTAAGGCCAGTTCTGCTGGGTTTGGGTGCCCTCACCCCAAAAATAATCCTGGTTAAAGGGGACTTGAGGAAGCAGTGGGATGTGCTGGTGGGGATGTGCTGGAGCCCCCCAAACGCTGGTCAGGGATGGTGGGCAGTGCCAGGGCCGCAGGAATACTATGGAAGGGCTGTGCTGGCACCTCTGAATTCCAGCCAGGAATGCTGGGCACTGCCAGGAAATTGGGACACTGCCTGATCCAGAGGGTTTTCCCATTTTTTTCTGTCATGCTCAGCACGTGGTATTTCCTTAAGAGTTCCACAGGCTGAAAATCCCATGGGAGCAGCTGGAGTCACAGCCGATCACACAAAAGCCAGTCCAGGATCAGAAAGGAGCTGTTGCACACATTTATTTGTCCCAATGCATTTTTAATTTAAAGCAGAACACTGCGCACACACCCCCCCACCCCGCTGAGCCCGTATCTTTTCTTTTTGGAGTTTCTCCATGAGAATTATCTGCCTATGGTAGATAATTTTTTTTTTTAAATTCCCTCACGGCTGCAGGGATAGGCGGGGTTTGGGGGGTCCCGGGACCCCAGCGGGACTGCAGCCGGAGCAGGAGTGGTAGCGCTGGGCTCAGCCCCAGTGCGTGTCCTGGAGCGGCTCTTCCCAGTCCCCATTCCCAGCACCAATCCGGCCCCGGTGCTCCGGCCCGGGGAGATGCAGCGGACACGGGCTGGACCCGGCCCCAGAGCGCTGGTTCAGCCCAGATGAGCGAGGTGGGGCTGCAGACAATGGGGTGGGGTGGGTTGGTAGGTCCTTGTAGTGTAGGGCAGGGTAGGGTAGGTCTGGGTACGGTAGGGTAGGATAGGTCCAGGTAGGGTAAGGTAGATTGGGGTAGGGCAGGTCTGGGTAGGGTAGGATAGCACCAGGCTCCGGGAGAAGGCGTGGAGAAGGCTGAGGATGGGGGATGGTTTGCCCCAAGGGGGCCCAAAGATACTTCAGAGACAAAGTCAGAGCAGTGGGTATTTGCTTTATTCGCCATGCTGGGTTTGGGGGATTCACTCCTCCAAACACACACACACACCGGCACTTCCAACACACAATATTATGGGTAACATTCATGAATATTCATCACATTCCCTGGGATAGGAGTGGTTATACAAATCATTTCTTGGAAACCATTAATACAATTAGCACATGTGCCACACATGCGCTGTGTGTCCTGGTGATCTTTGGGGGTCTTCTTGTGATGAAGATCTGGTATTCTTCATCACAATGCACTTTTCACCTTTCTCCCTGGGTCATGCATAGTCCCAGGTGGGATGATTCAGAGTTTCTGTGCTGGCTTCAAACAGATTCTTGTCCCTCTTGACAAGATTAAGGGAATCCTGTTTTTTTAAGTTTTAGAATTCACATATTCCATCTCTCAATAGGTAACTTGAGTTCCCTATTGACGACTACTTTCTCAGGGAGAGGAAGGGCAAGGTGTGAGGGAGAAAGGTACTGCAGGGGTAGGAAAGAGGGAATAAGGGGCGGACGAAAGAGAAGGATAAGGGCGGGAGGAAGAGGGGCAAGAAGGAGAGCTACAGGGGGGTACAGGACGGGGCGGGGGTTGAGCCTCACCTGGGCTGTGCCTAAGGCAGGACTCGGAGCTCAGACACACACTCACCCTGGCCAAGAGAGCCTGCTTGCAGCCCCAAAACACGGCATTTGGGCTTTACTTCCTGTCCAACAAAACGCAGCACTTCAGTTCCTCTTGGTGAGCCCAAACACACAGGACTTGGTCTCTTCCTCAAGCCCTGAAAACACAGCATTGAATCACTGTTTCTTGAGTCCCAAGTCGGGCCCCGTGAGCCTGCTTGGAGGACTCCAAAAGGCAGGATTTAGTCTCTGCAGTTTTACACTCTGAGCCTGATTTGGAGCCCCCGAATCACAGCCCTGGCTCTCTCTTTGTGAACCCCAAAACTGCTCCAGTCAGTCAGGTTTGAAGTGCCCCAATCAATCCCAGATTATAAGGACTGGCAGAAAGCAGCTGCTGTGCTGGAAGGGGCGATTTCGATGGCTCCTCTCCCCTTAGCTGGGAATTCAGTGCTGTCACTGTCACTCATTCAGGAATGATCACCACAGTGGAAGGGCTGGCATCAAGCTGGGTGGGCATTCCTCACCCTGAATCCTTCTCAGCCCTTTCCCAGTGAGAAGATTTTCATCAGGAGCTGAGCATTGTGTACCTCAGCGAGCCATCCATCCCTGAATATCAGGGCTGTCCCTGCATGTCCATCCCTCACTGGGTACCTGACCCTTCACGGGGAGAATTCCCCTCTGGTGCTCTGAGAACAACGTGGCACAACAAACTCTGCCCAAAACCTGCAGGAGACTTTTCTATCAATAACAGGGTTTTGATTGAGAAGGAAAACTCTGGGGATGAGGTCAATGCCCTCCTAGATGGGGAATGAGGGGGAGCCTGGAGTTTTCCAGCAGTGGAGCCTCGACTTGTGTCAGTGGAATTGTCACCAGCTGAGTGAAGTTCTCAAGAGAACCAAGAGAAGCTCTTTTAATAGTAGGGTACATTGGCAGAGGAACTCTTATTTATTGTTGCAAACTCCAGTCGGTTGTAGTTACTGCAGGGGTAGTGAAGGACTTATGAGTCATTTGCCAGCTAAATAAAAGAAAAGCTAGCAGACAAGTGGCCTATGTATTTGTTGCCTAGTTTTGCTTTACAAGTTTTGAGTATGACTTTGCCATTATAGGAGGGCAGTAAAAAGACAGAAACACACACTTTCAGAAATGTCTTATAACATACATCAAAAGAAGGACGGATGCGCTTCATTCCTTATTTATGAAAGGAAGCTAACATGCAAAGGAAAAGAGACAATGCGTCTTCCTCCCACATCAACTGTCAGAACTGATGTCAGGGAACAAATGACACTCATCATTTGTTCTTGCATCAGCTACTTTTCAACCATGCATATAATTCACAGATAAATTAAATTGAAGACAACAAAAAGCCTTTCTTTAAACATTCAATAAAACATTATGGTTAGGATGAAAGTTTTCCACTGAAGTCTCTCCTCCACCCAGACAAAGTTCTTTTTAATGAAAATTCTGGTTGCACCTAAATGGTGTAAATGAATTACTGAGACCTTAATTTTTTTCAGTGTCTAAGGTGGAAAACTCCAATTTAGACTTTGCAAACCATTATGTTATACAGTTTCCAAGTCCTAGGATTTTATGAAATTATTTTCATTTGTTCCAATAAATCTGCTTTCAGAGCTGATATTTACAGAAACAGCTACATGAGCGCAAGCTGTCAACATGCTCAGTTATCCGAGCACAAACGAGCACTGGCTGTGGTGCTTCCTTTCCCTTACTAGCAGTAATGATTATTCCTGCATGACTACCTGTAGATCAACTGTCCACATACAAAAGGCAATGGAAAAAGGTCTACTGGGACAGATCTTTCACTGAAAAAATTCTCCATAAAATATTTTGGAGAATGCGCTTACAAAATGACTTGTCCTTTTTAACTGACGGCAAAACCTACTGCAAGAACTTTTGGGCTGTTATCTTGCTTAGGACTTCTATTAGGTATGGCTAACCTGCCTGACCCCACAGACCATGCATTGTCAATATGAAAACATGGCTACCATTCCGCAAAACAACTTCTACTCATTACAAATAAAAATGAATTTGCCTTGAGGTTGGCACACCAAAGCAAGCTTTTCAGTCTTTAAGCAATGGAGAGAAACCTCATGTCATTGAAATGTTCAGCATCCAAGCTGAGCTCTACAAAAGCTTGCAGATAAGAGTGTCACTATTTCATAAATGTTGATTTGTAAAGAGGAAAAAAGAATCCTCAAACTTCCTTTCCTTCCAGAAGCACAGTTCCCAGTAACACAGCTATGAAGTACCAACAGTGAACATTTCAGGCAAGGATGCCCAGCACAAGACTGCTATGGGAACAAATCAAGTAAGTGTCCTCACTCTCCAAGCCATTGAGCATTTGTGACTTTGAAGGGTTTCCTGGCTCAAAAGCGCAACTGAGAGTGTTAAGCTTCAAGAAATACTTTCCAGGATATACAGTTTTTCTATACAGTACCTACCAAGAAAGGACACAGCTGCATGTGGGTTGAGGCCTTAAGTCAGTAACTCTTAAACAGAAAGAAAGGCACTTCTGGAAGCCCCTGAATTGCTGACTGTTGGAAGACCAAAGAGCAAAATAATTTGTAATCTACTTTGGCACTGGTGAACAACAAGATTTATTGTTGAATCTAATGATTACTGAATTGTAACCTTTGAGGTTCCTTAACTACTGTGGTTTTTCAACAAAGTGATCCTCTCCCATATGTTTTTAAGGCAGCTGCCTTGTTAGATTTAACACTTGCCTGCAATGCCCAAATTAGGTTGCTGCCTGAGAAGATAGCTGGATTGAGTTTACTCCCCTTTTTTTTCCACAGCTACAATTATTTTACTGCAACTTTTACATTTGGACTTTGGTAGGTAGAGCCTTTGCTTGGTCTCATGTTGTACTGCTTTGGCAGGTGTGAGTGCACAAAGATAGGCTCAAGTATCAAAACCAACTATCCTGGGTGCAAATAACATGGATAGAAAACATTAGAAAGAGTTCAAGTCCTGTAAAGAACTTTTATTGCTTTTTCTACCTGATGAATTTGAGGTTTCTATATAAGAACAAGACACAAAATCTGTAGTGAGATACTATCAAAGACTAGAGCCTAAATAATCTCAAAGCCTATCTAGCCTAAATAAACAGGACATCCTAATATATGCAACTTTCTTTTCACAGAAATAGTATATAGGCTTTTGATCAGTGACTTACTTGGTATGAAAATTGCTGTAAGAAAAAAAAGCATGAATATTTTTCTATTCTCTTATGCTAGTATGTGTGTCAATATTTTAATATTTAATATGAAGTCTGTACAGAGTTTATCCTTCCATGGATTATCAAAGACTCTGGTGGAGTTTCCTCAGTCTCCTATTTTGGTAAGCTCTGTGAGAAAAGCCCCTAAAATAAAAAATGTGTACTGCATCAACCTTAAAATAGTCTGATTGCAGACAGAGATTGTCAGAAATGAATTGACACATAAGTGTTGTGATCTTTATTTAAATGCACTGTTAGCTCATCTTTGCTCTTACTGAAGGTGTTGACTCCCTGCCAGCACAGACCAGGCAGGGCTAATTGTTGAAACTCTTCAAAATATAAACTTAATACCTAAACAGTGCAGTCTCAACCTCCACAAATGACATAATGCCTGTGGCACAAATGAAGCCGCTCAGGGTCAGCTCTGAGATCTCTGAGCATATTTTGACAGCCTAAAGGAGCAGGCTGAGATGAATCTAACTCATAGGGTGGCAGCTGAATTCATGTGGTCTCTTGCCTGGATGAAAAGAAGTATTTTGGTAATGTGACTCCACTGCTCCTGCTCAGAGCTGGGTTAGGCATCTCAGCCTCTCTCTCCCTCATTTTCCAATGCCAGCAGCTGGGAAGAGGAACTCCAGGGAGGTGCTGGTGGAGACACTGCTCAGCACAGTGACCCTGCAATGTCTCCTTCCAGTAACTAACCCCACACACGTGGGTAAAATACATTCCGGGACCTATAAAGCAATGTGCATTTGGCTGGTCTTCATGGGTTTGGACTCTTCTTATAGCTCCTATGGATGAACCTCTGCAAATCTCTTAGGCCTTCTGGATACTCTGAAGTTGTTGCTTTCATCTTTTTTATTTGTTCTCTCCAAGATAAGGACCAATTTTCCTGCATTTTGTGCGCCTCCTGAACAACACATACTGCTTCCTTCCATAACAGCCAGGTTTCAGTTCAGGAACCTCATCGCTCCTGGGAGAGCTATGTTAGATAGGTAAACAGAGCTTGTCCTGCAGGACCAGCCACAAGGTCCTCCTGTTGTCACCTTGTTTATGTAGCTCATGAACACAGTTTCTGCCCCAGCAGGTGCTCTGCTATTCTAGTTCCACATACGGAGGCAGTTTTTCCCACCGCCGCTCTTCCTTAGCGGGCAACGGATGAAAGCACAATGAAAGCTGTTTGGACACTTGGTGATTTCAGAGCCTGCTGGCTTGAAGCTCACGCTGTGAAAATGTCATACATCTTAACCCTCGAATCTCTGGCATCCACAGCATCACGGCCCAGAAAAGGAAGCAGCACTGCTTGAAGCCTGGCAGAGGAGGGCCACACGTTGCCACTGGTGCTCTCCCTGTCATTGCACAGCCGTATCGAGCTCAACGTGTCACTCCTTAACGTCATTGCACAGCTAGCAAATACTTTTTAATTGCCTAAACAACTAACCTATGCAGTCCAGCACACACAAGTCTGCTCACTCGCATTTGTATTCGGTTGTGTGCAGCTTTAAAGCCCGTTCCTTCCACCTCTGAACTTTGCACCCAAAAACTTGTCTGTTTTCTGTACTACTTGTTAACACTAGTGTTTCCATAGGGTGGAGTCCATTTAACATGGTCTGAAAACAGAATTCTCATAGAATCGCTGAGGTTGGAAAAGACCTCCCAGATCATCGACTCCAACCTGAGACCAAACCCCACCTTGTCAGCCAGCCCAGTGCACTGAATGCCACATCCACTCATTCCTTGGATGCTGCCAGAGATGGGAACCCCACCACCTCCCTGGGCAGCCCCTGCCAATGCCTGAGCACACTTCGAATGAAGAAGTTCCTCCTGATGTCCCACCTAAATCTCCCCTGGCATAGTTTGAGGCCATGTCCTCTCATCCTGTAACTGGTTCCCTGGGAGAAGTCCGCAGATACAATTCCTGATCTCAGCAGGACCATGAGCTGTGCTACTTCTCGTCAAGTCCCTGGTCTGTTTAAATACCTCATCTCTGGCACCGCTGCTGCCTGATGCTTCCGGGGAAAACCAAGGCATTCCCTGAAGGACAGCTTCCTCCCTGTCCCTGCAGCAATCATGTCTGTGCCCTGAGATGGAAAGCCCTCACAGCCTAAGGAAAAATCCTAAACTATTCCTAAATGCATGTTACACCTGTTTACATTTACCAAAAACATATCAATAACATAAGAATAAAGCAAAAACATACCCCCCCCCCAAGGAAAATCAGTTCTCAAAACAACACTAAAACAACTTTCCTGAAAAAAGGGCTATGGGAAGCCAAAGAACCCTGTTTCCATTTCCAGTGTGCCACTGCTGGGCGACATTTTCACCTCCCCACTGAGGGTAGACATCACCACCAAGTCACACAGAAAACCCACCTGGCAGCAGGCAGATGTGCAGCTTTCCCAGACATCTGACTGCAAAACCTGACCTTGTTCTGGAGATTTTCTTGTTGGAACCTTGAAGAAAAAGTGTGAGCTACGTAACTAAAGATTTATTTGGTATGGTTATGGGGCTCAGATTGACAGCGTACTCCCGGATTAGCACAGAGTATCAACGTAATTCAAAAGAGATAAACCTAGAACACAGAGTAATTCACTTTGAGGTCATCAGTAAAACATGTTCTTCCGGTGTCAAGCTGAATTATTCAAGAGCTCACAAAAAGGTGTACATCATCTACTTCCTGAAGGCTTCCAGGACGCCAGAAGAAGAGAAGAGAGCCAGGACGGCATGACATCACTGTAGAAGCTATTTGGATCAGCAGCCTTTAAAAATCTTGAAGCAATAATACCTCTGATAGTCAGAATGCGTTTCCAACTACATAAATATGAATACAAATCCTCTATTCAAGGATAAATGACTCATTGTTACTAACCATTCCTCTGCATGCTGTAACCTATGAAATTAATTAAGTATTTATTTATTTTCTGAAACTAAAGCAAAGCAACAAAAGTAATGGTGAAGATGAGACTATGGACACGCATTTTCAAAATACACTCTTCCTGAAGAATAATTGATGCCACTACCACTAGGCAGCCAAAGGAGAACAACATTGCAAAAAGGCCAACCACAGCAAAGAC
>VZRL01004325.1:1829863-1928754 GCA_013397895.1 Origma solitaria | reverse complement strand
CCATATCACCCACGGCTACACCCTACCTTTTCCAAGTACCTTTGACAAGATTCAGAGAGTCATTTATAATAATGATATTTATAATTATGATTTGTATAATCATGACATCTGTTACAAATAAAAAGTAAGTAGTGAGTTGTTTCTATTTTTCCATTGGGGCAGAAGAGACACACAAAACAGACTGTCAGATTTCTCCACAAATATGCATTTGAAAGCTGAAGTTTCATGGAGAATCATAAAAATAGCCCTCAGTATATTGAAGAATCATATAATTATCATGAAAGCTGGAATGTCTCAATAAAATTTCATTATGCGATGAAATCTACTACAAAAAATTATGCATTCAACAGATTGTGCATTAGGGTTTTCCACTGTTTACTGCTAAATCATTTAATTTCAGCATATTTTTAAGGTATATTTGAAGTACAATCTAGTTAACTTTCAGGCATAAAAATACTCTCCCCCTACTCTGCATTCAGCTACTTATTCGTAATTAATGTGCCCGAGACTGGCTAGAACCAGAGATTCATAAGAGAATTTAATTTGTGAATATATCAGGAAGGGAAATTTCAATATTATATTTCATTGGAAATACAACATTTTTCAATCTTTTTATTCAATCTGAGTAGATCAACTGGCTCCTGATTTCTTCAGCCAAACATGAGACAGAAAGAATGCCAGGTGGTGAATATATTTAGTCAACAAACATAAAGTTCAAACACTTCTCTGCATGCCATCTGCATGTCAAAATGTAACAGTAAAGAATTTTTTAAATCACTTTAAATGCTGAGCACATTTTAGGAAAATCTTGAAGGTCACATAGCCCTTCCCTTTATTCAGCAGTCTGGAAATTATCATGTCATATTTTCTCGGAGAGATTTTTCATTGGTATAAGAAATTGTGTTTTATGTTGTATGTATTAAACATACCAGTATCTTCACTATGAGAGCCAAAAGAAGGCTAAGGCAGCAGAATTGACATAGTCTATGGAGCATGTAAATGCGAAACTGTGACTCACAAAACACATTTTTGAGACACCAAACTTCTGGGCTGAGAGAACTCATTTGTTTCTTATTAGCATTCACTGAGCAGTATTCACCTGAAACACTTGAGAAGCTCAGCCTTTGTCATTTTCTGTATCTCACATGGATATTGTTTTCCACTGAAACTTTGAGTTATTGTAATAGTTCAGTGTTGGAATATATTTTACCACTATGTTATTTCTGAGTATTGTATAAATTTTCCTTTAGATAAAATTCATAAACAAATCCCAAATTTAGGCTTGTTCTGTGCTGACTGTTTGTTTGGATCATTAGATTGCTGAATCAGACTCTTTGCTTTATAGCTGGGTAAATAAACCAAGCTCAGAACATGTGGTGCTTTCTTTTTGGAGACGTATTTTTCAATATAGTTTTGAAAGAAAATCTAATGGTGTTTCACAGATGGATACCACCCTGCACTAGAAAAGGGTTTAAGGCACTCTTCCATTTTCAACATTGCCTCTTTAGTTTGCTGTAGCTAGCTTTAACCTGAACAAGTTAGTTACTGGTAAGTTTTCCCTCAGTTAAGTGTTTCTTTCTGGTTGATTAGTTGTCCATGTTGCACAGCCTATACACCTTTCACAGGAATTAGGATTGCACCCTGAATTCTCAGACCGTAACCACTAGAAAGTGTGACATGCAGGGTTGCAGAGTTATAGGCATTTAGCTTTACTGCAAACTGCCCAACTGGCCCAAGGTTCTCATTATCAGAAAAAAAAAAAATCTAGTTTAAATATTAGAAAGAGGTTGAGGGTGTGCGATATTCTCATTATAGTAGAATCTCTGGTAAATAAATACCTCTATCATTTTTCATTTGAAAAGATCAGTGTGGAATACTTGTCATGAAGATACAATGTCAATAGAGACAGGAACAGGCTTGCGAGTGTGAGTAGCATAAGATCTTTACAATTAAGAAAGATTTGTTCATTACAGTGGAGTTGTTTCTTAACTGTTTATAACATAACCATTTCTTGTGATAATATTTGCCAAAAGACTATACTGAAGTTCACTACCTTAATTACTACACAGTTACTAGACAGGTCCTAATGAGTGTGAGACTCTTTCTAAAGTGTTCTCTGGAAAAGAATCACCACTGTTTCCAAAAGGAAGACTAACATTGGTACAGGATTACACTGACTTCACCTGCACCAGGCCTAAACTTAAAACGGAGGAAGAATGGATGCAAATTTATCTGAACCCCTTACCTATTATACAGAAGAACAGTATCATCTTTTTAACTATCTTTTCAACACTGTTATTACAACTTTAAAGAAGGGCACAGTATTGATTAACTTCCATAACCAACATGGAAACAAATCAGAGGAATATTAATTGCTGAGAAGCCTTCATAAATTGAAATGCAATTGCACAGCCTGCAAAGATTAAAAGCTGCTTTTCTCTCTCTTTTTTCTACTTCTGAAATTCTATTATTATAGTGGGAAAAGTGATAGCTTCTAGTATCCGGAGAGAATACTTTCATTTTTTTCAATCATGTAAATTTCATTTGTTCAGACATCTATAACGAGACAGAGGTAGCTTACAATAATTTACATTTCAATCTTCCAAATGCATGTGAAGTGGAAAACAGTTCTGTGACAATAAAATTTTATTAGCTGAGCTAAGTGTAATTTACAGTTAATATATGAAAAACTTCTCAGTTCACTTCATTCTGTCTGATAAGGCAGAAAGAGCAATATATTAACATAATGGATCTGTGAAGTGGTTAACACTGTTTACTCAACATGTCTATTACACATGGAATTTTAATTTGAGGCTTTTTCAAGGAAAATGACATCAAAAATTGACTGTTATTGATTCGGCAGCAAGGTGATTTAACTGTTTTTACATAAATGAAAATCAAAATCCAATTAAACTTGACTTTCTAGCTGAACTATTTATCGCTGACAGAATGCTGGGTGATGACTGCTGCCACATAATAATTTAGGAAAGGGAGAACCCTTTGCTTTCCAGGTTATCTGTAGATAGAGCAGACCCAGGGGCATCTAGGTATTCATCTTCTTAGTCAATGTATTATCTGTATGTCCACATCCCCAGGAGTCCTTTACAGATAATATTTTAGAGTAACCAATTAGGCACTGTAAGACTGGTAAGCTGCCAGACGCACACACATCTTGGTTACGCTCTGAGTCTGGTCACAACTGAGATCCCAGAAGCACAAATTCCATGGATTACACTGCAAGTCTGGGCATATTCAATAAGATTCCATACTCTCATGTAGTGTGATTGATTGATTATTGCACCAAAACAAGGTTCAAAAATGTATGTTAATAAATGCACTGGTATTATTAGAAAGTACTGTCAATAGTATTACAGCGGTATAAAGCTTTCTCAGTGTCCCTGCATATGAGGCATTGCCCATCAGCATGGCAGGATACAAAAGTGGAGTCTCCTCTGATCTCCTTTTCTGAAGCTACTCTTCTTTGAGAGAGGGGAAAAGTTTCAATTAATGTGATTTCATTATTAGGTGGAGTTTGGAGTGACTTAGGAGTGACTTAGTCTTAAATGCAAAGAATGTGCAGGTTTCGCTTCATCAGCATATGCAAGGATGTGAGAAATAATGTGTATTTAAGGCAATAAAAAAAAGTTGAGCTTTTGGTCACTGGTTGGGCCATTCCTTTGGCTTAGTTCCTGTATAGCTGCCTTATTTAAATAGAATCTAACCACAAGATTTCTGTGCCTTTCCTTCCATTGTTTAATATCTCTCTCAGGGCAGTACATTAAACTGCCTCAGTGTTCTTGCTCCTAAGCTGTGCAGACAGTTTTTTCTGGTCAAATATTGACAATGTGGACACCCCTTCTTGGTGAGATTTGTCTTTCAGTATTTTTCCACAACTCCTAATAAGTGCATAGATCATACTTTATTATGATGAAGTCAGATGCTTAGGTATAATACATTCTAAAGATCTTATCTTTCTCTTTGTTGTTTGCAGACAGTAATTAGTAGGTATCCATCCTGAACAAAAGTAGCTAACAGTTTAAAACGTGGCTGAAGTCCTACCTTTTCTAAGGAAAATCAAGGTGACAAAACAAAAGCTCATATTCAACTTTTGAAAAGCAATGGTTCTCATGAGCAAAGATTTTTTTATTATTAAATAATAGTAGCTTAATAATGAAGTTTGCCTCAAAATTTAATATTAAATTTAGGTTATTGAATTGCAGCTCTATTACAAAAAGAATATATTAGTTATGCCACAACTATAATCCATAAAAATTGTGCTTTCTGAGCCAATGTGCAGCTTAGCTCCCTGTATATACTCAGACATTCTCTGTTTACCACACTGATGACGGAGCAAAATTAGTGGAGATAGTTACAGAAGTTAGTGCAGAAACAGCCCAACTCATTGTAAAAATAAGAAATCCATCTATATTTAAAAGGTTACATACAGCATAGGTTTCAACTCCTCAAGTTCAAAATAACTTCAAGGATGTAGTGTTGAGAGCTTAGTGACAGAATGGTATCTAACACTCTCCCTAAATTAAATACTAAATTGCATCTTGTTGGGAATTTCAGCATAAAATATGACTTAGAAATAATGATGCCTACTGCTCTTAATTACTGCATTTTTGTTGATTGGGATAATATTACTTTTGCGACTCATGAAAATGGATAAATTCTCCCCAATTGTTAGAGCAATTTGATGATGATAGTGGTTTTTCATGCCTTTCTATCATCACAGGAGCTTACACGACAGTTTTTGTTGTGCAGTCTGTAAGTATGATTTGTGGGAACTTTATACCCCTAACTTATATGCAGTCAACACAAACTCCACACCTCTCAGTGGTCTTCAAGAACCACACTTCCTATAAACATATTTGCATTTATTTCCCGGAGTGTTGATTTATAAAATAAAAAGGATTGGCTTAAGGTGAAAGAAATATATACCAGAAGTAATTGCAAATATTACAAAACTAGTCATACATCTAAGACTGCAGTAGATCATGAAGCTATAATAAATGCAATAAATATTCTTATAATCCGATTTTTTGTCTGGATTCATCTTACAAAAATGCTTTTTTCTTTTTCTCCCCCCCATTTTTCTCCTTTAATGCCCATAAAGATACAGATTTTCTGCAATGTTTGGAATATGTCTGCTAGGGCAAGGAGTTGAACTTAGAAATGCCTCCACTTTGGAAATTCACCTCTCATGAAAACTGCACGCATATGGACAAGGGAATATCCTGTGGCAGTACACCAGGATGGAATTTTTTAGCAGCCACTGGCCACAAATGTATTTTCCTTTTCCCCAAATGATGAGGTCATTTGTTGTCTGTGGCAATTCTCCTTGGTGGGAGGCAGTGGAGGTGGGAGGCAGCAGAGGAGAGCCTCTTCTATTGGATGCCTCCTGCATTGTCCTGGTTGAGGAAAGCACAGCCCTGCTCTGCAAAGCTGCAGCACACTCCTGGTGCCTCTCGTTTGTCATCTTTCTTGTTAAGGCCTCCAGGCTGACTGACCTTTTGTGCCGCCCATGCTAAAACTGCTCTGAAGTGATACAGCCAACTCAAAAAAAAAAAAAAAAAAAAAAATTCCTTGCCTTCTTAATTCAGATGGCAAATGTAAATACCTGGTATGTCGCCAGAGAGACTAATGTATGAGAGCAAATTAAACCTGATAACCCACTGCTGGACCAAGTCAGACCCTTCATTTTACATCAAGAAAATAATGCATCAGGAAATGTATGAGAACACTTGGCAAGTCAAAGGGGTTTTCTTAACATTTCACCAGCTTCATTTAGGGGATTTTTTCCCCAACAGAGGTATGCAGATAGTGATGAGCTACATGTTCCAGAAAGTACATGTATGTCACCAGTGTAAAAACACTATATCTCATACAAACATGGCCCGCCCTACACCCAAACTCAGGCAAAATAAAATGTTCTGGTTTGTAGGTAAAGCCTGAAAGCACTAGTACTTATGACTCAATATTAATTACAGGAACTCTGGCATTACCAGTGCATTTATATGCTATGAGCAGCACCTATCAGCAATGAGGACGGACTAAGGACTTTATTCATGCCTTAAAACATCATACTTACAGAATGTTTCACCTGATACAAGACATGGTCTGTTTTATCTATTCCAGGGTCTATTCCTACATGACAGGTATATATTTGTTTCCAGACTGATTCATTAATTACAATGTTCTTTTCTTTCTGAGTTCTGTCTTCAATATGCACTTACAGCAGGATTTATTACCTATTTTTACCCCCAAAAAAGGTAAGAAATAAGACATTACAAGAGAACTCACAAACAGATAACGTTATGTTTTGTTGTTGGGAAATTACTCACAAAAATTGAGAAGAGAGCTCTGTTATACCTTATGTTTAATCAGACACTTTTCTTCTGAATCTTCCATTCTGTTGGGAGTAGAAACAGAATTCTGCAGATCTAGAAGAAAATGTTGCATGAAAATCCTTATCTCTTGATTAGATTATGAAGTTTATATCATGAACTCGCTTACGAATTCATGTCACTGTCATTATTGAGAGGGATACTGACAAAATGCACTACATCATATGTACATCAAAGATTAGACGAATTCATTCCTGCATATCTTGTTGTCCTCCTACATATTTCTCTTGCAGTAGACTTTGTCATTAAATCAGAAAAGCAACATTTTCTGCCTGCAAGTTGACAGCATACTGAAGGTGTAATACCCACCTTTAAGTTTCTAGGGTCAGAGATTTCTGTACCGATTAAAAATCCTTTTTGTTTCTTAAAAACATCTATGGGGTTGTTATGTACTGAAGTGTCCATGGCTTATGCTCGCTTGCTTTCTGACACAGGATCTATTACTCCCTATTTTATAGAACTATGGCTATTATCTATTCCATCATTATATGTTAAATAAAAGTTTCTATACTCAGTTCCACAAACATTTCTGAGCATTGCTAAGATGCAGTGTGTACATAAAGGCTTGTATTGTTTTAATATTAACCTTCCATTTTTAATTCACAAGCTGAAGGTTTAGGAGGTGGGAGACATAAATGCATTGTAAGGTTCAATAATTTGTTTCTACTCTGCACTACTGAATATTTCTGATAGAAAAGCTGTCACTTTGCATGACATTAGTTCTAAAAGAGACTTCTGAGAAAAATGTATATATATAATGATGATATGTCTTACATACTGGCTTAGAGGAAAAAACTATTACTTAGTCATTTCTGTAAAGATACACAGTTTCAGGTTCAAGATAAATAACAACAGGCTTGTCACACCAGCTTACTTGCATTTCAGTGTAGCAAAGATGACTTGCCAGATAAAGTCTGTTATGTATAAGATAACATTTATACATGTTGTCTGAAGACACTGAAAAATTGTATGGTAGAAATTAACAGAGGTATTACTATTAACGAATATTTTCTAACTTCTCTTGGAACCACATTTTGTACCACTGGTAAGTGTAAAGGAATATGCCTTAAAGAAACTTGTCACAGCTCCTTCTGGCAGAAATCCAACACTCAGTGTTGCAACAAGCTAGAGAGGTGGATCATGACAGTATTGCTGAAGAATGCAAAGCAATCTTTGCAGGGCTGTTAGGCCAGCAAAACTCATGAGATTCTGTCTGACAAAATGTTTCAAGGACAGAAGGCTCAATAAAGGGTATACAAAGCAAGAAGTTAACAAAGGAGCTCTGGTGACAGGAGGAGCGAGGAATATGCGTGTGTGAAAATGCATGAGAGACTGGTACTAAACTGGAAAATATTGGCAGGTGGAAAACTTCAATATGACAAGGAATAAGGAACGTCGGAGCAAAGAACTTCTGAAAGTGGGACTCTTGCAGACCCTTGAAATGGAGCTGATAACATCTCAGCAGGCAACAGTGGAGCTGACTAAGGGAAGCCATGTAGAAGTCAGAGCATAAAGATATCTGAGCTCATAATTATGGGTTTTTTCCTTGGATTCATAAAATTTTCTCAGAAGAGCCTGTACAATGACCTGAAACATGTTTCTTCTTCAGCAGAGTGAACTTCAGATTTTTTTAAGTAATGCTATAATATCAGAATATTTGACACAACAATGACATTTTTATTCTTTATTCTCTGGTTTTGAAATGTTATTATTCTAACTGGTAACTCATTTCTGACAACCCAGGAGGTATTCTTTCATCACACTTCCAGGCTCATTTGAGTGAATATGAGTAGAAATTTGGAACTTTCTGAACAACAGAAGGCTTCCAGCTGGTAGTTGATAGAAATAGATTCTCAGCCAAAACAGGAAGAATAGAAAGAAGCCAGAGTTTGGGGGAATGTATATTAGTACAGCATGCATTACCCATATGTTTGCATGCACAAAGATACATCTGCACATAGGCACTCAGTCAATATTAACACCATCTAGGTAAATGAAAAAAAGATTCTGTAGTAAAAATAGAATGTTCTGTGATACAACCGTCACTGAACATACCTACCTCCTGAGTTATTTTCCATTTCAAAATAAAGTTCAGAGTGCAGATTATCAGAATGGGTAAACAGATAAATCGGAATTTCTACAGCACACTGTGATGATGCCCTGAAGCAAGAAAAGTCTTGAGCAAAACTTTCCTCTATTGGGTAGCTGCATTTTTTGGATTATGGGATCCTTATATAACTGGCAATATTACACATCAATTACAGATAAATAGATGCTAATTAATTATGCTACAAAAAACACACGACATTTTGGGCTTTGTATATTTCCTCCAGTATTTGTTATACTTTCTTACAGAGTGAACATCTTCATTATTTCTCACATAAATAACCAGTGTGCTGTGTACAACCTAAACAAAACCCCATATCAGGCAGTTGTGCTTGCCACAAACAAGAGCTCTTCATCCATGCCATACTTGAACCAAATGTTTATAAAAACAGCTGAAAACATTTTATAGCCAACTCATTCACAAAATTTCTCTTCAATTTTTTTTCAACTGAAAGCGACTTCATTAACATCCCAGTCAGTGATTAACACTCCCTGAAGATATACATTTTATTGACTGAATAAAACCATATTCAGGCATCATTCTAGAAGGCACTGACTGCTGCAACATGAATGCTTCAGAAAGAACAACAACAATAAAAGAAAATAGAGGCACAGAAAGTGGGGTTATACTCAATTCTCTATCCATATAGAGTTCTCAATTTTTATGAGAGATTTTTTTGTTGTTTCTGCTAGTTGCTATGGCAATTGGAATTCTGGTTTTGCTAATACAATAAAAATTCACTTCAGCAACATGATAGAAAGTCACTAATAGTATATGACTTTTATCACATTAGTACCTTTTTCATGGCATTAGAAACTCAGTAGAGGACAGGAAAGTCACTGATCCTGTGACAAAGTCCTTAATAGAAAGTTGCAGTTACCAGCGTGCTATGAAAGATGTATTATTTCACAAGACCTAAAGCTTTGTTTGCTATGTTACCTGCTTCTGGAAGAATATTTTGCTGGTCCAACCATAAACAGCTGATTTTTTTTTCTTTAATTTGCTGTTTCGTTGTTGAAGAAATTAGGTTTGGATTTTTGAAACCCTTTTTATTTTTTTAAGTTAAACCCACAATCTACAAAATTCATACAATTATAAAATGTGGTTTTGTACTTTTTTAAAATTTGAAGATTCTAATCTTAAGAAGTAGGGCTTAATCTAAAGACTTCCTAGACAATTAAAATATTTTAGTGCTATGGATTTAATCCTTTCATAAGTACACAGCATAGCCAAATGTTTAGTAAAGCCCTCTGTGAGAGAGCCAGTAAGAGAGGTGCTGAAGAGACTTGAACTTCCTTATTCATATTTGTTTCAAAAATTATCTAATTTGACATCACGCATAGAGTGTTTTTAAGTCATTCTCCTAAAACCCTGACTGAGCCTTTGGGGAAGGATGGGGGGGAAAGAAAAAAAAAAAGGTGTTTAAAAATATTTTCCCTATCCTATATGCAAGTTTATTACTATCCAACTTACTTTTGTTAAAGCTTGGACAGAGCTTTTTTTTCATTAAATCTGGATTAATTTCCATCATTCAAAATAACCTGTTACGAAAAATACCTAGAGACCTCATTGACATGTTTTCCAGTTTAAAACTTTTTAAAAGATATTAATTCGTGAAAACACCTACCTATTTTGAAGTAAGTTATATGTACAAGTTAAACTATGGAATTAAGATCTTCATACTATAACTAGAACTAGGGCACCAATACGCTGAATGAAAACACTCCAAATTGAAAATAAACTGCAATCAAGAGACAAAATAGTTGCAAATACAAATATTAAATCTTGATGCATACTTTCTGTAACAAGTGGAAACACTTTTCGCTGGTGTCAAGACACTGACACTAAAGACATTCCCTTACAGAGTGGATACTCAGCCTCTTGCAGAATTATTTAGCTATTTCAAAGATTACTGGCTTTGACAGGGCACAAATCTGATCCAGAATGAAAATTCCCCTGCCTTTTTCAGGAGAAATGCTGTGCTTCTGGAACAATGCTCTCAGACCTCAATGACTTGTTGACAGTGTGCTCTCTATCCCAGAGCACAGTCAACACACAACTTATTAACTCTCAAAGGAGGAGACAGTTTGAAGTCTCATAAGTCTCAGGCTTTGCATTCTGTGTTAATTAGTTCATATTTATGCAGCTGTATGAATCAAGTTGGCTTCTGGTCACAATTACCAAATTTTTTATCTTGAAGTAACTGGTATGAATCATACTGGAATGCTTCCTGCAAAGTTCTGCAGAGGGAAAAAATGTTGTCTACGCTTTTGCCACTACCAATTACTCAGAAAGACATTTTTCATTAGTATTCCAGATGTAGACAAGCTTCAAATTGGGAATTATTTGATATTCTGGTATTAATCATTCAACTGGAATTTCAATGCAACAATTTGTTTAGACATTGATATTATCCAATCACTTTAAGTCCACAAATCTAACTGAATATTTCCTTTGAAAACTTTAGGTGGCTAAGCTTTTAAGGAATGGTTTGTACATTTCAGTCAAGTTAGTGATTAATTACTAGCTATTAATAGAAATCCTGATTTGAATTCCATATTTTGCTTATTTAGGTTGGCAAGAGCACCGCACAAAACTGGAAACACATGTTTCTCTGACAGTGGAGTTCCAATCCCCAGGAGTCCCAAAGTGCATTGTAAAATGCAGTCAATCATCTGGTGGTCCAACAACAACTTAGAGATGGTCCTTGGCCTTCCCATGGCTCTGGCCTTGCTTTGAGAGTGAAAGCTTCAGATTATCTCTCTGTATTGACGATCTCTACAATAAACATGGATTTTTTTATTTTTTTTTTACCCAGAACATATGGGTAAAGAAAGATAATATCTAGAAAAGATGACCAGTGCCAAACACCAGACATATATTCTTCCTAGAATTTATGGTATTTTTATCACAAACTTGTTTGCAGATCAAATACTGTATATTTCAGAAGGAAGTTGCACCCTGTTGTGCAAACAGGAACATATAAAAAACCCCCAAAAACACGTGCAATATCAGTCCCTTCAGTGCTGTCATCTGTAGAGCATCTTTGAAGCTTATTTTTCAAAATTGTCTACTTGTTGACATGTATCTAAATGTGACCTGTTTCACTAAGCTAAGAAGCATGAGAACAGCACAGAGTAAAAAATACCAATACTTTCCACTATAATTGCATACATATGTATATGTGGATATAAACATAAACTTGATGATATATGCATGAGATAAAAATCTATAAAAATAATAGTAAATATGCAGTTAAATACAGACTCTACCACTCAAAATTACACAATTACACATGTATATTAAAAAAAGGAGAAATAGAAGCCAATTATGTAAGCTGAATGGAACTAATTTTAAGTTATTGTCTGCACTGCGTATTTGACAAGTATCAGCGTCTAAATTCTCTAATTAACCTTCTGACATATGAAAATAGAGACTGGTTTTGTGTGTATTTTCTCCATGTCTGCCTTCCAGACATCAGGGTTTTTCTTCTAGTTTCACTTTACCTGAAGATTTTCCAACAAACTTCACCAGTAGTAGGTAATAGCATTGCCTTTCTTCTAATTTGTAAATACACAGGTACAACAAAGATTTTTATTCTTAACATATCTGATATGAAAACATCAGATTCTTTTTGTAAGGTCATCCATGATGTAAAGAAAAACGTCCCTTGCAGTAGTCAGATCCCTGATCTGAAACTGAAGAAAACCACTTTTCTCTCAGAAAACCAGCAGTTCTCTGTGGCAGTAGTTGGTCTCTTCACCACAGGCACTTGTTCAGATGATAGTATTGCCTGGAACGACACAGATAAAAGTGATGGACCTGCTGCAGCAATAATCAGGCAAATATCACCTTCAGAAACTGAAAGATAGTCTTCAGAAATAATGAGTCAGTTGGGTATAAATTGGTGCAATTTTTTATAGTGTAAATAAGTCACGAGATAATTCCAAGGCTTAGCATATCCCAAAGATTTGTTCTCCTAATGCACTCCTTTCTGCTGTTATGGATGCTTGAGGGATCTTCAGCCAATATAACTGATTTTTGAAAACATGCCTGTATGACCAAAGAGAGGTTTCTGCGGCTTAGCTAGAGTATCCTGGAGGAAGAAAATACCTCTCCTAGCAGGAAAATATCTCTGTGTATTTATCCAATAGGTGATGCCATTAATTCTAACAGAAATGTTTGCTGAAGCATTTTTAGCATCTCCACCACCAGGAAAGAATGAAAAATAAACTGCGAAATTGAAAAATTTCTTGATAGCAGTCGTAGTCCTGATCATTTGAATAAAAGATTGCACCAAAATGACCAAAAAAAAAAAAAAAACAACTATGCAAATATTTCTCATTTTCATGATCACAGAATCAGGCAATCAGAGAATCTCCTGAGTTGGAAGGGATCCATCAGGATCACCAAGTCTATCTCCTGGCCCTCTGTAGCACCGTCCCCAAGAGTCACACCATGAGCCTGAGAGTGTTATCCAAATGCACCTTGGACTCTGCCAGGTTTGGTGCTGTGACCACTTCTCCACAGAGCCTGTTCCAGCGCCCAACCACCCCGTGGATGAAGAACCTTTTCCTGGTATTCAACCCGAACCCCTTCTGACACAATTTCAGGCTATTTACTCAAGTCCTGTCACTGGCCGCAAGAGAGAAGGGGTTTGTACCTTCCCTTCCTCTTCCCCTCGAAGGAAGTTGCAGACTGCAGTGAGATCTCTTTGCAGGGCCTCTCTGAACTGGAGTAAGTCAACAGCTCCTCCCAATCTGATGCCATCATCAAATTTGCTTAGTATTCCTCTGAATCCTGCATCCAAATAATTTATGAAGAAAAGCTAGGCTGAGGATGGAGCCCCGTGTAAACCAATTACTGACAGGTTACCAATCTGATTCACCATAATTATTTGTGCCCGACCCGTGAGCCAGTTGCTCAGCCATCACATTATGTGTTTATCCAGATGTGGGCTGGACATTTTGTCCAGAAGGGGGGAGACAGTGTCAAAAGTTTTGTTGAAGTCTGAAAGTATCATATCCACTGGCTTTCCTAGATCAACTCGATCAACTAAAACTATGTGAGGGTGAGGAACAAAGGGAAAGAAGTCCTGGTGAAAGTTTAGTGAAGCCAAGCTAGAATGATAGTAAGCACATGAAAAACCAAGGCAGTCAGACAGACTGTAAAAATTATCAGTCATACTCAAATCCCATATAAATGGTTTGCACAAAAAAATAATCAATGGTTTGCGCAATAAAATAATCAAGGTTACTCAAGAACTTTTTCCAAAAGAGGGCTGTATTTCATATTTTGTTTCAATAGCTAAAAGCTGTCTCCTCAGGGAACTGTAAGCCCTTCAGCCTGCTTCTGAACAGGCACAAAATAATGGAAAACTGACTTCATGCCTAAAAAATTTTAAAAACTTCAAAAGGTAAAATGATGACAACAGCATGGTTTCCAGGGAAAAATCATGTCAAAGAGGTTGATTCTCTTTCTCTTGACTAGGTTATAAATGATGCAAATATCAGTGATTCTGTTATTATTGTGTATCTGCACTTCTTCATTGCATTTGACATGAGATCATGATTTTTTAAAGTTTGACTTATAAGAACTTAGTAGACAATGTGCGAAGTTAATTCAGAGATATTTAGAAATCTGCCAACAGTGTAATCTGGTCATTTCCTAGAAGCAGAGATGAATTTTTGGTCTGAACCTATTTTTACAAATCAGTTAAATGTAAACAATTTTTTTTCAACTTACCTTTTTAAGATTGTGAAGAATGAAAGTAATTTGTGGAACAGCATAGTTTATCCTGAAGATATTGATGAATAACTAAATATTATTTAATGTTTTTTATTATTATCTGATGATAAAGAGTAACACGTTTTGGTTATATAAGAACAATTATTTGATTAAAAAGAAATTGTCTGGCCTCTTAAAAAATGAGGAGATACCACTTACCCAGAGTTCTCTCCTCACGTTTATGGTAATCACAGAAAATATAATGAAAAGATAACTGAACAGATCCATGTATTAGAAAAATAATGCATTTTAAAAACTCCTACCTATGTGAACTACTAAAGGGAAGCCTCATAAATATTCCCCTTTAAGAGCCCACCAAAAAAAAGAAAAAAATAATAGAACTTTGGTACTTTTAAAGACCTTCCTGTTAAAACCACAAAATAACATTATTATATTGTTGGAAGTAAAACTAAAGAAATCTTCTCTGGAGAAGATTTGAAATGAAATGCAGCATCTAACTATTAAGGTCCACTACATAATTAAAAAAAAAATTTCCAAAATATATGATGAATTCATTTAACATTTCCAAAATGAGATTTGACCTATCTCTTAGAGCTATTCTGAAGGACTTTCAGAAAAAAATGAAATGCTGGCTCTATGTGACAGCAGAGGTAGGTACCAAAACAGAACAGGACTTTTTGGTATTGGACTGCCACATTTCATCTTCCTCTAAAGCGGCCTGACTGGACCAACTACACTGAAATATACTGATTCCAAATTTCTAATTTCAGCTGGACAACAGTGGATTTAAAGAAAGAAAACTCTCTAACAAGCATACTGAGAATGGTTTTATTGTCCTTATTTCTGAAGATTGGGATATATTGTAGAGATACAGGCTGAGAAGGAATCATGTTTCTATATCATGTTTTCAAATTTTACTTGGAGGCCCACTCAAATTGGGAAGAGGTCAGTACACATAGTCTCGGACAACTGCTGTGACCATATCTTTGGATAACATAATCTTTGCTGTTTCTTTATCAGTCTTCGCTTCCAAAAGTCAATTTCTGATAGGATTAATACCTTCTGCTACTAAAATCTCTAGAGACATAATTGAGAATTCTGTTAATAAGAGGTGGAGATAAGTTACGGATCTAAGTGGGAGGCCCTGTGAAATAGACATCCTTAATTCCTTAATTCCATTAAATATTTAAACTTGATAAATTCACATAAAAATAGTAAGTCAGAATCTAGATTTAATGGGTAATAAGAAGTGGGAAAACTATACACAAAGAAACAACTGCGTTCTACATGAAGTATCCTCTATGCTTTGCCTCTTAATTTCTAGACAAATCTCTATTCAATTAACATTTTTTAAATGTGGTCATTCACTATCCTAACTTTAATGTGCACTGTAAGCAGCAGTTCCAACAACAAAAAGAACAGCAGAAAGGCTTGACATTTGGGAAGGAGTTCAGCAGGGCTGCGTTTTGCCACTGCATCTGTTCAGGCTTTATGCTGAAATGGTAATCCACATTTATCTTGAGGGTTACAATAGAGGAATTCAAATTAGAGGAAACAAATGCTGTAATATCAGGTATGCTGCTGATGTTGTCCTTATCACCGAGTCTGAAGAATCACTTTCCAAGCCAGTAATGAGAGTGGCTGTGGCTAGTTCAGACTGAGACTACCTGGGAATGCAAAAAAGACAGAGTGACATAGAGGACTGGAAAGCAAAATATTACAAAAATAACACAAAAATAAGATCAGGAAGTCAGACAAGTAAAGAGTCTTCACAAGGTTTTCATTGTAGGAATATGAAATTGAACTATGCCTAGAAGATTTTAGATGAGCTATGGAATAAATAAACAAAATAAGTCTGGGAAGAAAATTGAACCATTTTTTATTCCTGATGATGTGTCTAATCTGACAGCAAGCAGTAAGTCATGGTTATAACCTTCATTTTCACTTTTTTTTTACTGTCCTGATTTATATTGTTACAAAATATGAACAATCTTCTATTCTTTAGGCGTCTTTTTCTGTTTGTTTATTTGCTTGAATGCATTTTATGAAGAAAGTATTTGTGTGGAAGGATGATATTTTCCCAAAATTTTAGTGAAAACTCAACTGATGGAGAAAAAGCATAGCAAGTGTATTTGTACACTTAACAAACTATAATTTTATCTTTATATGGAAAGCAAACAGACATTATGTTTGCTCACAACTACTACCAAGTAATTAACACAGCTGGAGAATTTGCATTCATTCAAACTCCACTTACAGAATACAGAACTTTCATGCAGACAGATAATAAAACATCTGTTTTAAAGAGAAAATACACCATAGTCTCCTATTCTGACTATTTGAAATAAATTGGAAAGATAAGGGTTACACAAATGTTCTGGATAAAAAGAATGAGAAAGAAGAAAAGATAACAGAGATAAGATAAAGGTGCAGGCTAAACCAAAGTAAATTAGGCAAACATTTGTTACTGACAAGTAAAACAGGGACTGTAATCCACAACTTATACAAAACCGTGAAATACTGACTTCTGCAGGGTCACATCGTCTTACCCTGACTGCAAACCTCTAGGTTGTGTTACCTGGAGGAAAACAAGAGGGCTTTTGTTTATTTTTTCAGACTGATAGAGTTTTACAACTAAATAAACATTGAAAATAATTCTTTCATAAGACTACTTGCATATATTTACAACAGAGTCTTCTGTGGAGATACGGCACTTAGAACATAAGTCTAATGAGAAATATTCAAGATTGGAACCATAGTTTCTCTTGCCCACATTTTCCCCAGTTCTGTCTCAAAGGGATCCCTGTATGTGATGGTTATGTACAGTGTGAAAATCTCATGAAAATCAGGTACTTAGAACTGACAGTTGCAATTGCTATAAATTCCTGCCTGAAAAACTTGAATAACTAGGCTTGAGTTTTTCAGAAATTTTCCTTTCTGTGGGTCAAAAATATTATATTTTTAAGACACACATTATGTATGCTGCTAGTTTATGCACTGTGCTAATTACTTCTCCAAACTGAAGAAAAACATTTAAAAAATCCATCTCTGCAACTGGAAATTAAATTCTAAAAATAATTTTCTACAAATATTCAGTACAGTACTCATTCAGCATCATTTTGTTTGACACAACGGCAATTAAACACATCATGCAGTGTACTAAGTGGCAGGAATAATATTTGATTGTAATTTAAGGGTAATTTGAACAAATAGCATAACAACAAGATGCGACATAATTACAAAATAATA
Organism: Origma solitaria; assembly: GCA_013397895.1. Classification (NCBI taxonomy): domain Eukaryota; kingdom Metazoa; phylum Chordata; class Aves; order Passeriformes; family Acanthizidae; genus Origma; species Origma solitaria. The sequence continues at coordinate 1,911,240 of VZRL01004325.1, read as the reverse complement.
GAACGGGATGATGTAAAATAAGAACTGACAGAGAACTTCACCTTCCTTCAAATTAGCTCTTTTCTGAGTTCAGTTTTAAATTATCTTATATTTAAATTCTTATTTGCACACCTGTATCAAACAGGGCCTGGAGTATTCAGTGAGAAAAGTTTTCTCTCCAGCCCCACCTTGGGTGAGACACCAATATTCCCTTAAAAATATGCCATGCATTTTGAACATACGTATGCACACAATCATCTATATCCATGTAAAGCTTAAGAAATACACACAGCTATAGCTCTGCAAAAGAATTTATCTGTTCACTGAAGCCCTTGATCTCACAAAAAACTGCTACTCTTTTGTGTTCTCTTGTACTCATTTAAATATTCATGTTAATCTCTTAACAGAAGAGTATCTTTCATTCATGTACATACAGCATAATTAGATATCTGCATTAGTAAGCTTTCATCTTTCTCCTCGTATTTGGAGGTGTGGGTATGTACACATATGCTTTCTGCATATATAGTTAGTGAATACAGAACATGGATGTGTGTAAAGATATGCATCTATACATATTTATGTTCATAGGTAGGTAGAATCTAATAAACAAAATATTTGGCCATGAAAGCAATGGTGTTAAAACAATCCTTACAAGACGTGGTTTCAAAGGCACCCCAAGTGAGAAAGCTCACTAATAAGACAAGAATCATCTATGTTTCTGATCAGGTTGTATTTTAGGTTTTGCTTTCATGCAGAGTTATATGAGTTAGAATAAGTTGATCTACAACAGCCTCCGTCACTGTGAACATTTATTTTGTCTCATGCTAATGGCAGGTCATTATTATCAGTAGGATGAGGCCTGAAGCTGTCAGAGTATATTTAAAATATTCTATTCACTTTGCTGAGACAGGTTCAAGATTTTGGATTGCGGGTAGTTTACTATCTCATGTTCTTGGGGACTAAATATATGTGATTTATAATGCAGTTGAGAAGCAGCTGTGGATGCTGATTTTGACTGTCTCCACATGGAACCTGAAATGAACAAACAGGCTACATTTCTGTATGACATACATAATTACTCAACAGGTCATTTGACAAGAGTGGGAAAACCCAGTCAACAACATTTTGTGAAGAGATGGAAATATCGAGGTGCACACCAACTTCTCCCCAATACAGAATTTTTCCATTTTCCTCCTTTAACTAAATTTGAAAGGCTTTTTGTTGAAAATGTCTCCAAAGAAACCGGTAGGTTCTAATGTAGAATATCCTCCTCAAGGAATAGATTCTGGTTTTTTTTTCCTGAGGATTAAAAAATTATTATCTCAACATGAAAAGTCTGTCTTTTCTCTTGCTGAGGGAAAAAAAAAAACTTTAATATAGCCCAATTCATCAAACTGATTTTTTCCTGCTCTAGATTATTATTTCTCCTTAATATTCCCTTTGGTTGCTCTGAGTTTTTAAAGCTATGTTTCATACATTCATGTAGCACAAATTGTTTAGCTATGTATTACCTTTGATTTTTATTCAATTGCGTGTTTGTATGACTTTATCATTGCTCAGCATTATTACACCCATAAGAGGATGGCTTGTCTTGTCATACAAACTTAGAAGTATGTAATTTTGAAATCAGTACCTTTTCTGCACATATTCAGGTGAAGAACCAAAGTGTCAGTGTAAATAAGTTGTTTTCTTATTTTTCTGGGCATCTTTTCCCTAGAATACTCTTACTCCTTAAGTTTTGCCCCTTTTTTGACCAACACAGGCAGTCTTCAACCTGTCTTAAAGGTATCTAATACTAATGCTAGAACAAGGACAATTGTAAGATGCATATTAACAGCCACAGAGGTTTACATCTTGCTTAATCTACAGTAGACTCCAAACTACAAGCAGTAATAAACACAGTTTTCTTGCATATTCCTCATCTTTCTCATATTTTGGAAGTCAAGGAAAAGCTTCTTTGCAGCTCATTCTGTGGAGTGATTCCTACTAATGGAAAGCACAAGCTAAGCATTTATTTTTATCATCTGTTCAGCAGATGTCAGTGAAATTTTTTTTTTTAGGAGTTCTTATCATTAAAATATTTTGGTTTAAGAATATTAACTTTTCTCTCTTTGTGTCAGTACCAAGTACAAGACAGTATAGCCCTTTCTTATAAGCTTTATACTAAGAAGTTTTAAGTATATAAAGTAGTCCCTTGAGAATGTAACTTTATAAAAATCAGTGTGACGAAAACTCTGCATGTACAAAATCCACATCTTCTCAGACAGAATCTAGGTGGTAGTAATGTCTTGCAAATGCTTGCATTATTTTGAGTATGGGGTACGTTATATATGTTCTCAGAGCTCTTCGGAAGAGAGTCCAATTGCCCTCAGTGAGCATTTAAAATGGGGTATATTTGGTAACTGGTATAGTCTACTAAATTGGTAGGAGACAAGGTAGTAGCACTGTATTTAATTCTGGTTGGTGATAAGATATGCTGATTCATGTAGCTTATTGAGTAGCTGCAGTGTGCGTGGCTTGGAGCTGACTGTTAAAAGAAAAAAAGAATAATCCTTAATCTATCTGTCGCACAAAATTTCATTTTCCAGGCCAAGACACACCTCTTCAGTTCAGCTTGTGTTTAGAAATGCTGCATAAGATAGTTTGAACGTCATGACAGATTCATGTCCCTAACAGAGCTTTGCACTATTGTTATATGACTCATTATTTTGCTGCTGAGAGATTTTAAACATGAAGGATTCTTTAAAAGCAATAGTTTATTGTTTATATGCACTATATTTTAAATATAATAGAAACAGACAACTTTTCCATGTATGATAATAGGTGTGTAAAGTAGCTTATTGCACAAAGAGGTACAAAATACTTGGATTTTAGGACACAGTGCATTAGCTTTTAAAGCAGTAAGAAAAATGCAGCATGGAAAATCAAATTCTATCCTGTAATGCATAACTTTATTTCCAAGCATCTCTATATTTAGGCTAGCATACCAGGAGTAAAAAGTTTAAAACAAGGTAAGTAAAAAAATTAAAAAACATTGATACTCCTCAGTGGTATACTTTGGAATTTCAGCATAACAATAAATTGAATCTTTGAATGAGATCAAAATTACTTTGCTTTCTTCCCATTATATAGTTTTCACTCATTATATACTTTTCACTCAATGAGATATCAAGATTTTCTTTGCCAGAATGAAGAGTTAGCAAATACGAGTTTAGTTTACTGTTTTGGCTTTTTCCCCCTTTCTGAATTATTCATATGTTGAAAAAAATAACGATAATGAAGAAAAAAGTCCCAGTAATTTTTTAAAAAATGTATCATCATTATTAAAAAAAATGTTAATCCCTTGAATAATGCCAGGTTGTGAGACTAAATTAAGAATGTACATGCCCAATGAGAAATTTGCACAATATACACAATATTTAATGAGAAAATACTTTTCTCAGAAAAAAAAGAAAAACAGAAGACAGGATGTCCAACTTCAGTGCAGCACATATTCCAATATTTATCCCTGCTACTCAAAATACATATGCTCCTAGAAAATCCTATAGCTGGTGAAGGGTCAGATGGCTCTTGGGACTACTCCAGCACTTATGATGGTTGAGAGTGATGTTTTCAGTCAGACCAGGTCAGGTCTGCATCGACACATATTCAACCCAGCACAAATCAGAGCTGGTTCTGAACTAGCACGGAAAATTCTGTTATTAAACTGTTACACTTCTCCATCCTCAAGATCCATATTATTCCACTCTTGACAAAGCTGAGGTTTTCCTAAGGTTTTCTTTCACCTTCCTATACACTCTTTGTGTTTTGCATATAATGAGAAATTCTCCCCTCACTTTTCCCCTCAAAAAAGTGTTTTTGGGTTAGCCATCATACCATATGACAAATCCCTCTCCTGGCGGTTCAATACCTTCAAGATCCAGCACTAAGGAAAGCCTACACTAAAAAACTGCCTTTAGGTGTGTCTCCTCTCCACCAAGGAGAAGGGAGCCTTCAAAAAGGGCTTTGTGTTCTGTCTTGCCGTTATTTTACAACCAGATCATTACTCTTTTTTATCTTTTGGAACTTGTGAACAGTAGGACAGGTGAGGACAACAGATCTTTAAACTAGGGACACGTTTTTTATATCTGGCAAGAGAGCAATAAGTACTAGCTTCACGGAAGTGGCACAAAGACCATGTTTAAAAAATGACTGGAAATATATTTCTTAGGGGGTGAAACGGTGTAACTAATAGGTTTTGCATGGATATCTTTAAGGCATATATTTGTACAAAAGGCATCCCTTTAGAGAAGAGGCATGCCTTATAGAGAGAGAAGCTGATTTCATGGTCAAAACAGTTCTCTGCAACAGTCATAAATCATCTGTGGTATTGTTAGGTCTTTTTCATTGTTAGTCTTAATCTTTTCTGTCTCTATTGATTAATTTGTTTTCTTTTAGGGTAGCTCCCTTTTTTTGATTTCTATTATTTCAGTTTGTCCGTATCTCTAAGTCTACTTCTGATTCTTGTGTCTAATAACAAAAAAATAGTTTCTGTTTGATTGGTTTGTTTTGTTCCTCCCTCCAGCTTTGAAAAGGACTGATGATGGTTATTTTTCCTGTGGCCTTAGAATAAAATAAATAAAAAAGATGTAGCTTTTGGTTTTCAATCACTAATAGAGGTATCTAAATTATTACACAAGCCTATTCCTTGAAGTGTTAAAGTTTTTACCCAATTGTACCTTTCCTTTTTTCTAGTTCGTTTTCTAGGATTCTTTTTTTACTAAGAAAAATATATAAAAATATCACTAGTGCAGCCTTTCTCTACTTCCCCATTGTTGTTTTTCAATTGCTTATTAAAATGGTCATTTAAAATATTGATTTATAATAATTCCCTTATTTTTAACAAAACGAGCATTTCAATATCTATGTAGGATTCTTTTTAAGCCTGTCTCCTTTTATTTTGACAGAAAACTGTTATTGCATTTCAAATTTCAGAGATATCCTAAAAATAATTCTAAAGGTAGAAGTTAGTTTTAAAATATCCAGTGCAAATCCTTGCATTTTTTCAAATATCTATTATTCTTCATCAGATTATAATGTGGCAGCATCCAAGGGGCCCACTGAGGACACATACTTCAGTGTAGTAGATGCTGCAGAAACTTAGAAAAATATTGTTGCTCTCTTAAAGATACACGTAGTCCTTCACTGACAAGTCAAGCTTACTGCTGTCATGCTCAGGAGCTAATCTGATGCAAGAGAACAAAAAGTACAGTACTATTTGCAAAGAGTATGAAATGAGGAAAAAGGACAACAAGATCATGTGGTTAAATTCACAGCTTCACAGTAAGGTCACAAAGGATTGCTGCAGCTGATTAATCTGAATTTCACTGTACTTCAAACCATGAGGCTCTTCATGAAATATTTTACTTTGAAATAATGTTTACACTCTAAAATCAGAGGCCTTCTTTCCCCGGAAAAAGAATCACTATTTTTTTTCCAACACTTAGCCACATTCATTATTATCTAATTTCAACTTATTCTACCCTGGTTTTTTTCCTGTAGAAATGGAGATACTTAGCTAGCTTTCATCACCAAAATGCATCAAAGTAAAACCTGTTTCATAATCAGTTTCAACTCGTTGGCTTCCATTCACTGGTTTTTGTTGGTTGCTAAACTGAAGAGTCCATTTCAAAACGTAGTTCTTATGACTACCTTCTCAGGGACTGTGATCAAGTTACGCTTTGATGTCCTCTTTGATAAACTAAGTAAATAGACCTACTGGACTCTTTCATTACAAGGTATGTCTTCTAATCCTTTAATCATGCACACAGCTCTTCTCTGAACTTCCTCAAATATAGTAGTATCCTTTCTGATAGCTGACCTTAAAGGGTTTTGGAACTATCATCATCACTTAGCCATCATTGATTACGCACAGGAATTTTATATATTTTGGCTATTGGCAAAACCCGCATCATTCACTTTAGAAGCACAGAATCTCACTGTTATTTCTAACTAGTATGAAGAACTAAGAAAAAAAAAAAAAGGAAAAAAGAAAAAGAAAACACACCTTCATGCCTGTCAGAGTGCTTTTTTTTTCTTTTAGCATTCAGTTTGCAAGTCAGAGCTACTGCCATAGGAGAGTAGCCAGGAATTGCATTATCTGAAAGGCGGTTCCTTTGAAATTGTAATACAGAATTAAAAAAACATGTTGTTGCTTGAAGCACGTTAATGTTCATTTACTACCCAATAAATATAAAAAGCTTCCACTGAGGCTTACAGGCCAATGGAGAGAAACAGCACAAAGATAGTTATGTGATTAGGTCTTTGCCTAATTACAAGCTGTGGCTGGTTAGAGATGTTTAGTGTGGCTTTCATGCAGTGGTTTCATTCCCTCTAAGCTCAAAAAGCTGCAATTTCATCTGCCTGTAGGATTCCACAAGAATTTAAAACATTTCAGAAAAGTCATCACAGCCAGTTCTTTCTCACCCCGAATTTCTATGTAATGGTCTATAAAAATTCTGTTGCTGTAAAAATATTGATTAAATGACTGGTAATACTCTGCCTTGCATGACAGGTGCCCCTACAATGGGATATTGCATTAAGCTAATACTTTCTACATGCTTTGATTGTGACTGCCTCATATCATCCACCTGAACAGTACAGCACAGAGCTAATATCTGCTGCTTTTCTCAAATATTCATATTATAGAGTCTTCTGCAGCACATGTTCTGAGAGATAATTCAAATGGAAAAAACAGCTATATTTCCATCTTGACTGAAATAGGGCAGCAGAGGTTTTCTGCGTAAAAAACATTATCCATCTAATATTGGATTCAGCTAACTGCTTCTGATGTCACTTGGAGCAAGAGCTCTTACTTTGTGATTCAGGGTTTGTGTATACCTGGACAAGGAGTTCATTTAGGAGAGAAATTGAAAAAATATAGAAAATTAGATTCAAGAGAGCAACAAGGAGGGCAGGACAGTCCCTCTCCCCACACCCAAAAGAAGGAAAGGCCGCAAAACTATCAAGGGGGAGTGAAATTGTCCTCTAAGTGTGAGTATCCTTTTTTTCTTCCATCTTTTCCCACTTTTTTCCTTCTTGAGTTCCTTCCTTTTTATCTTTACTTTTGCAGAACTCTCCCTCCCTTCCCACTTGTCCCTTGTCACTTTCTTCCTCTCTCCCCCTCCTTTGCTCTCCCTTTTTTCTTGTCTTTCTTCCTTTCTGCCTGTCCTTCTGCCTTCTCTTTTCTCTAGTTTATGGTAGGACCCCGTCAGCCCAAGCAACACAGCTCCCCCTTCCCCAAAATGCAGCTGAGCTGTGTGAGGAAGTTCTGTTACAGCTTTTAAAAACAGTGGGATGACTTGGGCTCTACAAACCCGAGAGAAACAGCCTCTCTCACTTCGCAGGTCAGGCTGCTGTTTAAGCTGCTGTCAGAACTTCAGCTGGCAGGAGCACTTTGATCCGATAGCCAAGGGACAGAGAGAGAAGGAAAAAAAATAATTGGTGTAACCCGACAAACCTGAAACTCTGACTCCCATTGCAGTGAGAGACAAACATTAAGTGCTGGTGAGAAAGAGTGAAGATTTTCAGAGCTGAGCAGGCTAGACCTCCTTCCTCCTTACCCAGCTCAGTTCAAAGCCGGGCAAAAACCTGTAGGTGTTTCTGCCTTCTTTGCAGAAATAGTGATATCTGTAGCCATGATTGCACAAGGATCATGCCTCATCATCAGCTTAGAAATATAATTGTTATTTGCCGTGTAGCCTTACTTTTGGTTCTGCACTATACTGCCTCACCTGTGTGACTTTAGAGTCCGAGGTCAGGAACAGTACTTTGGTTCTGTAACTCATTTACCTTCTTTCAAAATTGTTTAAACTGAATAGTTTTAAAAGGTTTCTGTAAACTTGCCCCATAATGCTTCTTCCCATCTAGATATTCTTCCCAATATCTAGAAAAATATAAACAAACTAGAAAGATTTGCCTCCTCCTGCGCCCCAAAACCATGCTAAGATTTTGAATGCGCTTAGTGAGCTGACAAATTGCATTACCAGCAGCTGTAACACACGGAATTACCCAGAATTATTGACCATGTATAGACCTTTCTCTTCTCTCTTAGGTATCCATAGGTTTTGTTATAAGAAGTTCCTTTAAAATTGATAATCTGGTGAATACTCTGTGCATATTTAAAAAGCACTCAGGGTAAGACACTGATGGTCTACTCAGAGAAGTACTTGTCCTGCAAAGAATGTTACAGCATGTTGTTGTTGTTGACCCATTGGCTGCACCCTCAGTCTCCACTCTGTATACATTCTTAATATTAATCCAAATAATTCCACTACTTATTAATAATATTTCTAGCTATAATAATTGATTTTCATTGTCTTGCAAAACATGTTTTACTTTCACCTGAACAAGTATAGGAGCCAAGACTGATGTAAGAGAGTAGAGGATGACAACACATGTTCCCATTCCTATGGAGATGTAAGTTATTAATAGCATAACTTTAGATATAATTAGAATGTTTTCCTGGACTTTTTTTTAATTTTTTTTTTTCATTTTGCACAGTCATTTATCCAGACATCTGTTGCCTCAGTAGCTCATTGTGCAATACCAAAAACACAGAGAATGTGACTTGTTTGGACTGTTCTGGCACAAATGTGTTTGACCCTGGAAGCACAAGATCAGTCTAGTGCACGTCACTAAACAGGGTTTGCTGCACATCTGCAGGTCAAGTCAGCCTGATGCAGTCAATCCAAAATCACAGTGACTGGACAAATCTGCAGGTTGCTTGACAATGTTACTGACCTTAATGGAATCTGAATTTCAGCCACTTCATTTGGACATTAAAAATGAGAAAAGACAGAATACCAAGCAAGGTTTATATCTTACTTGTGCTAGCAGCAGCCCTAGGGACAGCAGCCAATAACCTGTTTTTGCAGTTTATGAACATCTGGGACCCACACTTTTGATCTGAAAAAGACTAGTAAAGTGAAGCAAGTTTATCTATAAAGTAATATCCATGTATGTTTTTAGGAGGATCTACAACACAATGAAAAAAACTTTGAATCCAGAGATCAAAATAATAGAAAGCTACTGATGCAGATAAACCCGAAATATAGCATTACTATATGATACCACAAAACCCATTTTATCTGAATCCCTTTGTCACTATAACATAAATAAATTATGATAATGAGTACAGAAAAACACTCAATCTACTTTTTTAGATAATAAGTGTGATCCTTTAATTTAGAGAAATATATATCTTATAAAGAAATTTCCTGCATTTCTTTGTATTCTTGGAAATCCTTCCTTTCCTTTTTCTTATTTTGCACACATATACTCACATATACCGAAACAAGTTTCTCCGAGACTGAGACCTCTTCTACTAGTTTAGCCTAGAGCAAATGCCTGTTACTGAGTTATGAAGCACAGGAAATAGACACTTGTAAAGAAAATGTCAGTGACACTATAATAACTTTCAAATCCTGTTTCTACAAAATATTCTCAGGTTCTTGCTGTACTTAGAGCAATTCTTTTCTGTTTCCCTTACTCCTTAGATTCTCAACCTGTCTGTTCTTTTTGGCTGACAAAATCTGCTGAAGCACCTTAAATCTTTACGGCATGCTGTTCTCAGATCACATTCAGTGTTCTGCGGTAATATGATATGTAAAATGTGAAAAGTATTTTTCATCCCTCTTATTTCTAGAAGAAAGGTGAAGAAACATTGTGGAGAAATTGCTGTCAAATAGCATGTCATTTCTTTGTGTATCAGTCATTGTATAGCTGTTACCTACTAAATGAAAATAAAATCATTCTTTCTGTTTATTAACAGCCACATTTCTTCTCAATGGCAGTAATCTCTCATATGAAATCTCCCATACAAATGCTCAAAAGTTGTCCAAAGCAGAGCTTTTTCTTATTGTTGTCCATGATTCACGTAGCTGCGTCTGTATTTTTCCCTTTGAGTTTGCTGTTGCAAGCTTCTTCTGGGTTCATCATGATTGTTAAAAAGCAACAGGGTTTGGTGTTACACCCCACTGCTCAGCCCCTTCAAATGCTGCAGGTACCACGCAACTCTTTTGCTACCCCTTAGGGAAGTTTACAGCTAGTTAGTCCTGCAAACATTATTCTACTCCCTGGGAAGAGGAACTATTTTCGGTTCTGTTGTTGTTTTTGTTACAGTGTGTGTATTGCCTTGGATATTCTGTCATTGCTGAAAGTTGCTGTCACTGGCTTTAAATCCTCATGATGTTTCCTCAAGGTTCTACAGTTTAATGCTGGCTTTCCTGAAGGGCTGATGTATTCTAAGACTGAGAAGTAATTTTCCTTAGCTGGAGATCGATATAGATAAAACCATTCAAAATCTGATGATGGAGGTGCATTGATACAGTAACTTGTCATGAGATTCGGGGTTTTTTTAATGCTATGGTTTAGCATTCACATGAAAATCATTACGTCGGTCCTAACATGAGCTAAGTGGATCAGTCATGGCTGTGGCACACAAAGGAGTTTTTTAGTAGATTAAAACAATAAAACAGAGTAGAATGAGAGAAGTGCAGTGAGAATCTGACTGCAGATGCATGGATGCACAGGATAAGCTTTTTGAGGAGACCCCAGGCAGCAGACTTGACTCCACAGATTGGCTAAGAGAGCACTGCATTGCTTCTTGATCTGTTACGAAACATCATGGGGATCATATCAGTTAATTGGTACTATTTATACAGTTTTCTTAATTGCTTAGTGAAATTATAGATCACATCTTAACAGGTTGTGTGTCAGACTGAGAAAAGGGAAGTGTTACTCCACTAGAAGCAGGTCTCGAGCTCTTGAGCTCTTTGACCCTGTTACTAAAAATGCAAAGGTGACTTGCATGCAAATTTACTATTCTTGCAATAAGTATTAGGATTTCTCCTTATGCAGAATCTGCATCAAACAATTTGTGAAATTTAAGCCTTCTTTCTCAAAAGTAGAGCAAATTTTCTAATATGTTGTCTCTGTATAGCTGTTGGAGGTCATGGATAACCCATTTTCTGTTACTAACAGACAAGACAAGACATTTTCCTGAAACTCCAAGGCAGACTGCAGTAAAACTAATCATAAAAATTCTGTCATAGATTTTCTTCTTCTTATCAAATAAACTCATCTTCATAAAAGAATAACATATGTGGAAAAAAAGGAGTAATTTTTCAGATGATTGATTCAAAATTTAAACATAAAGTAACATCTTCATAAGTATATAAATCAGCAGCTCTCATGAGAAACAGGTAGTCAATAGGTAACTCAAGTTAACCATTGGGAGACAGAATATGTGAATTCTAAACCTACTATAACAGGATTCCCTTTATCTTCTCAAGGTAAGAGGGACAAGAACCTGTTTGAAGCCAGCATAGAAACCCTGAATCACCGACTAAGGACTGCACATACTCCAGAGAGAAAGGTGAAAAGTGCACTGTGATGAAGACCACCAGATCTTCATCATGAGAAGACCCCCAAAGACCACCAGGACACACAGTGCATGCGTGGCACACAGCTAATGATATTAATGATTTCCCAGAAATGATTTGTATAACCACTCCCATCCCAGGGAATGTAATGAATATTCCTGAATGCTACCCATTATATTGTGTGTTGGAAGTGCCGGGGTGTGAGTGTTTGGAGGAGTGAATCCCCCACACCCGGTGCCGAATAAAGCAAATACTCACTGCTCTGACTTTGTCTCTGAAGTGTCTCTGGGCCCGCTTGGGGCGAATCACTCATACCCCTCTAATTATAATTAGTTTTCAGCTTTCAATCATAAACTGGTTTCTGAGGTTTTTCTTGTTTTAATCAATACATTTGGCATAGTTTTAGTACTTATTGGTAGGAGTGGGATTTTAAAACTTGCTGCTTACATGAAGTGCCAGGAAATCAGTAAAGTTTACTTGCTATGAAATAAAACCATACTTCCAACTATGCTAAAGACTCAGCAAAGTTAGAAAGTAGCTCAAGATATCAAAAAATAACCCAGATTTAAAAAAAAACAAAAAAACAAAAAAACAAAAGAAAGCAGAACAAAAAACCTAGACCCTTATTATTCAATATTTAATTCTAAATGAAAGTGTGCACAGGTTTTTAGAAATTGATCAATATCTGAGAGCAACATATGTACCCAGATCTGAAAACATTTGTTCTATTACTCACACTAACAGTACTGACAATTCTGTACTGACAATTCTGTTCTGGAAGATAAAATGAAATTTGACCATTGCTGTTACAAAGTTCAATAGAAATTTTCAAAGAATAGAAACTCCATTTTAATATTTCAACTTTTGTTGTCAGCTCATAAGTATGAAAATGTATGATTCTGAAAATATCCACAGAACAAGGATGGTCAGAAAAGAAATATATTTTGTAAAATGTAAAGATTAGTTGTTTTGACATTTTAAACTGATATTAAAAGTTTTCCTTTTAAAAGTCAGAATATTTTGCGTTATTGATTAATACCCAGAAAAACTTCAGTGTACTACTGAAGTATGAGATTTATTTGTGGATCCACTGAGCAGATATTAGGTTTGTGATACTGTATGTTGTAAAATTCATCTCAATTTCTTTATATTCAGAGGGAGAGAAAACAAATAAATCTAATGCTACTAAAATAGCCCTTGTTAAAAACAAACAAACACCCCAAGGAAGCAAACAGACAAACAAACAAACAAAGAGAAATCCACATTTTCTTTCACTTGCAGTTTTCTTCTATTCAGTAAAAATTCTTAATTAATGACAAGGAAGGGATAAATTATGTCTATTCCTATTGTACTCGATGCCCTGCCCTCCCTTTTTCCTTTCTGTTCCCTTGGTTTTTTTTCAAATAATATTCACTGCCACAGAATAGCAGAATATTTTTCCTAAGCAACAGCCTGCAATAGTGTGGATGCTTAACACCGACTCCAGTTCATATACAATATAAAAGTCAGTATGAGATGTTTGCGTTTCTGTATTTTATTGAGCAAATAGGAACAGCATGAGAGACCTAACCTAGGAGCAAAACAACTTGTTTTGATTCACTTACACCTTTTGTTTTAAAATGGTGATAGAGCCACACCTAGCAGAGCCATTGTAATCAGACAAGGCTGTCCCATGCTATTCTTCTCTCTGGCTGATTAGATGTAACAGCTACTAGAAACTGAGCACTTTAGAGATGAAGATTTGGTGATATGACCACTTAACTTGAAGAGCACTGCTCCTTTCTAGACAATAGTAATTATAGCTCTTCTGCTGAGCTCAGTAGGGTGAGAAGTGTAAATCTCAGTCTGTTCCTATCAGTTCAAGCATGCACTGCTTTGAGCAACTTCAGAGCTTCACAGCTCAAGTCTAACTTGGTATGAAAATTAGTTGGCATTTTCTCTGTGGTCTTTTCACCCAGCTATACTGTCACAATAGTGTTAGTGATACGGGAGTCTCTAAGACTTCTGAGGCACCTGCCAGGAACATAAAACCTCTTTTTGCTGCCTTGGTATGACAGGTGTCAGGAAAAATTAATCTACAAACACCAGAGGTTTATGTCCAGAAAGGAGACAGAGGAGCCCTGTAACTTTATTCGTGAATAAAGGGAGAGGTCATGGGCATTTCCCATGGGGTCTCTCGAATTGCTACAGGACACTGCCTCTTTTTGTCCTAATTTCTCGGCCACAGGTTCCCTCTCTGATTTCCCCACTGGCTGAGGTACTTGAGAGGGACAGACTTCCTGGAACGCCTAATGCAGACACGAGTAATACACATCACCCCTAATGCAGACACCCTCAACACAAAACCCTTCTTTCTTCTTTTTCTTATGTCTCTGTTCCTGTTGTTTATTAACACAGTCTTGGGGGAGTCAATCAGTGGAATTCTTATGGAAATCCTTCCCCTTGTTTCTTCTATCTCTCAGTGTCAGTCTCATCTTACCAGCAGTTTGTTTGTAAAGACACTCCCTTATTCCTTTCACAGGCCTTCTTCCCTTTCCCAGACATAGTTTGTCCCTCTGCCTTGCTGTGAGTACATCGAGTTTGAGGACACCTAGATTAGCATTAATTTGCTGCCAGTGCAGCCTGTCTGTTGGGTGGTATAGACAAGGTGAGGCAGCATGCTGCCACTTTTAACGAGCAAAATTTTGAAACTGGCTGATGAAATTTAAATGGGATTTTGTTTTAAATCCCCTCTAAACCCCTGATGGTATGTCAGGAAAATGGCATGATATAATCTGAATACCTAAAATAGCTACACCATTTGGGTTAGAAAGTATGGGCAAAGATTCATTGTTCACTCACTACTCAGGTGAAGGACTCACAGTTGAGTTTTCCTGTTTTCCTTCTGCATTAATCAGTTCCTTTCCCTTAAAATGTGCTATATTTTCCACTGGGAATAAAAGAAGAAGGGAGGAAAAAGGAGAAGTAAATAAAGCTGTCTTGGACATAAGGTACTAGTACATGCAAACGGAAATGTTGCAAAAGTTAGCAAATAAAACTGCTAATTCATAATTATTTTTTTTTTTTTTAAGAAATATGAATTTAACAGGCAAAAACGGTCCTAATTTTCACTTATGTTGTGATGACTCAGAGCATGTCTTGGAAAGCAGAAATTCATCTGAGATGTTTCAGTTTTATCAAAGGCAGTATTTCCTGGGAGCAGGAGAAGAGAGGGCAGTGAGGGGGGAATGACAATTTTATTGGCCTCTACAGCTGTTATTCTGTTACTATCTCAAGGACTCTTCTCACCTGCTCTGCTATACAGAACCAAAAAGACTCTTCTCAACTCTGCAAGCAAAAGATCATGTTCCTCAGTTGGTACATATAACTCAGAGTGCTGTGTTCGGGGAACGCTTGCTAGTCACTGCAATCTAAGAACCTGTCCCAACCTGGCAAGAATAAAACTTCAGTCAATTTTTCCTGCGGTGGAAATCACACTGTAATAACTGAAATACTTAAAGACAAATCACTTGTTTTAGCTTGACATGTTTAATAAAGACCAGTCTGGGTCATTACAATGGTGCAATCATGATAAACTTCTTGGATAACCCTCAGTATCCAAAGATTCCAGCACAAGATTGGTAGAATAACAGCGTACAACTAAGACATTTACTCATGATTTAAACCTCTGACTGTCAAAGAATTCACCTGGAGTCTAACAGATCAATGCTCATTTAATTTAATTTCAATTTCTGATCACAGATGCTTATTACATGCTTTTGCATGCTAAGCTAGAGCTCATGTATCACACATCATCACTTCAGCTATTAAGGTAATGGCAAGGAAAACTCGTGGGCAGGACTTTTTTCCTTTTTTTCCCTCTTTTTTTTTCCCATAGAGAGTAAAATTTATGTTATTTTATCGGTTTTAACTGAATGTCTAATGTCTAACACTATAAGGAGGTATCCTGAAGCAAGTGTTTGGGTTTTAATGTTAAAAATAATAATATAAGAAATAATGAGCCTATTTGGTTACTTCTATTTCTGTTTCATGTGAGATGACCATGGAAAAAGATAACAATATAATTTGTATTTACAGGCATCAAACTTAAAAATTTGAAATTCTAAATCACTTAAAAATTACCTCACCTTGTTATGTTTAGCATTTTTGAATGCTAAAATTGTATGATTTGTATAAAACTGAGATGATAGCATTGTCTGTCTTTGAAAACACCTCCTAACGCACAGGTCACCTCCAGTTTGTTCTGCATGTCAAATATGAAAGCTGACCATTTCACAGGAGCATTTGAAGATTCATAATGAATCAAAAATATCACTGCTGTATGTGAAGAACAATCTGAACACTGATGTTTATCAGCTTACCACAGTCCATGAAGAATAAGGCAGTTAGCTGGTTAGAGCTATTTTAATCTCTTTTTGTTTATAGATAATTTTACTCTTTCCCTTTAACTCATATAACTGCTGAATGCACTCATAGTCTTTTCATATTCAGGAGAGGAAATAACGTTATTTAATATTGCTTCCAGACTGTAGAAGGAGATACTTTCTATTACTAAAACCAAATACTTAAAATTATTCTATATTTTTATTGTATCACATTTTACAGAGCTGGCACTGCTCCAGTAAAGGAAATTGTAACAGACCTGGAAGTTTCTATTCTGTTATTAATGTCATATCAAATTCTTCAAAACTAAAGACAGCATTGATAGATAATGGAATTTTTGTGGTAATATTAAAAAGCATGAAATTGCACAGACTGGAAAAACATGTGTAAAGCTTGAAAATAAATATTCTCATGCAACAATCTTTAAATAAATTCCTTCATTTTTAAACATTGTAATACCTTCTCCTATTCTTTGAATTTTTGTATGGATAATGCGATTAACATTAAACCCTGTCATTTATTTGAAAGGGCTTGAATTTTAAGCAATACTGGGTAGTTTAATCTCTTTTTTTTTTTTTTCCAAGTCATGTGCAAGTTCCATAAATCTTTACTTCTGCAAAGTCATTTTTCCTAATAAACATTTTTGTACTAGTGTTATGCCCCATGTGGCTTTAAACAGACCAATAGCAAGCCATGATTAATGGCAATAACTCTAGTAAACCATTGATCTAGATGACATCATCACACTAAACCTTCAACTTCTTGCATGGATTTAAGAAGTGAAGCCTGGCTCATAGCAGATAGAAAAAACATATGGTGAATTTTATGAGCCTTCCGAGGCAACTTGAAAATCCCAGGGCCTTCTGTGATTGCTTTTTTCCTATTATATCCACAATATTATAGAAATCATGCCTAGTGCAGTAGAGTGACGAGGAGGATGTGGATTATCCTTGCATGGAGAAGGTATATTATGCAGTTAGACTGTGGTGCCACACTGAGAGGAAAACTCAGACAATAAATGCCACAAAGCATGTGAGCAGCAGGGAGGCATGAGTGCAGTCCTGGTAAAGTGCTCCAAAATGAAAATCAAAGTAAGCAGATAAAAGCAGACATTGGTCTGGGCTTTTTAATCAGGCGCCTGGAGCAAAGCAGAGGCAGGAAAGATAAATCTGTGGCTATGTTATGGCACAGAGGGAGCACTGCAGTCGATCAGGTCAATGTTTATGTTAACTGTGGTGGAAGTCATTGAAAATTCACCTTTCACCCTTGCAAATGAATCAGCAGGTTAGAAACTGTTGTTAATTTATGAAATGGTACGCAAACTCACTAACTATGTAGATGGAAAAGGAAAGGTAGGCAATTTGAAACAATCCCTGGTTTAGCTGGGGCATTGATGTAGTGAAATGTGTGATGTGAATGCAAGTTGGTATTTCACAACATCCACTTGAGACAAAGTAATAGATAACTAGAAGAAACATGCACAAATTTCAGTTAATATAACTGGCTCTAGACTTAGATAAACAGCCACATTTTGAGAAGGTGAGCTCCTGGATGTGGTCGTTGACCTTCACATAATCAAGCCTGCAGTTCTTATAAGGAAATAATAATAAAATCAAACACGATACCCCCCCACCCACCGCATACTTATCAATTTTCAAACTGTCTTCAAAACACCAAAGCAATTCTCTTCCTGAGTCACACCAAGTTCTCAGGGCGTGACATAAAAGATGGAGACGCACAAATGACTGTAAACCAGAGGAGTCTTCAAACATCTCCTCAATATAAGCTTGAACCTTTCTCAGATGCCCAAGTTTGTAGACCATACACTGTCAGAAGCCATCTACAGACAATTCCATTCACAATGATGAATTGTGAAGAGCATAAGACAGCAACGCACAGGATCCCCTTCATCCCCACTCACTCTCTCCTTGGTCCTTCCAGAAGATTCTTGGGGACATAGCTCCAATCAGTCACTCAGCCACCTCGAGTACTTTCTCATTTCCCCAAGACAAACTAGCTTCCTTAAGGATGGAGACAAGCAGTTTCAAATCATGTCAGGCCTCTTTGGAAATCACTCACTTCCCTGCAGAGCTGTCCCAACGGTAAGCACCATCACCTTCAGGGACAGGGAAATGGAATTATTCTGTAAATGTTTGTGGCTGGCATTGCGTTATATTTTGAGTTGTTTTGAACTGTTTTGCTGTCTTTCCTCAGATTTTGTCTATTTCCTACATCTAAAGCCAGTCAGCTCTTGACAGTTCCCAAATTGGAAATGTTGATATTCACAACTGCTGCATTGTTTGCTCTCAACTGTGAAGATTTCCAGATTTCCTGAGAAAGAGCTCTTAAATTCCCTGCTACATGCTGTTGTAAAGGCCACCTGTTCACAGTGTTTAGATGATAGTCACTACCTACTATAATGCAGGACCCTGCCTATGACAAACATAAATGGCATTGATGCTTAGTAGCAGGCAAAGAATAAGATGGTATTATGTTAATGCTGAGGAATTTCCTATGCTGAATACCAGAAGTCTGTACAATTTTTTATTCATAATCTTTTCTGCATCATCCTGCCCTGAATGTTATGAATAAAACCTAAAAAGATAAACACAACAAATAATGCCCACAGAAGGAGCTGAGTATGGTTGAAGTTAATACTCAGACTGCTTTGACTCATTTGGATACTTGTTATTTTTTTCTCTCTTAGGTTACATTAGAGTTACATTAATTGCTCACAAACTTATTATGTTGGAAAATGTAGAAATTAATGATGGGAAGAATCACCTGAATGTAACCACTCTGGCTACGTATAAGAACCCTCTTCCAAGTCAACAGGTAGTTAGTACTTTTTAAAGTGTTCTTGCTAAATTTAAGCTTTCAAGGAAAAACAAAAAAAATCCATCAACAAAGAAAAAAAATCCATCCGCAACCAAAAAAAGCCACAAATGACAATATGTCTCCATTATCTTCAGGGATAAGTACAATGCAATGTAGAGCAAAACACTAAAGACAAGAAATGCCGTGTCCTTACTTTACAGATACAGTCTGATGTGCTGCAATGATTTATACATCTTAAGACCAAGAATATGGTAGTTGAAAAAACCTCTGTGCAAGTTTCCTTCACCAAGACTGGAGAAACACTGTCACAGCTTATGGTACTCACTTTTCTAAGACCTAAACTTACAAAGTGGCTTAATGGAAAAGACTTAGAGGGCAGGAACTCCTCAAATGAGAAAACACATTCTGATTAACACCTTCAGTGTTTACTTGTGTTCTTTTTCATAATCATCTGACAATTATTTGAGAAAAGATGGACCAGAGGCTTAATTTACTGTGTTTTCTGTAGGAAAACCAAACCAAGGCAAGGCAAACCAAACCAAACCAAACCAAACCAAACCAAACCAAACCTCTCGCCTTCCTTTCCTCAGTTTTCTCTCATTTTTTCTTTTGTTTTAAAGTATGACTGCAGACTTTACATCTACCTTTCTTTTGCATTCTTTGCAATGATTAGGAGGCCCACAAAGCAGAAGCAGCTGATAAGTGAGGAAGCCCTTTGTGCTTTGGGCAGTGCCAACCACAAAGCAGATGTTAATAGTCAGGAGAGCCAGCTCCTTCTGCTCTGCAAGTGCATCCTGCCAAGAGTTAGCCTCTAACAATACAGAATGGAGTTGCATAGTTCTTGTTAGCAATGTTACAGCAGACGTTTCTTACAACGTCAGTTGCAGAAACAATGCTAGGATTACAAGCAGAATTTACCATGTAAGTGTTGAACAGACAAAGGATAGAGGAAATACTGAGTAGGTCACTTAGGATGGTACTGGCATCTGTATGTTTGTTGTGGTCTCAGAGAGCTTTATTTGCCTATGGTTTTTATATGAATCATGTATCTAAATCTTTTTATTTTGCTCTTTTTGATATTTTTCTTTTTCATCTCCTTTTCTTCTTACAAACTTCATGAAAATAAGCACCTAATATTAATATAGAAGTTGTTGTGAATTTAAAATTACAGCAGCCAGGAAATTGAAATCCTAATTTTTCCATGAAAAGACTAATTCTGATGTAATACATGCACCATACAATCTGCATGAAAGCATCTCTCAGTATGGCAAATAATCTAGAATGGCACATACCATAGGTGTTCAGTGATAATTTTAGTGCTCCCTTGGGAATTTTAACAGTGTAATCCCTTGACCCATATGCATTTGATTTCTCACACAAAAAGTGCAAGTAGCTGGGATTTCTAACTGCTATAAAACATTATAGCTGGATTGAAATCCTTGGGGCCTACATTGATCCACAAGAACTGAAGCATTATTTTAATGTAGTTGGCAACTTCTCTGTCTTTCCTTATGCACCAAAGCACCTCTGAACAATAGTTATGCCTTTCACATTGTTGGATCATACACACACAAAAGCTGGCTCTGCTATTTTGTTAATAAGTGAGAAAGCTAATAGCCTATGGTCCAGGATAAGATGATCTTAATCGTGGTCATGGCACTGAATTTCACTACATGAATGAAATTATAAAATATGGATTCTGAGCTTAAACCTGTGTAGAAGACCTAATATCTGCCTTTGCCATTAAGAAGATTAAAAAGTTTTTAAATGCCACCACTTATTATGGGTATTGTGGGGAAAAGGAAAACCTTTGCAGGATATAAGCAGAGAAAATGAGATGCCTGTGGTGAACCAATCTCAGGCTTATAAAAGGTTTGGCTGAATCTGGAGATCGGAGATAATCCACATTGAATTAGGAGTTTAACCTTCAATTTGGCATATTCAAATTTTCCAGCTGATGTGGCTCGATCTTTGACACTAGATAAACACAATTTTCCCTATTAGGGTGTTTTTGGTTGTTGGGGTTTTTTAGATTTAAAAAAAATAATTTGTACCATATAATATAGAAAAAGTAAAGGCAACTTTGTAAAGGAATTAATATTACAAGGCACAGCAGTCCAGCTTTACTCATTAGATACAGAAGAATGAAATTTTGTTCAGAACTGGTTGAGTGGTAATCAGCTGCTCCATTCATTTATTTTATACTTGGTGAGCTGAAAAATTTTTCCCCTCCCACAGTGTTTTAGCAAAAATGTCCTCCTTGGATCTGTTTTACTTCTGAAATTCCGTGAAATACTGTAACTAATATAAAACTGACTCATGGCCTTAATGATTAGTAAGCAAGTTATAAATCCAAGAAATGATTTTTTCTTTTGCCTAAAAGAAGGACAATGAATTTTAAACCTGCACTCAAGACGCTTTAAAGAGGAATAAAGAAAAAGAACACTTAGGTATCATAAGTGTAAAAATGATACAGTCTGAACTGTAATAAATATTTAAAAACCACTCAGACAACCTACTTAAATTGTGGTCTTTGTCGGAGAACCAATTCTTCACTCCAAAAAAAAAAAAAATAAAAGAAGACCTTTTAACACCTCAGGTCTAAAGGTGCTTATTCATAATCAGACAATGGACATTGGGAAGAAGGCATATCCTCCCTTGTTAAGAGGAAAGAAGGTGCTAAATGAATTCATGAAATCCAGAGTGAAAAATAAGTGGAACATCTAAACACCAACTATGGGCTGCATTATTTGGTATTTATTAGCACATGTACTTATAGCTACATGATGACTTCTTCAAAATGTATTTATTAATGAAAGTAAAAGAGAATGAAGCCTTCTCTTTGGAGAATTTTTGTACACATCTGCACTCATATAGCCTCGGATTATATCATAAATTTTATTTGCTTTTTCCTTTCTTTGCTGCCAAGCTTTATATGAAAGCATCTTGCTTGCATGTGTTAGGAAAGCTTTTATTTTATCTATTAAACTCCAGATTTATTACTCCATGGCTAAATATACTCATTACATTTTTCTACCATATAGCAACTTCACCATTCTTGTTTTCCATATGCAGTACACAAAACAAACAAACAAACAAAAAGAAATTACTTTTTTTGTGAATGATGAAGGGGTAAATTGGAAAAATTTCCAATTACTATTTAGAAGAACAAAACATTAATTTTAATTCTCTATTTTTAATTTAAGTATTCATTTTTTGTAGTGGAGATCTAGCTCTTAGTATTAAACTTGGGCATTCCGATAAAATCCTCTGCATTTTCAGTTGTTGAAACCAGTTTCAATAACCCATGCAAGATAACAATTTATAGAATTAAGAGGTATCTAATCCATTATATTCTACTAGTGTAAGGGTAAGTAAGCCTGCAATTTTTATCCTTTCAGAAATAATGCCAAATGTAACAACTGTTTGCAAAAAGTTTAATGATTTTATCTATAGACGGGGGTGGTAGTAACACTAGCTCACACATGCTTGCACGCACACACGTACACATGTCCTATATTAGACAGCTCCATGTCCTCTTTGTTTCACTGAGTGTTCACAGCTCCTCTCCCCAGGACAGGATTTCTTTTTAATGGTCTGAGTGTTCAAAGACAACCTTCAGTTAAAACAAAAGCAATGTGTTGGGATTCTTTCTTATTTCCTGCCTGAAAATGTTGGTTGATTTTATTTTGGTATGAATTGTCATATGTGCATCAGACGGTATATGTTTTTCCCTTTTCCAGGCATTTTAAGGTCAGAAAGAACCACCACAGTTGGATGTTTTGTCCCCAGTGTATCTGTTTCATCTAGTAAAGTCTCTGTGAGATTCAGCCTGAGATACAGCACAATGACTTTTGATTTAAGACCATTCATAATGCTTTCATATGAGTTCTAGCACTTGGCTGTTTATAATCTGCACCTTATTTCTGCTCCCTATCTGCCCCAGTGCTTTGTGGTAATATTTCTCCTGCTTATATCATGATTACTGGCAAGAATACAATATAAACTCATAAAGTGAGTTTTCATCAATACTTTAAGTGTTTCTAAAATACAGAAGATCTGACCACAGACCTATAATGAGTTTTGGTTTAACCTACCAGAGATTCAATAGTTTGTGACATATAAATAGTATGATTTACTCCAGAGATATGTACTGTGAACTTTCCTTTTCATAAAGGATGCATTTTCTAAGAATTTATTAATAAATCTACTTGTTTCTGGATCATTAAGAAATAAATTACTTTCTTGTCTTCCTCCTGGGTGTTCCAAGCAAAGAAATAACATAGGCAACATAATTTGCATAAAGTTAAAACTAATTGATAATGTTTCTCTTATTTTCTTTAAGAAATCAGTTTGTAATGAGGGAATGATTATGTTTATTTGTTTTCACTGTTCAATCTCCTTTAATTAAATTATGATGTTTATCAAACGTCTTTCTCTAACCTGGCACTGTAGTAGCGCTGAAAAAGACCACATACTCCTCTGTGGAATACAGAGTCATTGAATCTGAATTCCCTCTGGCAACTTCTTATCATCTAAAAAAATGGTGACTCAAAAGAATACACTCAAATTAACTGCAGAATCGGACTATTTTTAGCAACAGACTGAAAACACTTCATGGTTATTTTAATTATCCCACAGGAATGCTTTATTGTTAATAGGCAATATCTCAGCTATCATTTCCTCCCACCTCCAACTCAGGTAGAAATATGATAACATCCATACAACCTTCTGTAAAATAGATATGAAAGTGAAATATAAACAAATATGACATTTTGAAGTTATTTTAACTTTATCTGAAATAATAAACTATGACTGCATACGAACTGCAAAGCATAGATCTGAGTAGCAATTTTCTGTGGATCCTAAATGTGTAAGCTCTTCTGTAAGATGGTTATATTTGTAGAAAAGATTTCTACACTTCCCTTAATTGTTACTCATAAATTTATTATTATTTTATTTCTGATACACATACAGCACTTTAATTCAAGTCTCGCATATTTCCTGCTAAGAAATTCTACAACTACAATTACAATTCGTTATGGTATGACAAATGAGTCATGTAATGTAATTTATATGCACAAGGACCACTGTGTTTTATTCTAGTTGTATCAGTAGGCAGCAGCTAAGTGTATACAGAAGCATTTTGTTCTGCAGGCTGGATATCCTCCTGGTCAGTGTGCTGGTTCCAGAGATAGTCTTGTTATGCATCCCCAGCCACAATTTGAGTTAACATTCAAGGCCCTTAGTTTCCAGGCTGCCAGGGGCTGAACTCATTGGTGAGATAAATTATCCCACCCCTCAGGGACAGAAACAAGCCACCTGTCACTTGTCAAAGAACCAGAAATAGTGCAATGGTACCGAATGTCCCACCATCCCACCTGCAGGCAAAGTGGTTGTTATGAAAGTGTAGTCATGGGTAAATGTGATGGAAAATACGCTAGGATGAGAAGGATTTAGATAAATGAGACCATGTACAATTAGTAGCAAAATGTGCTAGCAATGGCTTTATAAAGAAAGCCTTTAAAGCAACAGTGA
Organism: Origma solitaria; assembly: GCA_013397895.1. Classification (NCBI taxonomy): domain Eukaryota; kingdom Metazoa; phylum Chordata; class Aves; order Passeriformes; family Acanthizidae; genus Origma; species Origma solitaria. The sequence continues at coordinate 1,887,079 of VZRL01004325.1, read as the reverse complement.
CCTTTTTTCTTACTGAATTTCACTCAGAGAAACTTCTGTGCATCATATTCCTATGAAATCCATATCTTACCTATTGCTAGTCAACCCTCTGTTGTTTCTGTCACAGCTGACATTCATTTATTTTGTGTTTTTCTCAGGTTTGGGGAATGTACTTTTCAGTCAACTGCAAACAATGAACCAGGGTCACACTGCCCTGAAAATAGACACTCCTTATCAGGTTTTCCAATTAATCAGATCCAGAAGATTAGCAGCCACAGGAGTTACGATTGCACTATGTTCTATCGGCATTATGAGGAGACAGTTTCAGTGAGTGGTTCTTGAAATTCAGTTCCATTTGTGCTCCACACTAATAATGTCTTCAATTGACTGAAACCAGCAAAAAAATATCCAGTTAAGTGTCATTACATGACTTCAGTTAAATGCCCTCTTCGAAAATTCTCTCAGACGATATTAAGTTTCACTGAGTTTACTGCACCATGCTGTGACTGAATGTTTAATTCTAAAAGACACTGTCATTTTAAAGCAGTAGGCTGTGCAGTTACAGATTAATTACTAATTTTAGATTCTGTGCTTTCTGTTTCCCTGAAAATTAAGAAACTGAGTGTGACAAAAATTACCAGAGCACAAAAGAAAAAAAATATTGAAAACAGATTAATTACAGTGCAGTCGGTGTGTATCACAGCTTCTGGGACATGACATGTGAAACAAAGCATAAGTTCAATACATTAACTTAGACATAAGTCATGCGTCTTTTATCTTCACATTGTGCAAGCACAGACTCATAATGTAAACCAAGATGAGACAGCACATTCCTACATAGCATATTTTTGTCTGAACAATAGTTCAACCTGTGCTTGATCCTATATCCTCACACAGAAAAATGAAAACTACTTTTACAAAGGTGATAACGTCTTTAAATCGGTGAAAAGCAGAGCATTTAAAGCAAAATAGAGAAAGGAAAATAGCAACATAGAATAAAGGTGGAAGGTGGTGGGCTAAAGAAATTTGAGGAGGAAGTACATCATCAAGTCAATTTTCAGTGTCTTTTATGATTGTACAAACTAGGCTACCCTCCTAAAACCTTAAGAATCTAGTTATGTAGTGACTAATCCATTTGACATCACAAATCTATATTGAAATGTTTACAGAGCTTTAATTGGTTTAATTGATTTAATTGATTTATTTGGTTTAACAGGGTTTATAAAGTAAATCTCACTTGAATATGTTATCTGTCTCAATTTTATAAGCCTCCGTGACAGCCACTTTATCCACCAGTTCCCTCAGGACATGTAGATGCATCTCATCAGGTTCTGTGGACTTGTGCACCTTCAGTTTCCTTAGACATTCTAGAATTTGATCTTCTCCTACAACGGCTCTTCATTGTACCTGTCCCTGCATTTTCCTTTTGTGACTCAGGTGGCAAGGCTGAAGCATTTGCTGGCAAAGACTCAGGCAAACAAGAAATTGCATGTCTCAGCCTCCTTCATATGTTTGGTAACCATGTCTTCTGTCACCTTCAGGAAGAGGAACCACATTTCTCCTACTCTTTCTGCTACCATCAATATACATTTAGAAACTTTTCTTGTTCCACTTGAAATCCCTGGCCAAATTTAATTCTGTCAGGCTTTAATCTTTCATAAACCGATCCCTGGCTGCTCTGACAATCTCTCTGTATTCCTCTCGAGATACCTTTGTACTTGAGTTTGACAACATGGGCTTACTGGTGTTTCTGTCTGATTTCTTGTTTGTTAGGATGCCATCACTCCTGAGTTAGGAGGAGGTGACTCTTGAATTTTAACCAGCTTTCTTGGTCCTATCTTACCCGCAGGGCTTTGTCCCATGGTCCTCTATGAAACAGATCTCTGACGAGGCCAAGTCTACTCTCAAAAAGCCCAGGATAGTGAGATTTCTGTGGGCCCTTCTTTCTACTCTTCAAACTCCACTGATCCATGGCCACTGCAGCCCAGGCTGCTCTTGAGCTGCTCTTGAGCTTCACTTTTGCCCCCAAGCCCCTCCTTCTTGGTGAGAACAAGGACCAGCATAGCACCTGTCCTTGTTGGATCCTCTGTCACTTGAGAAGGAAGTTACCATCAATGCATTACAGGAACTTTCTGGATTGCCTGTGCCCTGCTGTATTGTTCCTCCAACAGATATTGGGTTGAAGACCACTAGGGCTTGTGAAAGCAAGGCTGGTCCTCTCTGCCTGTCCAGGGACTGATCTCCTTGGTCTTCCTGGTCAGCAAGCCTGCAGCAGACATGTAATGTCACCTGTTCCTGCCCTTCCTTCAATCCTGATCCATAAGCCCTTAGCTTCTCACCCATCCCCAGGCATAAAGAGCAATACTGACTCCTCATCTCCCTGCCTGTCCTTCTGAAGATCCTCTATCTTTCCATTCCAACTGTCCACCCTAGGGAGGGGAGAAATATAGGAGTTGTACCACCATTTCTCTATGGTGCAGCTAGGTCACGGTCCTGCAGGGGTGCCCACATCTCTGACCCCTTTGTTTATATCCCAGTGCTACCAGCGCAGCAGATAAGTTGGCCTCCCCACGAAGCCAATTTACCATCCAGAGTGGTTGGAATCCCTTTGTGCCGCTCTTCAAGAGCTCTCCTGTGGATCTGCAATTCCTCTCCAGGCTTGGAGCATCTCCCACAGGCCTGGCATTAAACTGGTAGGGGTGGGATGGACATGGAGATCCCCTCCGCCGGCAATTATTCCTTCTGCATTTCTTTTCTAATTCTCTTGCAGAAAAACACGAGCCAAGCTTCAAGGAGCATTAAATCAAGGAACAGAAAGCAAAGGAAAAGAGAGTAGTTTTCATGTTTTTATATTTAGCATATAGGGCTAACAATCCTCACCTATTCCTCAGCCTATCCTTTGAATTAATTTAAAAGATACAGTTGTGAAATTGGAGCTTAGTCTTTGCAATTGAGTTTGATTGCAAACAATGAAAGCACCTTATTCTTTTGAGGAAGAAAATAAATAATAAAATCTAAAAAACAATACATGTTCATGAGAAGCTCACAAATAGACAAGGGATTGACCATTAGATTGACCATTAGACAAAAGAGAAGGGTCAGTTTTGAAAGACCTTTAAAGAGAAGGCCAAATGTGCTTTGCAGTTTGTTAAGCTCCTGACAAAGCAAAATGAACCATAGAATTTTTCCTTAAAAATGAAATATGTTGTGTCATAATTTGCTAAAATACACGATTAAACTTGATGTGTTTAGAGGAGCAGATGGCTGTGCCTCCAAGTGTTCTTCCCTTGGGTTTTCAAATAGCAGAGGAAGCAGGAGGGAGAAATAAAAAAGACTACTATCAATATGCACTCCTACAGCTTACATTCTAAGCTCCACAGTCAAGAATATTTTGTACTGAGTAGACATTTTCTGAGTTTTCTGTATTTGTAAACAAAATGTTAAAATATTTTTTTTAGCTACTTATTATTTATGGGTGTCAAACCTGGTCCCTCTCATCTTCACTACATCATGACTCTGGAAGTGATCCCGGGATTTTTAAAAGGAAGAGATATTTGCAAAGGGAAGTAACAAGCATTTTCCTCTTTGTTTTTTATTTCTCCATCATTGTCAGTACATTTGAGAAAGATTTACACATTTTCTGAGGAGCTACATTAGTGAGAAGAAACATTTTTCTACTTACTTTGAAGTGCTTTTGTGGGGAGATATAACACCACTCCTTCATGGCTGTCCTGGCATCCAACTGATTTCTTACTGACATTAAAAGTGACCTTTTAAAGGTCAAATGGTTTGGTTCCTTGTTTCCCCAGAAAATGCCATTTTCCCAGCATGATATCTCAGAAATCGCAGTCAGATTTCTCTTCTGTTTCACAGACAGACTCTTTAATTTCAGACCTCACCCCATTTTGCCTAGAAGATAGTCTTGCAGACCACCTGGCCTGCTCTTCCCCTGAAGCAAATGTGGGCATGGCAACTAAGGATGGGTTGGGCTGTCAGCCGCTGAACAGGCAGCAGAAAGGATTCTTTCACCGAGAGTGAGGTTATTGCACTGTCAGACTTTTCTTCAGCAGCATACCTTTCAGCTGATGAGGTGCTCTCCAATTCATATTACTCAACAATCCTGTGATGTTACTTTCATTGAATACTGCAGATGGGTGCTTTTTTTTTTTTTTTTAACAGCAGAATAAATACACAATTGCCTACATTTTGGTTTCCTAGGTTTTGGAAAGTGTGAAATGCTATACTTTCATCAATCCAGGCAGGGAGTGCTTTTGGCTTGTGATATTTTGTCACTGCAGTTACATGTAAATGCATGATAAATTCCAGAGGAGCAGTCCTGCATGGTGGTTATGTGTCCCTCACTGGGTCACCGAATCTCTCTCATCTTCACTGCATCATGACTTCAGAAGTGATCACGGCATCTGTAAAAGGAAAAGACATCTACAAAGGGAAATAGCAAGGTGACCAGTTTGGGGTAAGGATGTATGTGTATGATGGTTTGGCTTATCTCCTCCAAATATAAACCCAGATTTGCAAAAGCAGACACATCTCCAACAGAGGTTTTTCTTCTACCAACAAAAGGAAAATAGAGTTTGGGAATATTAGACCATCTGTGCAGACAGAAGTGAAAGGTTAACAAGGCTGTGCTCAGTCTGGACATTAAACTTCTTATAGGATTTAGGTCTTAGTTTCTTATTTTGTTCCCATGTAAGTTCACACGTCCTGAAATTCACTGAGAATGTCTGATGCTTGCTTCAAACACATCTGCTGCAAAAAAGATATAAAAATCTCCCAGAACAGCATGGCGTACTGACTCTCAGCTCATTTCTGGAAAAGTTTTAACATTAGAATACCCCTTCTATAAAAAGTTTAACAAAAACAAACAGGAAAATTATGTCACTGCCATCCTAGACAGTGCCGTGCTTACGGTGTCCCCTGCATTAAGTCCTCAGCCACTCAGGGTTTGAGTTTTGCATGCTTTGGAGATCATGATGGTTTGTCTCTACCATCACTTTGATACTTCTTTGGCCAGCAGCTAAACACAGGCTCCCAGCCCTGCTTGTTAAAAGTGTGCCTGGCGCAGATGAAGTATGGTGCAAACAAGTAGAGCCAACCAAGCCATTGTTCTCTGTTATAGGTGGGTATATGTGTGATTCAAGGATGGTACTGGAACTAGAAACCGAAAATATAAACCTATCAATGTGAAATCAGATCTGAAGAAGTGGAGCAGAAAAGATGTGTCTCTTGGAATAACTTCAGCTAGAATAATCAATCCCAAGGTTTACAGGATTTAATAAGGATTTAATGGGGCTTCTCTTCTGCTGCACCTCTGAAAAGGTTAGCAAAGCATTTAAAGAAGTTAAGCTGGACAAATCTTCCAAAGCTCTGAGTTTGCAGCGCATTAACCCTGGCATATTCCACCTGCTGTCAGTGTGTATTAGAGCATCCTTGTACAATTCATCATTTCTTCTGCTAATGAAAATACTTCTGAAAACTACATGAACATACTGTATAGCAGTTTATCCTAATTCAGTATACATCTAAATGGCATTATATGAAATACTAAAACCAATTGAAAAATAACATTGACAGACAGACCACCAAATCTACCTTTATTTTCTCTCCTGACTCAAAGACATCTGGCCTGACTGGCTCAGAGACAATCATAGCAGTCTTTTTCCTATCAAACAAATAAAATTTACAAAAGAAGCAAAATAGGGAACACATTCTTCTTATAGATTTGAGTAGGGAAAGCACCCTTTTTCTGTAAAATGCAAAGTCACACAAAATGTCTCTAGGTCCAAGTCTTTACATCTTTCTGCAGAAGACTTTGCTCTCAATAAATTATCAAATTTGTGTGTTGTAACCTTATTTCCTCTTAGTCCCTCCATTATGAAAACACTTTGGATATTAAAGCCAAAAGCTGTTTTGTGTTGGGTTTTTTGTGGTTTTGGGTTGTTTGCTTGTTTTTTCTTGTCAGTAATTGCTTTTTGATTCAGAAAAATGTTAGTGTTTTTATTTTGCCTTTTTTTGATTAAGAAAAGCTATGAAATTATAATTTATGTTACTTTTTTTTTTTCTTCGATGAACAGTTGCTTTTACTTGAAAAAGTGTTTGCCTGTATGTTTTCTTCTGCTCTATTTTTTGCTGCAGTCTCTCTTCTGCAGAAAATATTTACCTTAGAAAAGGTAATTATAAGACATCACATTTATTTTATTTCCCCCTGTAGCTGTTAGTACAAAGTTCAAGTAGTCTTCCAGGCCTGTCAAAAATACACATACTAAAGAAAAACAGCCCTGCAACCAACTCAAAACAAAGAAAGAAAATAAAGTGTGTGTACTATCGAAAAATTCAAAAGGTCAGATTGGTCACTGCAAGCCTGTCCTATTGAATAATCCCCCTGAAGAATAAAGATAATCTAAAATTACATTTTACATTGGGAGCCAATAAAACAAAGTACACAGGTGTAGTCAATATGAGATTAGGACAGCAACAATGGAACAGAAGAATAAGTATAATCTTACATCCCAGATGGAATTGTTCATGTAAGAATTTTTAACTTTTTTCTTTCAAAGAAAATACTTTGGTCTACAATGGTGATACAAGAGTGATGAATTAGGGGGTGTTGATAACATCAACGTGGAATAAGCATGTTTCGTTTGCCAAAAGATGCAATTGAACAAATTAACTAGATATGTGTTTATACCAATGACATTTTCAAAGGCTTAGAAAAAGTAGTATTTTTTTCACTTGGCTCATTCATGACTGCAAAACCACAGTAAGAAACAGAATTACACTAACCTGGTAAACCACATACACATAGGCAAAACATGGTGTAAGGCCTTTCACTGTTTTACACTGATTTCTAATATCCTTGGTTATTTTCTACATGCACTGCTAATTCAACTCTTCCTGATATGGCAGTGAACACACTCATACCCAATTAAAAAAAAAAAGAGTTTTGAAAACTTGCCCTTAAGTGAACCTGAACTAGAAAGTGATTTATATTTTTCAGAAAATGTGTTGGAATATTGAGCCCTTGCAGGAAATTCCTTGCTTTTCATTAAGACACTCTCAAAGGATAAGATGAAATAACTTCCTTAGGACTCTGACCTACATCCAGCCCAGCTAGATGATCAAGAGAAAGTTCTGCATGCACTGAACTCAACAGCATGTCTGCCTACCTTTATACAAGTAACTCGGTCATAGCAAATCATTGATTCATTACAATTGAGCAAAACAGAACTTTTATGTCAGACATCAAATTTAGTTTCTAGTCGTGTGTGTTTAAAAAGCCTTTGGTAAGGCAAAAAATGAGAAAGAACATGGGTTGTAGAGGGCCTCATAAAATGCAGAATCAGAATTTGGACTCAAACTTTCAAAGACTTGTGAGTGCACACAAAAAAGAGCTGAAAATCTAGCAGTTCTTTTCATTAAAAACAACTCCAAGCCTCTCTGAATGAATTATATGTTGTATAAATGGCCAAAGTATAGAGCATGTTACCTATGAAACACAGTCCACTCTGTGATTTATTATACTTTTTTTCCTGCAAAGCCATACTTTGCTATTATAGCTGAATGGTGCACAAATCCAAGGAAGGATAAAGTCAACAGGGAAAAAGGTGGAAAAGAGCCCCCTTTTTGTTCACTTTATAACACACAATATGTCTCTTTTGCAAAGCAAAAATTCCAGAGAAGCAGCACATGTAATTAATATATTGTGTCCCTATGGGAAACAACTACAAATATGTGCCCCAAAAAGTAACGAGGCAGTTATACACCTCTTTTTCACTAATTCAATAAAAAGCAAAACCTCTTTTCAGGAGATCCCTAACGTCTCACATCTCATACACCAATTCTAAGACCACAGATAATTTTTTTACATGATCATAATCTCACAACTGCATGAAAAAACATTTTGGAAATTTTAACAGTGTTTCAAGGGGAAAATACACATTATATAAAATCGACATCTTTACTTCATGTGTTTTTAAATTTCTTGGGTTAAGACCAATTTTTTTCCACTTAGAAGAGATCTCTTTTCAGGAATAAGACACATACAAGAAAGTATTAGATTCAGAAGTCTTTCTTTTCAAACCAGGTAAATATTTTCAACCTGGTGAGATACATTAATAGTGAGCAAAGACATATAATGTGAGCTTTGACCTCTATTTTGAAATTAAACTCATGTGAGCTGACCTTGGGTCAGTGCAGACACCACAGCCAAAAATAAGCCCCAGGTCCCCAAACTCACACAGGAGTTTTAATTCCAATAGATTCAAATAAAGCCAAGACTTACATGCAACTTTTGTAAGTCCCTGTGCTCCCAAAAGGTGAAATGGAGAGGCCAGAAAATTTAAGGTGTATGGAACATGTTTTTCATAATTTCTCAGATTTTAGCTGTTGATTATGAAGAATTTTTATGAGATGTTTATCTCATCACGTAGCAAAAAGTTTTAGGTTACTGCTGTTGTCTCCTACAAATAAAAGGTCCTGTGCTGTTATCCCTACATGTTAGACAAATCTGTAAATCTCACCTTGGAGAAGCAAAACAGGAGAGAGACAGAAGAAAGTTAATTCCCTAAAAGAAACTGTAAAGATTAGAGGACTGAAAAAAGAGCTGTATTTAAAGATCAAAATTAAATTTCCAAATAAAATCTAAAAGCCATTAAAAATAATTTTATTTATTTTATCACGATCACACTCAAAAGACATATAGTTTACCAGAACTTGCTTAATTTTCTCCATAAAAATGCATTCAATGTGAAAAACATATTCAAATACGTCAAAAGAAAGAAAAAGATAAGGTGTCTATTAAGTGTAAATTGCCCATTAAAAAGTTTCAGGCTTTAATGTGGCACAGCTGGTTCAACAATCATTTCTACACTCCTGTTTATTTCATCAGTCAAAATATGTGAGATTTCATCCTGCTCAACCACTGAACTTATTTTTTTGTTGTCAGAAAACACAAACCCAGGGCAGTATCTTCTTCCACAGCTGTTGGCATTGCAATTCCTGATACAAACAATTCACTCTAATAGAGAAGGCAGCTGAGGGACAGCTTGTTGGATCTAGTAGGGATCCATATTCCCACAGGGATATTAAAAAAACCCAACAAGTCAGATATTAGAGCAACCCTTAGTCTTCAGTCTGCATCCCCACGCTGAAAAGATAACAAAAAATCACATGACCTGACTCAGGAGTGCTGTATGAGCATGGTTTGTCTGCACCCAAGACATGACCCTGATTCCTAGCCAGTTCCAGAACAAGGCTCAGTATCCTATTGCAATCCCCTGAGCTATGCAGCTCCAAAAATATTTTCTACAGCCTGAAAGCTCCTGTTTTTTTCTCTCTTCTTTTAAAATTATTGAGCTGTTGCTAACCCTTGCACATAACATTCCTTTTTCCTTTGCAATGAGAGTTTTACAAGAGTTTTTAAAGTGTAGAGTGAGTGAATATGCACAGCAGAAAAATGGCCTTTGGATTTAAGAGTCTCCAAGTACTCTCAAACATGAATGGCTGAAACATCTCCAAAGAAATCATTGCAAACTATTGGATTACAAACCTCCCGTGAATGTGGATAAAATTAAGGAAATCTGAGTGTGCTGAAATATAAAATAATTTATCTCATTTAAACCACCCTGGAATAAAAGATCCACATCTGATATGGAAAACACATTGATATTCTCAAGTAAAAAAAGTAGACTTAAGTGAGAAAACAATTTGTTATTCTTGCTTCCTACAAAATTTATACTTTTTCTAGAAAAAAAATATTTTTATTAGTTGTACAAAACTCTTGGAGAAAATGTAATATTTTTATTAATTAATGAGCATACCTAATTTTTAATTCCTGTTTTCCCTTAGGAAAAAAATAGAGGAACCTAGAAACAGACCTTTTAAATTAAGGTAATCAAAGTGTACTAAACCAGGTAGAAAACATTTGGCTGTTTCCACTCACTCTTAAGTTTAAACTGAGCTTTGCCTTTTTCTTTCTCCTCCATTCTGAAAATCAGAATTTAAAGTATATTTGCCTCAGCTCCTGAATTTGTAAGCATTGATCACAAATATGCATGTGGTGAATCCTCTGTGTTACTGGAATGATCAGCTATCAGAGACACAGGAGCAGCCTAGAGCAGAAAGCCTTCTGGACCACATGATCTTCTGTACAGACAGATGACGGAATGAGTTACGTGGAGATTTCCAAGATTAACTCAGAACACCTTGGCCTTTTAGCATTTAACCTAGACCATTACCATTATATTTAACAGAGTTCTTATGTGTGAATAATCTATACCATCTGTTGGGTGTAAAAACATAGGAAAAATATAACCTGGACACAGAAGTATTACTTTTACTGGCGTATTTTATGAACAGATGCTCAGCAAAAAAATTCAATTCCTGGAATAAAACCTTTATTCAGACAGAATCCGAGGATCAATAAACTTTGACTGTTCTCCCACATCCTAACCCTTCCAAAGGCTGAATATGAGAAAAATCCTTATCAATTATGATCTCTGAACAACTAAATTACATAGGAAATAATGTTTTGATTTTTTTTCTGTGGTGCTTCTAAGAACTAGGTATGAATATTTGAAATGATAGAATGACAATGCTTAAAAAACCCAGTCTGGCATGGTGCAAGTGCAGTAGGTACACACACAATGGAATAAGAACGTCAAAAAGAAAATAAAAGGCAGCAAACTAAGTGGCTGAAGTCTGTATGTGGATGCTTACTGTCATTTTCACCATGTCTATCCAGCCTGTTATTCATCTTGCGCAGAAAAGAAGGTGCAGCGATTTTCCTATAACAAGCAGATGCTTCTGTTTGAGCAGTTTTGATATAGAGTCACATGTGAGACTACACACAGCACAACAAAGAAAAACATGGCAAACAACCTTCTGAGCACACTGGTTGCACCCTTTCAGAATTTCATGACTCTTTCATTGTCTACTCTTTCTTCTGTGGTTAATCTACAGAACGCTGTGCCTTACATATAGGATCTGACAAAGACACAGGAGGGTTAAAGTAGCTTCTGTCATAAGTTTGTGACTGCAAATTTTAACTTTAATCTGTCATCAATGTGGCGGGTTGACCTTGGCTGGATGCCAGATACCCACCAAAGCTGCTCTATCACTCCCCTCTGCAAAAAGACAGGGGAGAGAAAATATAGTGAAGGATTTGTGAGCTAAGGACAGGGACAAGATCAATCACTGATCACCGCCAGCAAAACAGGCTTGACTTGGGGAAATTAATTTAATTTATTACCAATCGGAATCATAGCAGTATAATAAGGAGTAAAACATATCTTAGAAATACCTTCCCCCCCACATTTCTCCTTCCCAGCTCTACCTTCCCCCAGAGGCACAGGGAGATGGGAATGGTGGTTAGTTCATCACACATTGCTTCTGCCACGGCTCAGGGCAAGAAGTCCTTCCCCTCTCTTTCCCATAGGAGGCAGCTGTTCTGAACTTCTCCAGCCTGAGTCCTTGCCACAGGGTACAGTTCACAAACTGCTCCAGTGTGGATCCCTTTCCAAGGGGTGCAGTCCTTCCAGCACAGGAAGTACTGCACACTCTTCCAGTGTGGGCTACTCTCTCCATGGCTCTGCAGGTCCCTGTCAGGATCCTGTCCAGCATGTGTTTCCCACAGGGTCTCAGGCTCCTTTTGGATATCCCCTGCTCCAGCAGGGGCTCCTCCCTGGGCTGCAGGTGGATCTCTGCACCCCCATGGCCCTCCAAGGGCTGCAGGGCACAGCTGCCTCACCATGGGCTGTGCCAGGGGCTGCAGGGGAGTCTCAGCTCAGGCTTCCTGAGCACCTCTTACCCCTCCTTCTCCCCTGACCTGCATGTCTGCACAATTGTTTCTCTCATGTATTCTTAATCTTCTCTTCTCTGAGTACAATTATATATGCACTTTTTTTTTTTTTTTCCTTTTAAAATGTGTAATCACAGAGGCTCTACTACCTTCTCTGACTTGTCCCAGCCTTGGCAAGTGGTGGGTCTGGAGCTTGGAGCATGGGAAATCTTTCAACAGCTTCTCACCACTGTAGCTCCCAATCCGCTACCAAAACCTGTCCATGCAAACCCAACGCAGCAGCTAATAGGTAATCTGAGTTTCTCAGAAAGATATCCTGTTTGACTACATTCGACACGTGTGACCCAGGGTGTCTTTGCTCTTATCGTATGTTCAAAATGATAGCGAAAATGAAAATGGGCTTCTTGCTATCACCTCTTTTTCCTATGAAGTCACCTCTTCAGGTTTCTTACTGAAACTGGACTTTTGCCCTGCTCCAATGACAGAATTTGGCACCTTGTGGCAGCCACTGGTCATGGACCCCACCTTCCAGACAAAGCTGTGCCAGATAGCTGCAGGAAGATGCGTGGTGGATTTCAATCCTCGCAATAAGGCAGATGGAGGCTTTATAACCAATGGCGTAGGCAACAAAGGCCTTAGGGACATACGAAGTAAAAAATATAGACAAGCTGATTAAGTACTGCAGTACATGCATGTAGTGGTAAAAATTAAATTGCTTTAACCATTTTTGTGATGTTAGCATTTGAAGCAGTGAATCACAAAAAAACCCAGAAAAAGGTAAAGTTGTCAACCCTGTAAGTTTATGTCATTGATGCTCAAAAAATTAAGAAATTAGAAACAATCTACTTCTTAATGGTGTATCAAATATAACAATAAACAGAAAAGAAAAAGTTCTGGCTATTTCATTTCTAGATAAAATTTCACACAATCCACTTCAGATCACATGACTCTAGAAAAACAAATATGCTGTTTATGAGATAGCCCACTATCTCAAAGCAGGACAAGTTGTTCTCAAGGTTTCTAGACACTACCATGACAGACATTCATGGATTTAACAGGTAAGTCATGACTATATCCTTAAAAGTGTGGTTTTAAAACACGTGTGGGGTATGTATAATAAGACAGTTCATATACTTAGTGCATTGAGTGTCTTTCATGTACCTTTATGATAACCTAATTTCTGTTCGTCTCATTGAGACACTGTCATGGTTTAGACCCTGGCCAAATGCCAAGGTACCCATGGCATCTACTCTCTCACTCCGCCCTGCCACAGGTGGGCAGAGGAGAGAAAAAAGAAGTTAATACATGTAGGGCTCATGAGTTAAGGACTGGGAGACACTCCCAGGACAGAACAGGCTCATCTGAAAATTACAAAGTGAAATTTATTACCTACACAAAGTCAGAGGAGGCCAATGAGAAGTAAAAATAAGCCCTTAAGACATATTTTCTCTGCTCACCCCCTCCCTCCTTCCCACCAGCAGCAGAGGGGGACAAGATAAAGGGTTTGGTGAGTCCATCACCGAGATTCTTCTTCTGCTGCTCAGGGAGAGAGGTCTTTTCCTCTGTGTAGCTGTGGGGTCCCTCCCAGGGGAGACAGCTCTCCATGAACTCCTCCAGTGTTGGGTCCACTCTCATGAGCAGCAGTCTGCCCAAACCTGCTGTAGTGTGAGCTCCTCCCACGGGCAGAGAGTCCTCCCAAAACTGCTGCTGCATGGGCCCCTCGTCCATGACGTGCAGACCTCCGAGGCCAAGCTGTTCCATTTCGGGAGCAAGGCCTCTCTCTCCATTGGGACTCCCACTGATCACAGCCTCCTCCAGGCATTCACAGCTCTGGCATGGGCACCTCCCCACGGGCTGGGGGTGGATCTCTGCATCCCCCATGGACCCTATGGGCTGCAGGGGCACAGCTGCTCCACCATGGTCCTCACCATGGCCAGCAGAGGATTGTCAACTCTGCTGCCTGGAGGACCTCCTCCCCTCCTTCTCCACTGACCTTGGCTGTCTCCATGTTGTTTTCACTCACATGTTCTCACCTCCTCCTCCCCCCCGGCTAAAAAAACCTATGTGCCCCTACTGTTTTGCTTTCCTCTTAAATCCTGTTTTCACAGAGGCATAGCTAACATCTCTAATTGGCCCAGGCTTGGCCAGCAGCATGTCCATCATCTTCAGAGCCATCAGAGATTGGCTCTGCTGGACATGGTGAAAGCTTCCAGAAGCTTCTCATAGGAGCTGTCTTTGTGGCCCCCCCACTAGCAAAACTGGGCCAAGCAAAACCAGCACAGACACCTAAATCTTTTATCTAGAAACATGAAATTTTATATCCTCGTAGTGTTACAGAAGTCCTTTTTCTTGTTCTCTTTCTTGCACCAGCACCTTCTTGTTATTTGCCTTTCCTCTCTCCAGACAAAATTAGACAGTATTAGAAGTTCTCCAGGGTACTTTTATTATAGTCACATTATATTCACAGAGAGATACAATGGAAGAACAAAACATTTGCGTGTGTAATCACTAATTAAAAAGAAGAAAAAAAAGAAAAGAGGTTGACAAAATTGACTTACAGTGGAGTTGAATACATATTTTTGAGCAACCAGAAAAAGGCTTTGATGGATTAGTCAGGAACAAATCATTCTATAAAAATTAATGTTCTTCTATTAATCCTTTCATTTTTAAACCTTTTAATTAATTTATTTGCTGAAAAACATATTCACCTGGGGAATAACTAAAACTTGAAATGGTGTAGGGTCATAATATCAAGACTATGGATTCTTCAGAAAATTGCCGAAATACTGAAATACTTCTATGATACTGTTTGGTCCGGTAATTTTCTATACATTATTATAACGAAAATATATTGTCCTTCTAATATACAGTCTTCAAAGCTGAATTTCTGAGGAGGTCAATATTTTGGAGAAAATTTAATAAAGTTTTGATCAAAGCGATTTGATCAAAATGATTGCTTGTATAGTATTTGCTGCACAGATGTCAAGTTAAAGTATTATTTTTAAATACAGAAAGTTACTTGATATACTCTGATATTTTTATGTGCATCTATTCCAAAACAGAGTTCCTAAAGAGAGTTATATCATTGCAGAATATTTTCCTTTTGAATTTTGTATTGCACTTTTCTCATTAAAGCACCACAAGTACTAAATAACAGCTCAAACCACTAAAAACAGTATTAAAAGAGCAGAAATATAGAAAGTCCTCACTTTAGAAACTGTTCCTGAAGAAAAAATGTGGAAATAAAATTGTGCAAGGCAAATATGACTGTTTTTCTTGCTGTTTTACAAAAAATGTGGCAAGAATCTTGTGGACCTTCTACAGACCATATGGGCCAAAACCACCCTGAGAATGAGTATGGCTGCACAGAAATGAGCAATAGAATGGTCTTTTAGTTAATAAAAGATGTTTTCATGAATGATAATCCTGTGAAAGTATACATCTTAGAAAAGGCAGGCAGACAGCTCATTCAACATGGTTTTCTTTAAGTGGCTTCATCTAAATGGGTTGGTGTCAAAGAAACCAAAGAGTTTATGTGGACTTCTAATGAGTTTTAGCCATCCAAACAGATTTCCAAAGACAGTGGGATTTCCAAATAATCAAATTAGTTTTATTTGAAAACATTTTTGGTTTAAAAGAGAGTACTGATGGAAAAATATTTTTAAACTGGGAAGTGAAGAGTCCTAAAAAGTAAGTTTAACGTTATTTATGCATTTTTATTTCCCAGAAGATGAACAATCATAAGCTTTGTGTGGAACCTACAATTTCTAAGTAGCAACACATCTGCTAGAGTAAAACTAACTTCTCCAGATAGGAGCGAAATTATAAAAATTAAGTTAGTTTTCAATAAGTGAGCTTATTGATAGCAAGGGAGCCCAGAGACAATCTTAACTACATCTAGTTTGGGGGAATTTCTAAGGACAGCTTTGTTCAGAAATAGTTTTTGGACACCCAACAAGTTGTCATAACATATTGACATTATTTTGTGAGGAGGTGACTGTGGACATGTAAGTGCTTAACATCTTCCAAACAACACAGCAGTAATCCTCGAGAATGGCTTCAAGTGGGGATTTGAGGAGAAGATTGAGAATGTTTCACTTCAGAAACAAACAAACAAACAAACAAAACCAGCCCATACTCCTATCAAGTAGAAAGTTTTTATATTCAAGGTTTTAGGATCTACTAGTGTATTCTTTAATAAATTATCGTCTGCAAAACCCACAAACAGTACACCACTAGCTCCCTAAGAACAAAGCAATGCAGTTAATGGAGCAGAGTGTCAGATCTGTTTAAGCACCAGAATTATAGGATTGTTAAAATACTGTCCTATCCTAATCTTTATGGCATTTAGAGCTCTCTGGACTGCCCCAGATATGACAATATCTGGAGTTTGACATGCAAGAATTATATTATGCCATATTCTCACTTAAAATTACCTCTTGCCTACTTCAAGTCAGTAGCAAGTTGTCTCTATCTCTACATTTTATAGATATTTAGAAATGTAGCTATGACAAAATGTTGTCTATTCACTTTGAAGTGCAAATTTATGTGCAGAATTTACGTAAGCTTGACATCACTGACATCAATGTCTGACATTCTAGTACGCTAGTAGCCGAATAGATCGCCAAGGGACACACAGTGAGATTATCAGAAGTTAAACAGAATAGCAGATATGCAAAACGAAAGACAGAAAGCCTCAAAACCCACAAAAAATAAAGGACACGTAGGTTGTCCTGGATGAGATGGAGTGCAGGAGAAAGCCATGAAAATTTAACACATCCGTAAACTTTCTGTCGAATATTTGTTTTGGCCTATGAAATACAGCAATCACTGAAAGTGCTGAGCACCTTTAATTCCCCTGGGCTCAGTTCCTCCAGATATCGCTCAATATCTTGCGTGATTACTTCCTGACTAATTCTCTCTCATATTTACTTTTGTTACCACAAATGCTTGCTGATCTTAGCTTGCCAAGCCAAATGCAATGGCAATTAATCTTACAGCTTGTAAACTTGAAAAATATCTTCTTCTACAGTGAATAACATGAGAAAGTTGAAGTTTTAGTTTGCTAAGCAGTTAAGATCATCATAACGAGGATGTAAGAAATCTAAGGGGAGAGGAAGAGGACTGTTGCTGCCTTTTTAATGAAGCATTCTTACCAAAAGAGCTAAAAAGCTATTGCCCATATCAGTACATTATTTTTAAATACTTGGTATGTTACATGGAAAAATACCAAAATTATGTATCATGTCAAGCATGCACTTTGTAACCACGGCTGTCTGTAAGAGTTGTGTCCACTCCAAACAAAATATCAGATTCATTGCAAGCATATGTTTCAAATAATCCAGGGATAGTGTACAGTCAAGAATA
Organism: Origma solitaria; assembly: GCA_013397895.1. Lineage (NCBI taxonomy): Eukaryota > Metazoa > Chordata > Aves > Passeriformes > Acanthizidae > Origma > Origma solitaria. Next base: position 1,869,918 of record VZRL01004325.1, on the reverse strand, counting down.
ATTTATTATGCACATCTGTAAGAGTGCTATGTTTTAAAAGATACAGTTTTTATTAGAGCTTAACATTATTTTCTTAGGGGGAGGGCAGAATCCTGACAGTTTTAAAGAATCCGCTTTCTTCTTTTAAAAAAAAAAAAAAAGGGAAAGAAATCCTGCACGCTCAATTCAGTCCAGATTTTATTTGATCATTCTGCATGGTTTTGTGACTTTTTTACTTTTCGACATGATGAAACAAAGGATTAAAGCTCAAAATCCCCCTCTTTAAATAGAAACAGCTTTTACCAGGAGCAGACAGAAATCTTTGTTCCAAACTGACAGCAAAGGGCTGCATTCTGCCCTTGACACAGCCACCCACTGCCAGTTGGGGTGGGGGAGTAGCGTGCATGGGCTGAGGGGCTTGCTGTTCATCAGGGTTTGCTCTCACTTCTTTTCATTTTCTTTTGAGGTGTGAGGAGATGGATTCTATTAAAAAAAAAAAAAATACTCTAACTTGCTGCGTGGAAATGTCACCAGGCCAAGGCTGATCTTCATCTACCTTTCTTCAGTGCAGCAACTTGGTGTGCTCCTGCTCGTATCCCACATTCCTGAAAGGTGTTGAGTCACTGGGTCATTCCCTTCCTGGTGCTCCAAGTTTTCCTGGTCAAGCAAGGGCATGGGTCTGAAATATGGGTCCTCCACCTGAAAGCAAAAATGAATCTAAGCTGTTGACAGCCCTTCAGAAGGTGGCAACTGTGGATTTTTCTACTTGCAGGTCAAGTTTTTCCAAGGGATGACAGAAAGGAAAAGAGCAGCGCTTTGCAGCCTGCAGAACAAGGGCTCAGCTGAAGCTTTCAAGTGACCTTCTGCAGTTATACATAATCACAGCCTTCAAGCCCTTGGTGGCCACAACACTCAGCTTGCTGCTGGCAAGAAAAAATTGCAGTTTCAGGCTTGCTGGTTTGCTCTTACCCACAGATCTGGGATGCTCATGCATCTCTGAACATGAAGTTCCTGGAGCTGTGCTGTTTCTCTAGTTTGGGTAATACTTCCATCTCCCTGCATTTGTTTGCACCTCACATCTGTGTGCAGAGCACATGTCAAATAAACATTTTGAAGCCAGGACATATTTTCTAAATATACTACCAGTGGGACATCCTTCTCTTGGACCTGTTATGCTTTATTATTTTTTTTCAAATTCCAAGTCTTATTCTTCCCCACTGGTTGTGAAGAAAACTAATAGCTTTGCTGGATTGGAATTGCCACCATAGATGGGTGACAATGCTTGGAATAAGCACAGGGACCAAAATCCAGTCCTATCTTGATGTAAGTTCTTGCTAATAATAATGTTATTCTCTATTAATCATCATGTTCCTTCTGGTATACCATTGAGGGTGAGATTTGGAACTTCTATCTGATTGTGTTTTACCACCTTCTACCAATTTCAATGGATGTCCTAGAAAATATGTCGAAGTATTTTTCCTATCTTTTATCTTGTTTTCAAAATAAAAGAGCAACTTTTCTGTACTTTTGGTGTCCATATTTATTTAACAAAAAATAAAGAACATTCTCTCTTTTATAAATAAAAGGATTTGGAATCCTTTTGTCCAAGTAGAATATAACATGTATTCAGAATTTAATATTATTAAGTATGGTTATTAAATAAATCCCTGAGAATGGGTAGTCAACCTCAAGTTCCTTCCTGTATTTTACAGGCAAATGAATTTCTCAAAGAACATCTTGGAAGGATGATTTGACAAATGTGCAAAATTTACAAATTTAATTTGGATATACTCATATTTCAAAACATGAATTTTTATGTGACTATGAGTTTCATATTGCATGGGCAGAACTTCATGAGGGAATTATGTTGCTGAGCTTAATAAGCACATGTGCAACTTATGGCATTATCAAAAATTGGAGAATTTTATACCTACAAAGTTATTGAAATTTGACAAAAAGCATTTGTTCACAGAATAAACTCATAAAAAATAGAAAGGTTAATTTGAAAATCAATTATTTGGACAAATAATTGTATAGTGCCAACTGATATATTATTGAAGCATATTAAGATATAGAAAATCTGGAAGACAAGCAAAAGGACATTAAAATATGACAAAATGACAACAGCAAGAGATGCTGAATGATGAGCAGTTATGGCAGCAGGAACAAAATTATCTGCCCTATTGTAATATTTAATCTTCTCTATTAAGGAGATATCTCAAGAGAAGCACTGATTTCTGAAAGTGAAAGACTTCAAGAATCTGACTACAAGTATTTCAGAAAAAAAGTCCTGCTAGAGAAGCCTATAGCCAGTGGATTCATGCTGTGTAAACATACTCAATACAGCCTTTGTTCAGCATAACAATTTTTGACAGGGCATATAGTACTAATAAAAGGCAAATTAACTGCTTTATGGACTCTTTACTGACTTCAGCATTTTCACACTATGCAAACTCCAATTAATCTCAGTTTCTGGACTGAAAAATTAAAGTTACAGAAGCTAGATTTTAATCACATTAATTATAGTTTCTATATATAGCATCTGTATTTATAATCACCACTTAGTTAGATTAACTAATTTTTAAAACTAAAATAATTGATGTAAAAGACACTATACACTCTAATAGCTGAATAATAAAAGCCTGATAAATATATCTCGCTGCTGTGATCCATCGTGACGAAGATCTCAGGATTAGGCCCAAATGCAATTTTAGTACAATTTCACATTGATAAAAACATCAAACACTTATCAATCTAAATTTGAAGGTAATAGCTCTACAGCCTTCATTGATAAGAAAATCACACTCTAATAGAACCATAATCACTGCAAGCCTGTAGATACCAGTAAGAAGTGACTTTTTGTGACATTCATTACCTCTGGTATTAACAGTAACACATTCCATGTTTCATCAGAGTCAGCAGGCTCCAGTAATTTGAGTCTCAAAATTGCACTCTGTGTGTCTGTTTCTGTGTGTGTCTGCATGAAAAAGCTGTGTATTATATCTTGCCATGTTGTTTAATTTGTGTCATGTCTTCTCTTTACTATGGCACCTTGCATTTAAGTGCCCATAACCTTTAATCTGAGAATACTTTTCAACAAGCTGGAAAGTGCTTTGTACTTGTTTCATATACCAGGAAATTAAATGCAGAGAAAATAACTGATTTGCAAAGAATACTAAAAGAAATAAAAGTAGGATAGTATTGCTATCCTAAACGTTGGACCGCTTTCTTCAAGATGTTTTCCCACAGCCTATTATTACATCTGAAGTTGGGGTAAAGGAGACAACTATAATTTCACTTAAAAAATAAGTCATTGTTCTAATTTTAAATGCAATTTAAAAAAAAAAAAAAGTAAAAATAAACTAGCAATCAAAAAAGTAATTACCTTGGGCATGTGCACATTTATGTAATATTTATTTTTATTGTTAGGGTTTTGCAATATTGAAATGTCATGCTTTTTGTTCTTCCCTACATCTTTCCAGCATTTTGGGTGTTCATTGCTAGAATGCGCCTTTTTTGCTTAAGTTGAGTTATCTTTCCAATAGCAGATCATTCTGTTATGAAAAGAAATTCCTTAACAAAGAGTCAAAATTTTCTACCAAACAGAATTGTGTCCGCCAAAGTGATGCCATTAAGGTCACTGAGATCCTACCCTTCCATGAAATTCAGATAAATCATCCTGATATCCAGCTTTAAAGCTTGGTTTATGAAAACCAGCATGCTTTCTCTCAAAAATATTTTTGTAATGAATGACAAAAATATTCAATTTAAAAAAATAAGACTGGTATGTTTTGGTAGTGTTGAGCTTTTTATTATTGTAGATAAAATTTCTTTGAAGGCCAAGATGTTTCTTAAAATATTTAGATTTCAGAAAATTTTCATCTTTTTTTTTTTTAAATACATTGAAAAAAATCAAATAAATACAATAAAACATTTCCTATTGGTGTTACTTGCTATTCCTTCTCCAGGTCAGATAAACATACTTGGATGTAATTGCACTTTGCATTTGTATTCACAGCTATTTTGAGGGCTTATGTTGAGCTTCTGCTCCTGTCATCTGTGAAGTCAAAAATCTGATGAGGGATCAGATTACTTTTTACTACTAATAATTTTATTCATTAATAATTAATAGATGTGTTACTAATTATTATTGATAGCATTCCAGTAATTATTCTATTATAAATTATTAATATTTTCAATCCTTTCAGGGATCTGAGCTGCAAAAATGAAAATGAGTCATATTACTGTGACATGATACATGCTTCCAGCTTCCAAATTGTTAATTTTTGGATTTAGCGATCCTCATTACAATTACCAGCTGTTTCAAAAGTAATATTGCACCTTGCATGGTCTCCTCTGCATCCCTGAGGAGATTAAGATTACTTTTTTTACCAAAGACAGTCAAATATTTGAAGTTAACTAAATGGAGCAACTTACACTAGGGGAAAATATTCAACGATTATAAGATGGCAATAGGTAACAAACAACACTGGTTTTGAGCATGATTTGCAGGTGTTTGAAATGTGTGGTCAATTCCTGTTGCCATTACATACATTCAAGATATCAAACTATTGTCAGGAATGATAGAAACCTCCATAATGGAAGATACCATAGACAGGTTCTTGATACAGATACAAATTAATTCCTCCTTTTGAGCCAATGTATAATAGTTCAGCTGGAATTTTTGTCCCTCTGAAACAGATTTAATTGATTAGTTAATGGAATTTGTAGCTGCAGAGGTTTCATTCATAATCTTAATTCTCTTGTTCTGCTGCTGTTTAACAGGAAGGTTAAGATTAAGGAGGGATATAAGTCTTACAATTCTTGTAGACCAAGAAAGAGTAAAGTGCTTACTTTTTCTGATTATTCAGCTTTAGGACGAAGATACGATACAAGAAAACTTTGTTGAAGAATGAAGGCACGAAGTTGGCACTACATAAATTAGGCATTTTAACTAGTAAACAACCATACTAAATTGCAACTTTTTGAAGCAGAGCTGCGTTTCAGATTACTTCATTGCAAACATGCCATCCATTTTTGGTGTAGCTTCCACATCAATGAATGCCAGTTGTGAGGAATGATGTTTTAGAATTATTTTGTTTTATCAACTGGTGTTAACTGCAACAGGGAATCCCTGCTACCTCACAGACTGATGTTCATGTCATTAACTCTTTTCCACTTGTGACATGAAACTAATATCAGTATGAAGATGAGTAATTTTGCCTGCAGTTTCCCTCAGAGTGCTGCAATCAAACTGTGCAATGCTCCAGTGGCCTATGGACCTACCGATCGCAACAAGGCCTTCAGCTGCTTCTGTATTTTCTGCCTTGTCCCTTAAAAAATCCTGTCCATTGCTGTTACTTTTGTGCAATGTATTCCAGTAGAGAATGTCTGATTCTTTTTTAGATTCATCCTATTTCTAACAGTCACAAAACCTCAGTTATTTATTTGTGTTAAGTCGCTTTCCAAAGGCACAGCTGTGACAACCCTACATGTATTCAGGACTAAAGCTATGTACTTAAACTTCCATGATGTCTGAAAGTCAAGCATATGTATGTGTACAAATTATGGTCACCTTCAACTACATCTTTTTCTGATCAATTTTAAGCTGCTGTGACTTTCACAGGGGATGCTGTGATCCTATTTAAAATTAATTCTGTAGAATTTTATAGATCTTTTTCCATCTTAGACATGATGGAAAACTTTTTTGTAATGTGTCCACTCGCTCACCAGGTGCAAGCTATTCTTGAAGTAAAGTCATTTAAACCCAGTTCAAGTGTAGTACATCAGCACAGAGGAGCAATTTATCTTTACTCTCACTTCATTTGCAAACTTGTCCTCTAGTGATGGAGTTTTAATTCTTTCTCCCTCCATTTCTCCAAACTTTCCTGTGACTGTTCTGCAGTGATTAATTCTGAAATATTTTAGCAACTCAGCCATGCTAAATAATTTAAATTTAAGTGCCCTCACAACTTTTTTACATCCTCTTTTTCCTATAAGATATGAAATCAGATCTGTTCAATCTCATGTTGGCCACCAATAACTCTTTCTGTTTCTGTCATGTCTTAATTACTTTTGCCTTAAGTCTTTCACTTATGTGTGCCAATATTAAGTAAAGCCTTTCCATCATTGTTAATTATAAGTGTGACTGTGAATAATTACTCTCCAAGTTTGCAGGGTTTATTTCACATTTACAGTGGAAAGAATATAATTTCTTTTAATACTATATTCAGATCTAAATTCTCAAAAAAAAAAAAAATCATTAATAAGAGATGTGGTGCTTTCTTCGAATAATAGTCATATATGTGGAAAGATCACAAACCAGTTTCTCTGAGATCAGCAGGATTATTCCAGATCCAGCCCATTTTAATGAGGGTGGAAATAGATACAACCAGGCAATTTCCAGTGCAGGGTACACAATACAGCTCAATTCACCAAGCCAGTGGCTGCATATCTCTGGCGCCCCAGGTACATTTGCAGACCATCTGAGTCTGGTTATATTTTTGGCTTCATTTGTCTGTAGTAAGCAAGTATACCACCAGAAAGCAACCTTGATAATTAGTAAGGGCTGTAATAACATCTGGTTGCCAGTTGGTAGGCACAACATCACACAGATGTAATTCTGCCTCACTCTGCTCACAGAATACATCATTAAGAATGAATCCTACTTATGACACTCAAGGATAAAACACACACTTAAATTTTTACCTATTCTAAATGAATTCTAGTCACTCGTCTGATTAAGAAATTCTATTTTGCCAATGAGAGATTACTATGCATACATAATTTAACGTAAGAAAATTAGGACTAATTGCATCTCCATGGCCAGCATGTCAAGAACCATCTGTACATGCCTGAAGGTGTTATTTAAAAAATAAAGGCTCCCCAAAAGTCAGAGTGTATTACAGGTATCTTCTCCAAAACTCTTCTGTGTGGAAGAGACTTACTGAAATAATCTGAGTACAGGGAACAAGAGGGAAAAGATACAAAGGGATGGCTCCCTAAAGATCTACTGTTCCTGTGCTATCCCATTGTTACCCATCCACAGGCCCAGGTTTTCTAACCTCTGGCCTAAAGACAAAACACCTATAAAATCAATTCAGATGGGCAAAATAAAGAATAATATTATAATGTAAGTAAATAATAAAATAAAAGTAGTAATAAATAAACAATTACTAGAATAAAAAAATAAAGGTGTTAATGATGTTCTAAAATAAAACTCCTCAAACAGCCTATCACTGATGATGCAGAGAGAAGAAAGCTAAGAAACCTCTGAGAAGAACAAGTATTTAATTGCTACAGAGAGTCTGAAGGTGAACAGAGGGGCCTGATTACAAAGTGAAGTTTTGAAGAGTAAGTTTTGAAATGCACAGTGAGTGGCCCTGGATGAAAGAGATAGACAAGTCTATTTGTATACAGACAACTTGGTTCTTTCTGGCTTTGAGGGTAAAAGAAGAAAAGACTGAAATGCTTTGTCCTAGAACAAGAAAATCATGAAAGACAAAAAGAGATTTTTTTTTTAGGTGAGAAATAGGTTTATTATCCTGAAAGAGTTAAAATTCTACAGTGAACCAATTTTTCAGCAGACATAAATAAAAATTAGCATGATCTCCCACTTGTCAAATAAAGCACAGATGACAACATTGCTATAATTAACTTCATACAATATTTTAGTTTTCTATTGTACTGTGGCTTTTACTATTTTTTTATCACTTTTCCTTGTTTTCTTCTGTGCATTTGTAAATAAGAAGTAGTCTTTTAGAGATGTAATCATGAGGAAGTTGTTTATGCCTAGAGAATTGTTTTTGAAGTTTTGGAAGAGCATTATTGACCCACAGGATAGACTGAGATCTCTTACGACTAACTTGTGGGAAAAGTCGTCCATTTGCAACAGAAAACATGGCTATTGACTTAAAGTGAGTTTCCCATCAAGGAGAAAATAACCATGGTACTCTATGACTTTTTTTACTAAATTTTTTTTTGCTTCACAATTATTGATGTATTTAGCATTACAGTACCTCTGTGAGGCAAGGGATTACTAAAAACTACATCTTTCACAAAAGGAACTGAGACACAGTAGGATCGTAGGCAATTTGCCAATGGTGACACAGGATTTATGTGAAAGAACAGGGAGCTGAACCCTTGTTTGTCAATCCAATCAACATTTTAAAATCAAAAGGCTGCCTTACCTATCTAGGCCTCTAACCAAAACTCAAATTGAACTCCATTGGGGACTTTTTTAAAACTCTTCAGATGAATGTTTCTTACCAGGTATTCTTTCTTTATAGGCAGTGGAAGGTGGGAAAAAAGGAACAAATAAAGTAAAAGTAAGAACATAATGTATTTCAAAACTGCGAGTTAAAGGAGTGGTGTCAATAGGGGTTGTGGGTACCTTTCTTATATTATCAAGCTTTTCTCTAGAGCGCTTCAGCTACGTTCTCTGTGACATTTTGGATCATACATGTATTTCAAAATAAATAACTGCGGGAAAACTAAAGTAAGAAAGAAGGCTTGGCACTCAGCTTTGGCGTACTCCCCAGAAGTTAAAAACAGTAACGTAACAAATATTATGGTTCTTTGCAAAAAAAGATAACAAAAACCTATTTTGACAACAGTTTTCCCTCAAAATGGCATTTTTAGCCATTATTAATCAAACAGTAAGAATTCTCCCTCTCTCTAGGAGCACTGACATGTGGCTGGCCGTGCATGACATGCAGGAAAGGGAAGAACTTGGTTCTCACCGCAACACAGCTGACATTAAAGTGATTTGGGTTATGTAATTAGCTGGGATCAGCTATGCAGCTTCTCCTTGTGATCAAAACTTGGTTCTCTTTATTAGGTGTGGTATCTTTCGAACGTTATTTACAGCCATGGGTCTAACCACATTCCCAGAACAGAGAAGCTTCAGGAATTATGTTACAGCTGCAAGTGTTAGCTTCAAACGTACCCCTTCTGGCAAGGCTGTGACAGCACTGCATGTATATTTTTGTCACTGCCTGATTTTAAGTATAATTATCTATTAGAAAGGTTGTTGGTTTTTATTCCAAAAGCATGTACAACTAGAATAAAATCACTCTAAACGTGTAAGACAAGAAATAAAACGTATGAACTAATTCTATAAATCCAAGTCATGTTTTCCACTTGACAAATAACCATTATTAATCTCATGCTGAGTGTTTAAAATTTTAAAAGTCAATACAATTGAAAAATTGAATCTTTCATCATAAAATCAGCATGAAAATTCATCCTTCTCATGTGTCTGAGCACCCTAAATTACCAAAGACAATTCATTCTGGAATTATAAAATCAGAAAATTTCTAAACACATATAAATGTCATGTTTTCTTCTCAAGAGATTCCACACTGAAGATTCATCTTCTTATTTTTAGTTAACAGACTACTCATGCTATTCGTTTCCATCTTTACTATATGTTACAAAACAATGCTGAGAATTAGACTACGCAATACTTTCTATTCCAAAATAAAAATCAGTTGAATGGTGATAATATACTTTTGCTTCCTTCTGAAATATAAGTATTAGCTGGAAAAGTTATTTTTAGGAAGTATATCAAATTACTCAGGTGTCTTGAAGGTTTTTTTTTAAGGGTAACTCCTTGAAAATGAATCTCTCAAACCATTTTAAAAAATTAATAGTATATAAAATTCCTTCCTGTTTTAAACTCCTCCCTTGTATATATCTCTCTCAATTTATCTATGTTTTCTTAAGAAAGTTTCGTAAAATGATTCACCATGTTTAATTATCTCTTCTGTAGTTTTTAACTTTACAAGACTTCTAGAACAGGATCATAGAATAACAGAACATCCTGAGTTGGAACAGACCTATCAGGATTATCAAGTCCAACTCTTGGCCCTATGCAGAAAAGCCCCAAGAATCACACCATGGGCCTGAGAGCATTGTTCAAACACTTCTTGAGCTCTGTCAGGCTCGGTGCTGTGAGCACTGCCCTGAGAAGCTGTTCCAGTGCCCAGCCACCCTCTGAGTGAAAAGCCTTTTCCCTGATATTCAACCTAAACCTCCCCTGACACAGTTTCATGCCATTTCCGTGGTCCTGTCACTGGTCACATGAGAGAAGAGATCAGAGTCTGCCCCTCCTCTTCCTTCAGGAAGTTTTCAGACTGGGATGAGTTCTCCCCTCAGTCTCCTCCTCTACAGGGTGAAAAGACCGAGTGACCTCAGCTGCTCCTCGTACAGCTTCACCTCAAGGCTCTTCGCCATCTTTATGGGCATCCTTTAATTATTCTCTAATATCTTAATGTATCTTTTGTCTTGTGGCACCCAAACCTGCCCCAGCACTCGAGGTAAGGCTGCCCGAGTGCAGAGCAGAGCAGAACAATCCCCTCCCTTGCCCGGCTGGCAATGCTGTGCCCAATGGCCCTGGGACAGGGATGTCCCTCCTGGCTGCCAGGGCGCTGCTGACTCATGTTCACCTTGGCATCAACCAGGACCCCCAGGTCCCTTTCCATAGCACTGGTTTACAGCATTTCATTCCCCAGTCCATATGGACATCCAGGCTTGCCCTGTCCCGGATGCAGAATGATGAATTTGCCCTTGTCAGAGTCCATACAGTTGGTGATTACCCATCTGTCTAATTTTTTGAGGTCTCTCTGCAGGGCCTCTCTGCCCTCCTGCACCCTTGGAGGTGATGTTTGAAAAGTAACCAGCCTGATGGACCCCGGCACCTGCAAAAACATTTTTCCAGGAGACTTTAATTACTGGTTCCCTAAGGAGCCTGAAGTCTGCTCTCCTCGTGTCCAGAGCTGAGCTTTTTCTGGCACTTTTCCTCCTGTCAACAGAGATTTTAAATTCAGTCTCTTCATGATTTCTGTACCTAAGACAACCACCAGTCTCCACCTTGTTCATGAGATCCACTCTGTTGACAAACAGCAAATCAGGGAGGGCATCTTCCTGAGCCGGCTCCCCTAGAACTTGTTCTATGAAGTTGTCATCCAGGTTTTTTAAGAATCTTGTGGGCTGGGTTGTACCAGCTGTGTGACAGTCCCAGTTGATTTTGGGCAAGTTGAAGTTCCCCACAAGGACAAGGGCAGTTGATTTGGAAGTGTCCCTCAGTTCCTCAAAGAATGATTCATCAGGGCCATCGCCCCAGAGAGGAGGTCTGTAGTTGACTCCCACAGTGACATCCACATCATTTGTTTGCCTCTTGTTTCTGTCCCAGAGGGTCTCAACTGTGCCATTGCCAACTGAGAGCTCCATACATCCTCCCCCTTCTATTACATACAGTGCCACCCCCATACCCTTCTGGCCTGCCGATGCCTCCTGAAGAGCCTGGAACTGTCCAAAGGGCACTCCAGCCACAGGACTCATCCCCCAAGATTTCACTTATGCTGGTGGCATCAAACCTTGGAGACTGGAACTGAGCTTCATCTTCTCTTGCTCCTCATGATCAGGGCATTAGAGTAAGAGACTTCAGGTGTGGCGCTTTGTAATCAACACCTCATGAAGCAGATTGAGGGATCCCATTAGGGCTTGCAACCTTAAATTTTGTCGCACTATCCCATCATTCATCACGGGCAAGCCCAGAATTTTCTCCTTCTCCTGTCCAAGCTACTTTAAAGGTCTATCAGTGAGCCCTGCTACCTCCTGTGCTAGAAATCATCTTCCCCTCTGAAAAAGGTGCATCCCATCAGATATAGTTCAGCTTTTGAACAGAACATCCCATGGTCAAAAAACCAAATAATATGCACCAGGTAATCCATGTACACACTGTTTTTTACCAGAAGCATTGCTTACTTCCATTGTTCTTTAGAAGTGCCTCCAACACACCATTCACAAATGTGGTTTCCCTTTGAACATTTTTTCCATCATCACACATTTCTACTTTAGCAGAGGGAATGAAGTGAAAAAAACTCTCTGTATGTTAACGCACATAACATAGTGAGATCTTACTGGCACATCTTTCTCAAAATGAACAAAATACCTTTTTAGCCAAAAATGTGGCTCTACTCTTCTCTTTCATTTCTTCTGTGCCGCTTACAGGTTTCAGTCTTATGGAGTCATAGCTAATGTTCAGTGACCTGCTTTTACATTCCATCTTTCAGGACGAGGAGTAGGATTTTTTTGGCAGAGGCTGAGTGACACTGCTCTACTTCCCAAAATGGCAACAGCAAGTGCTTTTCAGGGGCCACAGGCAGCATCAGGATCAGCATAAGCAAGCTGTTCTCCCAGGCACCTTGCAGTCTACCATGTATTAAACTGCTTCTCCACCCAGGTTTAACATAGTAGTGGCTACTGTTACGTGATGTTAAGTTTACACCAAACCAGGATTTAAGAATCCATGCTCAGGAAAAGAACTCGTCAAAGCCTCAGTAGGTGACAACCATCAGGAAAGTTTATTTCGCCTATAGATTGATTGAAAGTGTAAAATGGAATAATATTGGCTTTCATATGCGTTAGTGAACAAGCAAATTTATTGAAGTTACTAGATCCACTATACTATACTTTTTAGAACTGTACACTGCCAATTCTCCCCTTTCCCTTTGCTTCTTTTGAAATAACTTTTGAATTCACTGTTTCCTAAAAGAATGGGATCTAAAGAGAGGAAAGGGGTTCAAGATAGCACCCTAAGTAAGAGAAAAGCAAACAAAACTCTACAAAAACCAATCACATGATGCAAATGCCTAGCTAATTGCAAGTCTTTTTTGAATGTCCAGTAAGTGTGTGCACAGGTTTAAACTAACTATGATGTGAATAATTTCTTTCCTGGACATGAGTACTGATGATAAAAGCGGGGGGTTCAGGTCTTTTGTAAATTAACAAAAGATTTAAGACCAGCAGTATTTTCCTTAACTATAATTACAGATATACATATACATAATTATATATACAGATTAGATTTGGCTTTCTAAGACATTCAAGTGTGAAAAGAAAATATAAGACTCCTTCCCACTACAGTCTCTGGCATGCCCAAAAGACAGAGAATTTTCCTGTAGGAATGTCTGTCTTCTTTCTCCTGCTCATATACATATTTGGAGGCACAACCCACCTCTGATTTAAATCCCCTCGGTCAGATTATGGAACTGAACCCCTCACATTCAGTTGTCCATGAAGAACTGCTAACGTAAGAGGGTATACGAGCTCTTACCCCATAAAAAACTGTCATTTTCACAACCATTTTAAAATTGTGATTAAAAATAAATTTAGCACCTAATGTGGAAAACTGCCTGCTCTTCTACCTTAATGACAAATATGTACTTGAATTTTAAAGTGACTAATTTTTTTGTAATTATCATGCAACCAGGAGGGATAATTTTTCATTTATGAGTGTCTTTTTTTACAATACAACTAATTAAAATAGTCATACTGTTTTCTCTCAAATCCTGAACATCAGGATAGGTATACTATACACTTATTAAATCAGGCATATCTTTCAGTTATGGGAAATTATGTTTATGTAGTTAACCCCCTGTATTTCAAGCAATGTCCTTTTAACTGGCCTGACCCATAACAGAAGAGACGTGAACCTAAGTAAAAACAATTGCTATCCAAAATTTTGGAAATTAATTTTAGCACTCAGTTGCCAGATAATGTCTATTAATATTGTTAAACATACTCAAAACAGCGTTTCTTCAAAACAGAGGATTTTTATCCTATAAGAATATTTAGACAGATATTCAGAATTGGTGTCACTAGTCACTATAAAGGAATTCTGTTGCGTTGACAAACTAGTGTGATAAAACTGTGAATTCAGTCCTCACTTCACTAATTTTTAATCAGGCGACATATCCAAGAAAAAAGTACCCACCAAGAAACTTTAACCATTGCAAACCTGACTGGGATAGTAGGGAGCATAATTCTTCTAAGAGTATTTTCCTAGACATTTGTATATTCATTAAGTATTTAGTTTGATAGTTTATTTTAGTTTTCTCATAAGAAACTCTCTTCTTCTACTATAACATGAGCACCTGTCTTGTTTATGGCAATACTGCTGCTAAATTAATTTCCTTAAAAGTTTCTTCCTTTAGTCCTTTACAAACCAAAAAATGTATACTACCTTATCCTTGAAATAAAAGGTACTGATTAGACATAAATGTGGTTCTGGAAAAAATTGATCTCTAGCAGTGTTCACATGGGTGATAGAAAAAAATGAGCAGGTAGATTATTCGGTTTTTTGTTTCTTTGGTGATTTTTTTGTTTATTTTGGGGGGTTTTGTTTTATTTTGCTTTGGGTTTTTTGTTTGTTTGTGTTTTGGTTTTTGTGTTTTTGTTTGGTTTTGTGGGTTTTTGTTTGTTTTGTTTATTTTTGATTGGTTGGTTGGTTGGTTTTTTGATTGTTTTTGGGGTTTATTGTAATAAAGAATTAATAAGAGGGCTATTTGAGAATGTGAATAATATCCTTCGGCTGATATGAATCCAAATATATATTGGGCATATGAGCAAACAATCACTACAAAATGGTGGAGTAGACATAGTTGCCCCTATACTTCATTAGGAAATGGTTGGTGATCCATCTTAGTAAGAGCTGGAGCAAAATTAGAATAGAATGGGAACAGCATAGTCACTGTCCGGTTCATCCTAACGTGTAACAATATTAAAATATGATATAGCTGAAACTCATTTGTTCTCATCCCCTTACCCATGTCATCATCATTCTCGATTTTAATTACCACCAGGATATGCTCTTTAAGTCAAAGCACTAAAATAGTACTTGAAGAAATCCTTCCAGCATTTTCCTTCTTTCATTCATCCTTCTCTCCTTCTGGAGCAACTACTGAATCTTATAGAGATGAATGTGCACAAGTTTTGTAAATGACTGGTGCCTGTTTGTCTTTATTCTGATCCTTTCCCTGCTCACTGCCCACCCCAAAGTATCCTGCAATCCTGGGTTTTGTGTTAGCTAGATTTATAGTCTTCTCTATAATAAAATGTATTTTTCCAAAACGTGTCTGTGCAAGACAACTTCTATTACTTATGTGTGCAGGATATTGTTCAGGAATGGATGTAATATTTTATGTTTTCAACCACTGTCTGCACATAAACAGTCTTACTCATAGTTGCAAAATTGGCTCCTGGATATCTGAGGTACCATTCAAGAAATCTCTCCAATTTGAAAATCTTTTAGTGATTAGATCAGAAAAATTTTGTATTCTAAACAAAATTACGATTTGAGATATATACTGCTGTGAAGAATTCAATATTCCATGAAGCAAGCAATTTCATTTTCCAATAGACCACCAAATAAAAGAGAGGGGGAGAGAGGAAGAGGAAAACATGAAGAAGGTGGGGAGGGAGGGAGGGAGGGAGGGAAGGAGGGAGGAAGGAAGGAAGGAAGGAAGGAAGGAAGGAAGGAAGGAAGGAAACCATTATTCAAAAATACATTAAAAATTATGATATCTTTGAGCTGTATGAAGCTTCAAGAAAAACCTACAAGGAGTTAGAGCAAGGGAAAAAAATTGTCATGTATCTGAGTCTTGTCAGTCTACTGTGGGTTTACAAGACAGAAAGCTGTTTCATGTGCTACTCTATGTGACAGTGGGGTCCTTTGAAAGCAATCATTGCTATCCTAATAGTGAAATTTGGATGTGGCAAATATGTGTTACAAAGTGACTGTTCTCTTCACCAAATCTAACTGAACGCCCATGTCATGCTAAGCACACAAAAAGTTTTCTACATTCTCTGTTTTATCATTTCTATATGTTTCCCTGTTTATTAGCTACGGTTGATGGCAGAAATGGAACAAACCAACAAAAACATTGACTGTGCAACATACTTCATCTGCACATGGAAAGTCCTAACAAAAAACTCTCTGAATAAACAAATGTGTCAGGGGGGTTTATGATTGTTTTCTTTTCTTGCGTGAGTGTGGGCTGGCAGACTGTCCTCCTGAGGAAATGTTCAGTCTAGAAACAGAAAGGGGAAAAGTCTCTGGGATTCTCCTGGTGCAGCAAACCTGGACCCAGCAGACACCCAAAAGCTGCCACGTGCTTTACCTCTGTGTGATCTTTGCTGAAGCAAGGGCTGCTGGAGGGGATGCAAAAGGCACTGGTCCTGCTGCAGCTTCTAACCAACACCAGAAGAGGGAAGTGGGTGCCTGGACTCCCCAGTGCGGCAGCGGTCTCATGATCCATGTCCCTCCCTGGCAAAATTCCCTGAGCCAGATTAGTCCTTGGTCAATACAGGGCTTCACAGTCCATGCTTCAGCAAGACAGACAGATGAAGTTCATCTCCGTTTTGACACTGCCACACTTTGTTTCAATCTCTAGCAGAAGCAGCAGAGCACTGGTTTATAATCTGAAGGCCAAAGTCGCAAGAGCCAGAAATATTTCCCACCCGTCTTTCCCTCTCTAAGAAGGCATTGCTTCTTCAGCTCATAAAGAAAAATTACAAGATTCTGTGTACCTATTTGGAATCCATTCTGCTTGATAACATGAAAGTAGTTTCTGTAAAATAAAATAAAATCTTCTCTGTCTCTCCACTGTAAGTAAAAACATTGTACCAAACCACAGCTTTTTAGTTTTAAACACATGACATGAAAATATCATAACACAAAAGCATGAAAGTAGGAGTAACAAAATCATGTCACCAAACGGAACTACATCCCAAGATGTTTGTATAAACAGCAGGACACTCAGAAGCAAAGCTGATGAGAAAAATTAAATTACCTTAGAGATTTCGTGTTAAACTAGTCTGCACAAAACAGATTGATCCTGATGTATTTTTTTAACCCTATGAGTTCATAAATAAATTTTTAAAAAGCTTCATTTACAAATGAGATTGTTATGGAAACTTGAAGAGTTCAAGCTGACAGTGACAGGAAGATACCAAACCCCTGTAATGCTCTGAAACACTTGTGAGGGAAGATCCACGCACTCGTGTGCTGCTAACATCAGCTAAATAAGCACTCACAAGACTCACTAGGTCAGGTATCATTTCCCATTACTAGAATATTATGGAAACCATAGACAGTAATTTTCTTCATTGTGCATTTTACTCATAAATGTATGTGCAGACGCCTTGTCTGCTTCAGGAAGTCCCCTGTGGGACTTGGCAAATGTTGAAGAAATATTACTGTGGACTTTCCTGGTTTTCACCATCTTTTTTAGGTCTTGAAACTTAAAAAAAGAGTTGGCTAAGAGGCCTTTTTTCTGACCCTGTAAGACCAACACATTTATATTCTTCTATAAACAGATGAATGACTTGACTTGCATAAAAATTTGAAATGAAAGCATAAGTGTTACTTTTGCGTTTGAGTCAATGATTTCAAGGTGTAATGACTGGTTGTAGACACTCTGCTAAACATGTTTTTCCCCCCCTGGTTCATTTCATTTTATAGCAGCCTTATTTGCCTCTTAACAATGACAATATAGAACAGAATTAGCATCACAAATGGTAACCCTATGATTCTATACATTTCACAAGGAATTGCACCACACCTCATAAGGGTACAAGACACTGATAAAATCACTTACAGCTCATTCTTTATGACACAGCCCTTTAATGGGACAAAACCACTTGAAATAGAATAGAACTTAGTGGTGTTGATTCACTGCTACTGGGAAAGCTTATCCTAAAGCAAAGCATGGAAAATCAGATGTATAAATAAGGAAAGAAAGCCTACCTTTAAGCATTTTTATTGAGTGCCTTCTAAATCCTGAGATAGAGTACCCTCTGTGAATACTTCTTGCATGCAAATACATATGCAAGATATACCTGAGAAAAAAAAAAGGAAAACTATAATCAACCCTTCTTTTGAGTGCTCTTGAATTGTTAGGTCACATCATAGGAGAGACAGTTCTGTTCAAAGAAGATAATTTGCAGGAAAATTGATATTATTTGTTCTCCTTCCTCATTGTAACTTTTGCTCTATATTTATTACTGTGAATTAAAATTTTTGAGTGAAATCCAATCAGTATAGAAGGCTCTCAAATGGCATTCAAGCTTTTAATGAACTGATCAGAATGAGTTTAACAAATCCTTCATGTGCATAGAGCCTCTGATTACAATAAAACTGTTCTAGTACATCCCTGGGGTATGACAGACTCTTTGAGCAACAAAAATTAATCTGCTTGAATAAACTGCAGACACAATGAGCTGCTTCAACCACAACTATATTCAGGGAGTTTCTTGGAGTCAGTCAGATTAACTAGCTGATATTTATCTAAAATGATTGCAATTTACCAACCTTAAATTTCAAATAGACATCAAATGTGTAGGGAACTGAGTGGAGTTAATTCATACCTTGGTGCTCCCTGTTTTAGACCAGACACAGGAAAAATCCTCTATCCTTCCTGTAGGTGCCCATAAGAAGACTTCTCTGTAATTTTCTAGCTGATTTTTTTTTTTTTTAAATACAATACATTTACAAAAGAGACAAACACTGATTCCTGTGTGTTGAAGTTACATAGTAAATATAATTACTCCATAGTAAGCATAGTAAATTTTTAAAAAATATAATAAATCTCATTTTATTGATTCTGTCTGGCCTTCAAAATTATATGTGTTCATGGATAAGAGAAGGAAGAACAACTAAAATTTGTCTGAAGATCTAGAAAAATTTTCATTTACAGCAAATTTTAAGAGGTTTATTTGCCTTAAGAGCAAGGCTACCTTGGACATATCAGGCAGAGAAGAAATTAGAATCTACCCTTTCCAACCCATGTTTCGTGAAGTTTATTCATTTTTTCATGGAAACACAGAATCATTTATGTTGGAAAATACCTTTAAGGTCATCAAGTTCAATCATTAATCTGGCACTGTCAAGTCCACAACTAAACCACATGTCTGAGTGGCAATTCTACATGTCTCTGGAATACCTCCATCAACAGTACTAATGAAAAATACCTATTTTGGGAATATCTGTTTTCAGGACAATCAGGCAATGTAGCTAGTGCAAATTATAGTTCACCTTTTTTTGGGTGATAATAATAATTTATGTTCTGAGAACTTACAGTCATTCATTTTTATCGCTAGGTTTAATCTGTTAAATCCTGCAAGATATGTACTCCTGGAAAACGATCCTGATTTTAGTAAGTGAGAGTTTTGGGGATACAGACATGTCATGATTTTAAGCACCAAGGTAGATGGAAGTGCTTGAGTCATGGGTCTAGCTACCTAAACCCTACTTACCACAGAAGACAAAGGTGTAGGTTCTGAATCTGGACATTGGAACCAGAACAGGTTCAGAAATACTCTCTCTGCAGAGAGGTGCCTGTGAGATGGGACAAGTCTCAGAAAAGCAAAACCTCCATCTCTTGCAAAATAGCTGAAGTAAATAACTGGTTATAGCCATCCTTTAAAAGGCATCATCTTCCTGCTTCTGGCAATTTGCCTCTGATTTGAGAAGAAAAATGCAATCAAATGGAATACTGAATTACCCTGTTGCATGCAATTTTCCATACCACATATAAGGGAAAGAAATGAGGCTCAAAAGAAGTTAATTAACAACAATCAATGCTTTTCTTTATTTTTCTTTTTCTATGGGAGAACCAGGAGTGTGCTTATATATTTATTCAACTTTGACAGAAAGTAGTAAATAATTTTGTCTCTACATGCATGTGTCAAATTCATACATGCTGTAATCTCAGCTTTCTCCTTCCAGGTAATTGTGAAAGAAGTCTTGTATTTTCAGAAATGTAGGAATGAACTTTCAGATGTATGTATCCCAAAAATAAGTCTCTGTAAGCCTGAGAAACTCCTCTTTGAATATTTTCCATTGTTTTCACCCTTATTGTGTTGGTTCTGAGTATTTCAACTGGGCAGCTGTAAAAACCAATGAATTGTAAAATCACAGGATTCCCAGTACTCAAACCTATCGTGTCTGTCTGTAAGGCCTCTTTACCCTCAAGGGAATCATCGACTCCCCATGGTTTAGTACCGTCAGCAAACTTGGCGTATAGTCAGTTCCTGTGTCCAGGTCATGGATCAAAACATTGCAGAGTAGGTCCAAAAACTGATCCCTGAGTAGCCCCACTGGAAACTAACCACCAGCCAAATGTTACCTCAGTTACTTTAACTCTTTGTGCCTGGCCCTTCAGGCAGTTTACCCATCATGTTTGTGAATATTTCCTGCTGTATGATGGATATTTGGCCCAGAAGGACACTGTGAAAAACTTACAGAATTGAAAGTTAGCATTAGGCTAAGAAATATAAAAATAAACCCCCAAATATCTTTGAGTTTCAGCTCAAGGACTCATATGCTGTTCGATTTTCCAGACTTGTACATGCAAGGTAATTGAAGGAACTAATTTTCAGCATGTCCTACATTTTTGATGAATCTGATAATTTCTTAGAAATATCCTCCGCTAGCTATATCGTAAGACCCTTGTACCATGACTTTGTGTATTCTTTCTAAATTTCAGAGCACATGTATCCATTACTGCTACAAAAACAAAACTAATTTCTTTCTATCACCACTGCTTATTCCAAAAAAAATATGTACCTTTCTATTATGTTTCAATTCCTTGTTGCTTAAATAAAAGTAAATCTTTTTTCTGATATTCTGAGATAAAGTTGTGTTCAGACATTAAAATAAATACCAAATGCAAGAATTCTTTGTTAAATAAATCTCTGATTACCTACACATGTTTTCAGGACTGATAAAATGAAATTATTTCCTTTCTGTCACTAATCAAAAATAACCAAACAACAACAGCAAATTGAAACTTGTTTCCAACAATATTAAATACCTAGGAAAGCATTTTAGTGTTTCTGTGAATGCATGATAGGTAATTTCAGCCTTTTAAGAAATATGGTTCAAAACAACCCCTAGGAAATTAGGTGCTGATCCCACAGCTGAAGAAGCTGAACTAGCTGAATATGGCAAGAGACCAATCCTTCTCACAGAGGTCAGGACTTCTGTTTTCATAAGGATCTGAAGATTATTCTGGAGGGAAAAATGCCATCACATTTTTTTGAATTTAGTAAAGGACCTGATTTTGTCCCGGATAAAAGGATTTAATTTATATTTCAAATGGAATTTAAGTTTTATTTGTTAGGGGGTGGGATTGGGAAATTTAACTAAAACTGACTCACCTTCAAGTTTATTGTGGATTTTCCAGTCCAATAAATATTAGGCTTTGAAACTAACTCCAGCTAGCTGCAGTGTCACGCAGCAGAAGTGAGGGGATTATTGCTTACTACAACCAGAGCCTTTGAGTCATACAAGGGTATTTATATATCGGTTGCCAAATTCTGAGGGATCGGACTATGCAGGCAGTTATACAGACAGAACTTTTAAATATATTTGAGCAAAACAAAAATTCAGGCACCAACATACAATTTCTTACATTATCAGAATCAAGTGCGGCCTTTCGGGCTATATTGCGCAGAAAATACTAACCCTGTGTTTTGGGAATATTTGCCTAGTTTGTGAGAACAGCTTAGACTGGATTCAAATCATATTGAACTTCAACTCCTTTCTTGGAAATCAGGAAACATTTCACTATGGGTGCAGACAAACAATAAGTATTCCTATATTTTCTAATTTATTTTTGATTTAAATGAGTCAGATAATGTCCAAGTTATTTTCTTACAAAAATATATGTTACTTCTGGTTTCCTATGTGATGTATATCATGGTAGGTTAAATGATGGCCCAGATTTTAAAGCATGTGTGTTCAATTTAATTATAGAGATTTTCTGTATTTTATATTAAATATTACAATCAATAGAGCAAGGAAACCACCAGAGCTTGTGCTTGTACTTTTCTTTGGCAATGCTGAGGTTAAATAAAAGAAGTGGGCAAACTTCAGGTACACATTCAGTTAATTTTCTGTAATTCATAACCCATTGTTTGTGTCTATTGGTCTCTTCCTGTTCTGTATCACATGAGATTATTTATGTCAAATCACCAAAGTGTCTGACATGTCATTTTGTAGTCTGACATGAGGATGTAGTGAAATAATGAAATGTTGAAGAGAGCAATATTTGTCTTGGCAAACTGGAGTCACTTCAAATAGAGATACCATCTAAGCATCATGCAAGAATAACTTTGTGTGGAAAATGGCATATTTCTATAGTCCCATGTTTTCTTCTGTAACAACTCAGAAGAGTATTAGTCAGAATCTGAGTGGACTGCAATGACGTTGAATTGTTGAAGCTTCTTTGCCTTCCCTTCTGCTGAAATTTCCGTCCCGAATCCCAGACATGCTGTCACAAGTCATACTAGACAGGTTGAATGTCCACTGTGTGTTGAAATCTATATGTAATTCCATTATGCAATCTCTGTGTATCTCTAAATTGACAGCAGAAATGTCAAACATGGTTAAGTGCAGCAGATCTCTTTCCAGAATCAGAAACTTTTGGCGCAAGTAACCCAGTGTATTCAAGACAGCATATTTGAAGTTTCTTCAAGCTGAGGACAGCATATCTGTGAACTGAGGAAGAGAAAGATAAAACAGGTTTGAATGCACAGATGGCTTTATTTTAAAATACATGACTCTTTGGTAACTTCTCAAGAGAAAAGCTGACTTGGTAAAAAGACTTTGTGAAAGACATCCTTTTTGATTGGCATATTACAGCAATCTTCAGAGTAATTCTTCTACGTAAACTAATGGGAGGTCAGAGTGCTTTTTTATTATATGAGAGCATTACTGTGTTTCTTTCAAATGAAAGAAAAGTGCAACTTCTTTTTATGAAAATGCACATATTGTATCTATTGTCATGCTAAAATGTATAAAATAATTGTGGAAATCTTGTGAGCATTCTTAAAAGGTTATATGCTGGTTTAAATTTTAGCCTTCCATTTCAATAACTGAACCTCTGAAAAATTTCAGTCTTTCAGTTTCAGCTTGATATAAAATCTACTGTCCTCAATGGAAGTTTATCTATATTCAACAAAACTTTTGGACAATTTATGGGGCTTGAGGTCAGCCCACTGAAAAAAATAATGGCTTTCACTTAATCCTTATTTTTATTTAATCTTCACTTTTATTCATTTAATTTACACTTTATTGAAAAGACTACCTTTTGGGGCAGCAATCATCAAATATATATATTTTTTTATTTTCTTATCTTCACTTCTAATATTACATGGCAGGACTTTGATGATGCAGGAAACAAGACTAAGTTCACTTCTGTCACCTACATCATAAGTAGCTGCTGACTACACATATTCCTGCACAGACTTTGTTCAATCTAATATGTACTTCAAATGTAAAAACCTAAGTTAGTCAATGATAATTAATTGACTTGAAAGAACCCATAAGTTAATTTATGCATTATGTAATTTAGATAAAAATTTGACCTGATTTACTCACTTGGAGGATGTTTTATTCTGTGAGAACCTCCTGAGCCAAAGTGCTTGGGCCACCTCCGACTGTTCTCAGAGCAATAACTCACTCACCTCATCTAAAGCCATCAGGGCTTCCATTATTGCAGACTATCAAATTAATAAAAAAATGAGCCACTTCTTTGTCCTTGCATTGGTGAAAGACAGATCAATTACCTGAGTCATCCATTTGCTCAAAGCTATAGTCAGGGCATTATGCTGAGATTTTTCACACTTAATAAAAGCACTGAAACCTGATACTTGGTATCATTGCTGTGAATTTATACCAAGGTACTAATATTAATTTAAAAAAACTCTTGCTATTTCTGAAGGAAAAAAAGCTTAAAAACCATTTGTTTTGTCTCAATTTGCATCTAATCAGATTTCTAGTAGTCATAATGTCTCATGAACTCAAAGCAGTATGTTTTAACTCTATTATCGCCTTGTTGAAATCTTCAAGTCTAGAACACTTTTCTAAAGAATACTTTTAATTTCAGCCAATATTTAAGATTAATTTCAGAAATTATTTGCTGATTGTACTTGTATTCAACTATATATTTATTTGATTATAGCATCTCCTTCTGGTCTGGAAACCTATGACCCTTTTCACAATTGAAATGAGTTAGGTAATTAGAGAAATCATATAAAAACCTCACTATTTGCCTTCTGAGAATGTGTTTGTCATTCTTTCAGTGGGGACTATTTTGGAATAAACAAGTGTTATTACTTTGGTACAAACTGATGAGATAAAAATTGTCCTGAATCCAAGCACCCATTATAACTATAAATAATTAGTGTTCAGTTTAATTTCAGTTTGCCAAATTCTTGCATGTGACCAGACCCAATTAATGACAATATTATTGCCAGGAGTAAAGTGTGCTTGCTGATCACATAATGAAAATAGTGCAGTGTCTGCATGTAGAGCAGTTAGCATTTTATACATGTTGCATGAAATGTTATGTTCTTATATGTTTTTCCTAAAACTTGGAATTTAGAGAAGTGTACATTTCCAGGTAAAACAGCATATTTGCCTTTACAAATAATTTTTAAAAAATTAGATTTCCTGTATTAGCTACCATTTCAAGTGACTAATATTTCTTGTCCATGCTGTTGCATAATTGTCTCAATCACTTCATCAAAAATATATTAAGTCTTCATAAGAAAACTGTATAAAACCCTGCCTGGAAAAGGAAGGTGACTACCCAGATTGCTAACTTTGAAATTATCAAGTTACATATTTTTGGGAAAAAGCACAAATCTGTTGTGATTTATCTCACCTGCTTCCAGATTTCCCATAACTTCCTTGATTTTTCTCTCATATGTTTGTTCCTCCCTGCCTAAAAGCTTCTTACTTAAATATCATAATGATTACTGGATACCTTAATGTAGCCTAACATCTGCAGTACATATGGGTAACCCACATGCATATCATAAATCTAGATTACAAATTCAAATATTATCATCTGTAAATTCTAGTCCCCATAGTTTTGGAATATAATGTCTTTATAAAATTTCCTGTGTACATTACTTTGCTTGCAGCACCACTTGTAAATGCACTTAGATAACAAGAGTACTTCAGCACTTACTGTTTAATTTCAAGAGTTTCAATATAAACAAAAGCTTACCATGCGATAGATTATCTATGAAAAACTAATTTCACATTGTCAGACAGCTTCTTATATAAAGTCTTAAACAAGTTCTAGGAGCTTGCTCTGCCACAGTTGGATCAGAGTCTCCAGTTTCCTTCTGAGAAATGTTTGTATTTTTCAAGCAGGATTAACACCTTTAACACATTGTCCTTTGAGGAGGTAGCAGCAAATGTCCTTATTAATGTTATTTTCTTTTCCTTTACTTCCAGGGAGGGGGGGAAAAAAAAAAAACCAAAAAAGGCTAGGGGGAAGCAAGATAATGCTGATCTGAAATGCAAGTGTGGTACATAATGTACAATAATTGTTGCAAACAGGGATATAATAATTGTTAATAACAATAGGAAACCTACTCCCATTTCCTGCTAACAAAAGCAGACAATGATCTGCAAAATCTTGTTTTCTCAGGGATCTACAGAATATAGTTTATAAAATCATTTTTTAAAAATCAATGACAAAAAATTCACTTTCTCGTTGAAAAACAGCTCTTTTTACAAACCTTCTGTGAACTACTCTCTCTAATTTACTGTAGACCTCAGTTTTTATATCAAGTCATCATATTTGGTAAAGAATGTGATTTCCAAAAGCAAGAAGATCCCAGCATTTAAAATTTAATATTTCATCTATGTTTGTTTATGGAACTCTATTCCCTATATTTTTCGCTATTCCACTCATACCGCCCAATTTTTCTACTGAATATTTCTGTTTGTTCTACTTTTGTTGGATTACACGTAGTCTTTTCTCTGAATCAAGAAGGAAAAATGCAGTTGCTGCCGTCTCCGTCCTCCGCTATTATATGCATTGGCACATCCACTAATTCTTGATTACACAAGTGCTAAACCCTCTCCATGAGTTACTGGGTCAGCTGGCAGACTTCCTTAATGTTCTCCAAGTGCCTCCTTAGGTACATGCTTCTAAGGCATGACTTCTTTTCAAAAGGCCAGAATCTAAAATTAGAATTTTACGTCACTGCATTTAATGATTTCTGTTTATTTAACTGTCTTTGTATCAAAATTTTTGTATAAAAATAGATTTAATTTCAAAAATTAGCAGAATATGTTTGGTTGGTAGGTTGGGTTTTTTTGCTTGCTTGGTTTTTGTTGCTTCTTTATATTGGAGTTTGACTGTAGGTATAGTGGAAAACAAAAAGTCCAATAAGCTTTCTTTTGAAAGAAAATTGTGTTTGTTTTGCCTAAATGAAAAGCAGATGCAATTTGAACTATTTCAACTGAGTTTAAGACCCCAACAGCTTGGTGCTCTATTTGTTTTAGAAATGTGATATGAAACGTAAATATGAGCTGCATGCTCTGCTCACTTCGGATACTTCATGCATTATCCTCAATTAACCAGCATTCCTCTTTCTAAGCTTCATGTGACAATATCTAAAATTTTATTTAAAATTTCCTCTACCAAACAAAAAGAAAAGAAAATTTTATCTTTTAGAGAAATTCAAGTAATTATTTAATGAAACAAAAATAAAAGGTGATTTTATCTTTTATTGAAGTTTAAATAATTATGTCAATTCAAAGGCTGTTTTGTAAAAATTAAAACATTTCACTTGCAAGAATTTGCTATTAAATATTTATATTACCTAAACTGTCCTTTATGTGTAATCAAAGGTAACTTTTAATCAAAATTCAAGTGAATTTATCTTGCAAGGTGTTTTCTCACTAAAACTGTATTGTTTAGTACCTGTAAACAGTCTTTTCCTGTTCTAAGCTAAACTAACATTCATGTCTTGCGTTGCTCTTTTGACTAGTTCTGCTGTCATTCTGTTTGAAATCAAATATCTAATTAAAGATAAGAGGGCAGAATGAGGCAAAACACGTTCTGTGTTTCAGTGTGAGAAATCAGAAGACTGCAGCTCACAGGATTCAGTCCAAAATGGTTATCTTTATTTTCAGATTTGATTGTTTTCACTCTTAATGAAAGAGTCAATGTGCTTCCTTCAACTGCCTAGACTAGCTCTGACTTGAAGCAAACCAAAACAAAATCTCTACTGCCAAAGAGACAAGAGACCCTGTCCTATTTTCATGATGTGCAGTTATGCAACATGCAAAATATTTCCTTTGAGCATATCACTTTTCTTGAACCAGAAAATTAGTAAGTATTCCTCAGACTAGGCACAGTAGTATTGTTCATTCACTCAATTCAGTGGAGTCTGATATTACCCAGGGCTGTCCTGTAAATTGCAAGAAAAATATTTCCTGGTTTTGGCTATTGACACACCACAGTGGAGGACAGAGATGCGTCCCCCTCCTATTAGCACTTTCTAGAGCAGTTACAGGATCTGCAGCAGTTAATTGAGAAACCTGTGGGTGTTCACCTTTCTCCCTTTCTCCCCTCTTCCTCTCCTTCCCTCTCACCCTCATCAGATAAGGGCTACATCCATCCTGGCTCTGTTCGCAGCTGTAACTTACATAAATTACATGCATTACAGACTGATCTCTTCATTTGTTCTACTGATAAACCAGATATGGATAGAAGGATTTTGAAATCTCAAAAGTGATCCGAAAGAGTCCATTCTTGATGATCATTATGCAATGTTATGTTTAAGCTTTTTTCTTTGGAACTATTTTGAATTATCTGTTTGACTAAGGTTTAAGATAAAATAAGGGATAGGCTTCAAACATAAAGAACAGATTATCATATTGGAACACATTGAAAAAATGAAGGTATGGAATCAAATGAAACAAAAATTTAGAAGTCACATCCTCCTTTGCTTTATACTATACTTGTTAAAAAAAAACCCTAAACAACATTGTACTGTTCAGTTATTACTTTCAGAGAATACAGTTTGTTTTAGCTGAATTTATTTTCCTGAAAGTTAGTAAGTGCAAAAACTATGACAGTAGATTTAGACACTGAAAATATGAGCTGGAATCAGATAGAAAAAAAGGCTTTTAAGCAAATGAAGCTATTTACTTTATAAGATCAGTTTACTTGTCAAGGAATCCACGAGTTTGCTTGCATTCATGTTTTTGTCATTTAAAACAATTAGAATAGATTGTCTTCTCTGTATGGTAGTTCAGAGTATTATCTGAGTTTGCAGAAATTAAGCATATAAACTGCATCACCTCCAAAAGTCCTGGGGGGAAAAAAAAGTTTACTTAGATAACTCAAGTTCCCAGACCATTACTTCCTTGGCTGTTAGATACCTTTCATCATCACAGTTCAAAAGTAGTGTCTAGGTAGAATCACACCTTGATGAACCAGGTATGCTAGCACTAGGTGTTTTTCTTCCTTTACAAAAGGAAATGTTATGCCTGATTAGAAGCTGATGATGCAAAACCAGCATTAACATCTGGGAGATTTTCATTATTGCAATTGCTGCTTCTTAATTCTGTTCCTGAAAGTCACCTCGAAGTCAAACTGAACTGGAGCCTGCAAAAAGGGTGCCTGGTACATAATATATTTGTGCTGGGCTAAGGATTTATTCAACATCTGCATATAATTCTACTTATATTTTTTACTTACTTAATTTATGGCATTTTCTAGAAAGATTATGGGGAAAAGGCAGCTTGGGAGTCCCACAGGACAGTCAATCCCTAGGATATCATCATTCATATTAGAGAGTCAATGAGTTGTTTTAATCACCTTCTGAATTATAAGACCATTATTAAAGTATGAAACATTTTATGCTTTGAACTGCCAGACATTTATATGCTGTATGAATTCTCACATTTTAAATTGATTCTAAAGGAATCATGTCTGAAAAGCATCTGTTGTTTACATTTGAAAAGAAATCTAACATTTTGTTTACCCACAGATGGGAAGGATTGAACACTGTTTTCTACTGCAGCTCTGTCACTACCTTTCAACAGTGAAAATGTTTATCTTTGGGGCAAAATTCTTCTTCCCAGGAAACTAAGCAGGAGGAAACTTTGGCAGGAGGATCTGTGCTTCAGCTTTGCAATGGCTTATGTCCCTTGTAAGGCCCAGCATGATGAGGATGCTGGGATGTCTCTTTACAGAAGTGAGAAGTCAGAGATGGGAAAGAATCCAAAACAGAGTATTATGAAAATAATAATGTTATTGTTCAATATAATCTTCTAAACAAAAATGAAAAATAAACAACAATAAAAAGCAGAGGTGGTGCCTATATTTTTTGGTTTGATTTTCTTAGAAAGCAGAGTACTTTCAGCACTTTATTTGATGTACATTGCTGGACTCTGATCCACTGATTTCGAGAACAGGTGATGGACTGCCTTTGGTTCATGCTGAAGCACAAATTTTTTAAGGTATCTTTTCAGATCAGTGCAAAATTTATCTTATAATTTTTTTTCAGATTCTTCATCATATTTAGTTCTCTAAAACTAGGGGTACCTGTTATTCAGTTTTAAACATGAATCACAAAGATGATACAGAGCATTTTTCCCTGAACTTGTTTTCCCAACTTTGTCAAATCTTAATGTTGCAACCAAAGTCCGACCTAGATCTCAGCAAAATAAAGCAAAATTTTTGCTGATGTGACTAAACATCTTGTTCATAAACAGGGCCATTTAAAGATATTTTAGGTAGCTCTGCATAACAAATCAGGAACAGCTAGCTCTGATCTTCAAGGCTGGCCACCCAGTATTGCACATAGAGATCATGCGTTTTCTGCAGCTTTGCTGAATTTCCAGAAACCTACAGCACAGATGTTGGCTTCAGACAGCAGAAGTACAAGTCAGAATTGCATTTATGCCAGCCAGGAACTGCTGTGTGCCTGAGGGACTCCTTAGCTGCACCCAGCTGTGCAAATGGATCCAAATTAAAGTGAAAACCCAGCCAACTGAATTGTCATAAAATCGCCATTAAAGAATTACACAATTCTTCATTAAATCCTTGGCTTCCTATTCATAATTAGAGATGTGTGGGTAAGTAGAATAATTTAAGCATTTGCAGCTGAGTTATTCCAGGTGTTATTAGACTAATATGATGTAGCTGACATGCAGCGTATTGCTTACTGTCCCTTAGGAGCTGCATGGAGAAAACATGTTGTATCTCCGAGGCCAATAAGTTGGGGAAAACATTTAAATGAAAAAAGGGAACAGTTTTAAGTAGCATTTTAACATCATAATCCAAACCGTACTCCTGCATTTCATGAACAAAATCACTTTCTTGCTCTGAGACAGGAAATATAGTTAGGATATTTGAACGGTAGAGGTTTTGTCAAATACCAAAATATTAAAATGATGCAGATGAGCAGGCATTGGAGTGAAAGGAATACAGGCCTAGAGAGAAATACTCGTAACAAGGAGCATCCAGCCTGTCCACAAAGACCCTGCCAGTTTCAGGCCTCCATACATGCACTTATTTATTAAGCAGAAGAACAGGATTGAAACTGGGGGAGATGAACAGAGCTACTGCATGTTTTGTGCTTGCACTGGGGGTGATGACAACCCAAGGAAATACAAACCCTGAAGGAAGCTACAGTGGCTGCAATGCAGTGCTGCTGGTGTGCCATTCTTGAAAAGCATTACATTTTGAAGCACTGCCAGCATCCAAGTGTGAGAATTATTATTTAGTATATTTCAGAGCAGTAATATCTGATCTAAGGTTAGGTAAAGTTTGTTTGAGGAGCTATGGACAAAATATGGAAAGAGAGGCTTTTGCATGAAGGAAAAAAAATAAAAAAGGGATTGAACCTGAAAAATCTTCTGCCACAAATCATTGTAATTACCACATATACCAATTTCCCAGAGCATAATTATATTGACATACTTCTCAACTTCCCCTGGGAGTATTTTGGATTTTCATCATTAATGCTAATTGAAATATTACCATACCAATTTTTAAGCCTAAGAAATCACCATGGTTTTACCACTTAGACCAAAGTCCTAAGTTCATGCTCCTGCTATACCTTGCCAAGAGAACAAAGGTGAGTTGTGGGTGACAAATATGGCTGCACACACCCCTGCACCCATACATGGACTTGCTTTTTCTGAGAAGAAAGACGGAAGAAATTTCATGGATCAGCAAAGGTCTGCAAAAGGGGTCTCCGTCATTCTAGTTTGGCAACAGTGGTGGCAAAAGACACAGTAGCCAAGTTGCACAAGTCTCACACAGATCCTGGAAGATAATTCAGACTTCTGCCAGTGTTTCATTTTTTTCTGAACAAAGGTGGTCCTGAAAGCCTGATCCCAACAACTAAGTGAATGCCAGCAAGCTTCTATTCCCATCATCTGAGGTCTGTATTTCAAACCAAAAAATATAAAGTAAAAGCTGTCTTTTGCTTCTTTGAATTGAGAAATCACAGTCAGAGCAAAAACAGTACAATTTACATCCTCTATGGATTTCGCATAAAGAATTAGTCACAGGATGGATTAAATACTGCCCTGATCTCCCATGATTAAAATATCACCAATTCTGGTAATGTACTGTTAAATGCTTACGTGCCAACCTACTTGTAAGGATTTTAATGTCAAATAGACTGCTTATCAACACCCCCACATTTTCTTTACTCCTTTTTACAGAATATATAAAGAAATGAAGGTATCTGCTGTAAAACTGGTCAAAACAGTTACAGATGAGAAATTATGTAACTTGAAAATAGGGAAATCTAGAGGAATGTGTCAGTTTCTATTAAAATGTCAGTGGGAAGCCTGGGAATTCAGAGAAGAAAAAGCAAATCAAAACAAAAACTGCAGGATTTCTGTAGGCAGTACTTATACACATGAGAAATAAACAACATGAAACCATGCTCCAACTTTCAGTTAACTGTAATAAGAACTGATTCACTCTCTGAGTCCCACAAAAGTACCAATGTCATCAGCCTATTTGTTATTCCACAGGTTACTTCTCTCTTCTTTACAAAATAAATGAAAATACATGTTATGTAATCTTATTTTTTGACACAACTGAATTTCTAAAGCAAAATACCTTAATCTTTCACCTCCTTTCTCAAAGCCTGTACAACACCACTATACAAGACAAGGAAAAAAAGGATGAAAGTCAACAACTACTAGCAGCTTCTAAGTAGAGCCATTATACTACTTAGCCCAGCATGCATTCCTACAAAGTGCACATTATGTGTGATCTTTGTTGTGATTTCTTGTCACTTGTATCCAAGTTTCTACAATCTGTTTTTTGGCTCTGTTCTTTACCTTTGGTCATTGTGGTGGGTTGTTCTTGGCTGGATGCCAGGTGCCCACAAAGCCAGTGTGTACCTCTGTCCTCATCAGGACAGTGAGGGGAGAAAAAAAGATCAAGATAAAGACAGTTTAATAAAGTAAAGGTAAAGGTCATGCTCACAGAAGGAAAGGAAAACAATTATTCTCTACTTCCCATCAGCTTATGATGGCCAGTGCCCACCCTTCTTTCACTTTTTCCTTGGATTTTTTTTGCTGAGCATACTTCATACGTGGAATATCCCTTTCATCAGTTTGAGTCAAGCGTCCTGGCTATGTCACCTGCCAGGATCTTGCCCACCCCAGCCTACTGCTTGGTGTGGGAATGTTGGAAGGACAGCCTTGGTGCAGTGCCAGATCCAGGGACAAAACACCAGGGTGTTACAGATACCTTTCGAGCTACTTACACAAAACCCTAAAAATGATTCTTTTTTTTCTCTTCATTACTGTTACTTCACTTTTTATGCTTGATCTCAGTGACTCTCCATCAAAGCACAAAGCATCACCTTTGTGGTTCAAGCACTCTAAATGTAAGGCACAATATTGAGCTTAACATAATAAATGCTGAACTACCTGCACTGGGATTGTGAAATTTGAGGAAGCATTGAGCATGTCTAGCTCCATCAGGTGAGGCTAAGTCACAAAAATGTCATGAGCATCTGATCTACACCAGTTTCAAAATGCAATTTCTTTCTTTCTCTTTCTTTCTTTTCTTTTTCTTTATTTCTTTCTTCTTTCTTTCTTTCTTTCTTTCTTTCTTTCTTTTTCTTCCTTCCTTCCTTCCTTCCGCACCATTCCTTCCTTCCTTCCTTCCTTCCGCACCATTCCTTCCTTCCTTCCTTCCTTCCTTCCGCACCATTCCTTCCTTCCTTCCTTCCTTCCTTCCTTTCTTCCTTCCTTTTCTTTCCTTTTCTTTCTTTTCTTTCTTTTCTTTCCCTTTCTTTCTTTTCTTTCTTTCTTTTCTTTTTCTAAAGATTGTCTTTCCTACTTGATGCTCTTTTAATTTTGCTGCCTGAATTTTTCTGCCCTGCAGTGAGATCTCCTTCAGGAACAGAGTGTTATGACTTTATTTTCATTATGCCAGAAGAATGACTGGTTCAAGTTTGAGCACACAATCTCCCTTTTATCATTATCATGTAATTGCATGTTTCCAATGGAGAAAAAAAGTGTATGGTAATATTTTGATTCAAAACATGTAAACTGTTTTGTAGCCAAGCCATTAAAGTGAACCTCAACAGAGATTTAATCTGTTCATTTTTCCTTATATTTAATATAATTTGCCAAATACATATTTTTTATTCAAGCCTTCTGGTGCCTAGCCAAATATAATCCAAAACGTCTCAAATATTTGCCATCACATTAAATAGAGCTAATAGTTTTTGTACATGTGAAAGTAAATTTTATTTTTCACCTTGAAATTTTTGTAAGTCATCAGTGCTTCAGGAGAGTCTGTACTTTCTTACAATGCTGAATGCAAAATATTTCATTTGCTCAGACATCAGATTCTGCATTATTTAGTATTCAATAGGTTTCTAAACATGTACAAAAATAACACTAACAGTCTTTGATTTAAAAGAACTACAATATGTCAACTTCATGTAGAAAATATTACATTTGTAGAATGGTTTTAATGAAGGATCAAATTCAATAATATAAAACTTTGAAAAGTAACAACACAGCTCTGTCTCAAAGAGTTTTATATGTGACAGGTGTCTGGTAAGTTAAAAGGGCACTGCTTTCCTTTTGTCCCCTACTCACTAGTTTCCAAATTGCTCCCCCGTCAAGGGAAGTGTCACATGAAAATTTATTACAAAGTTCGAGGAATATTCTCAGTATTTCACAGGCAGAACTAAGATGCATAAATTCAGACTGTGCTATTCAATTGCCAGCTTGGATCTGGGCTCTCCTTGAGAAGTATTCTCTGCATGAAGTCCACAGGAGCACCACAGTGAAGGCTCTCCCGCATTAGTTCTCGTTCTGGTACATTGGTCCCCACTGAATCCATCTTCAGGGTCTCACAAATTGTTTATAACTGAGATCATCAGCTAGAATAAGGATGTGTTCAGTCTGTAGCAGTGAAGTTAGATTCTGAATAATGGGGGAACAAGTATTAAAATAACCAACAAAAAAAAAAAAAATAAAGCTGTTTCTCACTTTTGTGGTAGGTTGAAAACCTACCAGATTTAGCAGATACTTGGCATGTTTGATTTCAACATGATGAGAAAGTCCATTGCGTTAATGGGTCAGGATTTATAATAATACATTCTTTGTTAGAATAGCTGATATTCTTGACCACAAGACTTGCTTGATTCTCTTTAATGCTAAATTCCTTTTAATATTACTTCATACATCAGTTTATTAATTTTCTTTCAGATCAACAGGGAACCAAACAAGTTATTTTTCAAATTTTGGCCATATTATGAGTATATTATCATCCATTATGCACACAGACCACCTGAACTATCATCTTTCACTCTGATAAATACATTCCTAATGCAGTCAATACTCCAGTTGTTGGTAAAATAGCTACACTCTGAATCATCTATATTATGCGGATTTTAGGCACACTATTTTGTGATTATCTACCCACCCCTGTCATTTTAATTATTATACCTGTTTTGTTATCAATGGAATGCTGTGAAACTAAGAGAGAAAAGAGAGAAAGCCACTTTCATAATGAAATCCTGTTTTAGGATAAAATGTCAGATCTTGAACGTCTTATGTTTGAAGAGGAAATTAATTACAATTTATATCAATGTTAGGGCAAGAGATCATATTAAAAACATGTATACATTTATACACACACAGATCCATGTATTTGATATAGTTTTTATCATATACATACAGGGAGGAAGAATATGAACATGTTCCAATTTTTCAGTTGTACAGAGTACTTCTGAAGCAGCTTCCTATGCTGTCAACTTTAAATATATGAGATAGTTAGAGAGATGTTCAGCTTCTGAGAGTCTGTCTTTCACAGGAAATACATTATCAGAGTGAAGGTATAGAATGTGTTATAACTGCTCTTTCACACAACTTTATTATCTATATCTAAGTAGGAAATGTACTAATGTTCTTCACATAAATACACAATTTTATAACATTTTCTTTCCCTCTCCTTCCTCATTTCTTTCTATTCTATTTCTTTCCTTCCTAGATGTGTAGGAGAATTTTCTTCCTGTGTATTGTATCACACTATTTGTTTGACAAGGACTTAGCACATTTTTTGGGGCTTCGATATTGCAACAAAACAGGGTTCATTCTGCTAAGGCTTCCAATTGAGTTTAAGAGTTATAAAAATCCCAGTGTTTAAATATAAACCTTAGCATGTAATAAGGGTGCTGAATAGCTATCAGATTATACAAGTGGCTTAATTTATCTGTTGAGTTAAAGGAAATAAAAAATTGGTAAGCAAGCTGTAGACTGTAATTCATGCCTTCCACATGACATTTGGGAGGTCCTTATCTTTTAAACAGTTTGTTTTTACCCATAATTTTCTCATTTTGTTTGTTACTCCTTTTTTTGTTTTTTGGAAGTGCACTGTCTACAAAATCCTAATTCGTTGAACCTCCAGATTGTGGCTTAATGCTTGGGCCATGCACCAGTCAGTCTACACCAGTGTGCCATGTTAGCTTTCTGATACTGTCAACAGAACATTGCCATGCTTCTTCTGGCTGCCCATTTTGTGGCTCTGAAGCTGTGGGTGATTCCAGGTCATGAGCATCCAACTGAGACTCTTATGAAAAGACTTTATCACATGAAGAGCTTTCATCTTCTGAAAAATCCGCAGCTGCAGCTATGAAGGAGTAGTAAACACAGGGAAGGGGCGATTGTGTGAAAATAAAGAGACTTTTCTAAGGTCCGTAACATGAAATTTCCCTGAATCTCAGATGAATGGGCCCTATCCCATTTTGGACCATAGGTCATGAAAGAGTTGTTTTCGTCTCTGTCCCAGTACTGTCCATTCTCTTAACCCAGACACCAGAGTGATAGGCCACTCCCAATGAATTCTCCTATGTATTTTTTATGTGCTGTCCCTCAGAAGTCCAGTGGGAACAGTGTTATTTAATATCTTCATTAATGGCACAGATGAAGGGATCGAGTGCACCCTCAGCAAGTTCTCAGGTGACACCAAGCTGAGTGGTGACACTCCTGATGGACAGATGCCATCCACAGGGACCTGGACAAGCTCGAGAAGAGTCCCCTGGGAATCTCTGAGGTTTAACAAGGCCAAGTGCTGGTGCTGCACCAGGGTCAGGGCAAAGCCCAGTGCCAGCCCAGGCTGGGCATGAGCAGATGGAGAGCAGCCCTGCCCAGAAGGGCTTGGGGGTGCTGTGGGTGAGAGCTGGACACGAGCCAGCCACGGGCACTGCCAGCCCAGAGAGCCAAGCGTGCCCTGGGCTGCACCCAAAGCCCCGTGGGCAGCAGGGCAGGGAGGGGATTCTGCCCCTCTGCCCCAATCTGTGAGACCCCACCTGCAGAGCTGCTCCAGCGCTGGGGCACAGCACAGGAAGGACATGGAGCTGCTGGAGAGAGTGCAGAGGAGGCACCGAGGGGATCAGAGGGATGGAGCACCTCTGCTATGGGGAGAGGCTGAGAGAATTGGGATGGCTCAGCCTGGAGAAGAGAAGGCTAAAGAGTTCCAGCCTTCTAGTACGTGAAGGGAGCTCGTAAGAAAGAAGGAGAGGGACTTTTTACAAGAGCATGTAGTCACAGGACCAGAGGGACTGACTTCAAACTGAGAGTAGATTTAGATCAGATATTAGAAAAGAATTCTTTATTGTGAGGGTGGTGAGGCACTGGAATGGGTTGCTGAGAGAAGCTGTGGGTGCCCCCTGCCTGGAAGTGTTCAAGGCCAGGTTGGATGGCACTTTGGGCAACCTGGTCTAGTGGAAGGTGTCCCTGCCCATATCAGGGCGGCTGGAACTAGGTGATCTCTGAGGCCCCTTCCAACCCAAGCCATTCTATGATACTACAATTCTTTGATACTTTGTTTCTGTGACACAGAAGAAGTTTAATTTTGTTGATAGATCGCACTATTTGGAAACTAACAAAAAAACCCTCAAAACCTTAACCTTAAATCTATATTCTGAATAGAAATGTGCCTAAACTGTAGGTGCATTTCTGTCCTTTGGCTTACAGCTACTTTCATCGTTATTTCCCTCTGTCTCCTGTGCCAATCTGATTATTACCCTAATCCTCTTTCTCTGCCAGCTCATCTCAAAGTTTTTCATAATGTCTCCTCTTAGTCACACAAATACTGTCTTTCCTTGCTCCACTGAGCAAGTACCTCACCAAGCAGCAAGGCAGCCAGCCCCCTGCGCAGGAGTCACCAGACAAAGCAAGTCCAATCAAATTCCAGTTTAAGTTTCCCTGCTCTCAGTTTTATACTGCACTGCATCTCCTGACAACCTACAGTGAAAATTACAGAAAAGGCCTTGCTCATCTCCTGAAGAGAAAATGCTTGCTTCACTCAGCCCATGACAGCTCTGTGAAAATTCAGCATGCTCACAACAATCAGCATTGTAAAAGAATCTAGTAGTCAGTCTCTGATAAGTTTTTATGATGTTGTCTGAGCCACAATTTCAGAAAATTATGCTTTTGTTAAATCTGTACAATAGTTCTTTTAATCTCAAAGGACAGTTCTTCTATACTCAATAGCTTGAATTCTAGCAAATGTCGAAGTTTTTAGTAGACTAGCATCTGAAATGGCATAAGCACAGGCAGTTTGGCTGTTCTCTTATGCCCTTTAAACAAAGGCATGCAACCAGCATGATAATTCTGTCCAAAATATTTAAACCTTGACAAGCTTAAGGTGAGGTCAAGGGTCCCGTAATAGAGACCATTACCAAATTAACATTAGGTACCATTGCCAGCGCCATCTGTTTCTTAAGGCACTTGCAGGAAGAAAAATTTGTACAATGCTGATGAAGCACTATGTTTTAAAGAGCAATACACCATGATGGAAATTACAAGAACAAAATGTGTGAGGTATTTTGGTGGGTTTTTTGTTCCTTACTCTGTGGAAGCATCGTACTCTTCCTGTAGAACATCTGCCTCAGGAACTTAATCATGAAATTCTCTGCCTGTTACTGCACCCTTGCACAACCCTAATAGTGCACTCTTCTACTAGACATAACAAACATGGAAAGTCAAGTTTTCTGACCTCTGCAACTTCAATTTCAAGAGGACATCAGTTTTACCTATGAACTCCAAACTCTAAACAGAGTGTGCTACTTGAGTGTTGTCTAGTGCTGGACTTTGCATGAGCCAGGCAGAATTAATTTACTTCTTTTTGTCTTCTTGGAAACCAAAAATGTACAACCAACTAAGTCAATGGCTTTGGAACTTGAAAATAAGGGGAGAAAAAAAATTGGATTTATTTATTCATTTTCTCACAAATATATAGCTTTGCCTGTCATTTCAAGTGTTATTTTTACTGCAATTAGAAACCAATTGCTAGTCTCTAGAGACCTACAACAAACACGAAACAAAAGTCCATTGAAAATATTCCATTATTGGAAGGAGGTAATGGCTGGCAGTGAGACTGCCTAATATGTGTTAGGATTACTCTCACTAGAGTGTATAACCCCATTTTTGCATTTACCCAGAAAATCTAAATGATTCTGTAGAGAGGAGACAGTTACTAACATTACAGAAACAAATGGCTCAATTGCTTCTACCTAACATCCTTATTAAACATAGGAGTCTAATCAAATACTGAAGACTCTTGTAAATGAAATAGCACAGACTAACCTGGGGTCTTGTTTTAAAATTGCAAACATAATGAGTAGCAGCTGCCTGGAGCCTCCAGAAAGAAAACTACTAGGAACAAAAACCTTTCTTTAATTCTACATTTTCGTTGTGAAAATTGAGGTAACATGCTTTTTATCTTTTTGTACCTAATCAAATACAGGTGGAGAGGAGCCAAAGGCGAAGAAATGAAAGCAAAAGAGATACTATAGCTCTAGTGTTTATTGGCGATGTAAGTCAGTCTCATAAAACAACACACACTAAGTCACTGGGTTTTCATAAATTGTTGCATTGTCAAATTAAAAAATATTAAGATTTCATCTTACTCCCCACTGTCTTTTAAAATAATCCCATATACAAGGATGTACCTAAGGTCATATGTCTGTAGGAAGACTGTTTTACTGAAACAGCTTATGTTACTCTGGCTAATTTCTGACTGAGAAATCACACCTGCACTGTATTCTTTTTTTTAAATGCTCTAAAAATAAAGGAGATTTTCTTCCTGGAAAAAAAATGAAGCTCTTCTCTTTATTGGAACTAAGCATACTTCAGTGTATTTATGAAAAAACAGAAGAAATTTTATATCATAATTACAATGAAGTAACAAAATCAAAAGCTAATGAAATTATATTAAGAAATCTCTCTAAGTCCCCCTCCCCTATTCCATATTCACTCTTGCTGCAATGAAAAAATGAGTATTTGTTTCATTGCAGTGAATATTTTACCACTTGCCTTATATTTCATTTAAGTTCTGGACAATGATGCTTTGCAATGATAGATAGTGAGACACCTATTATGTGTGTGTTCTATGAAATGTGAAGTATTCCTACCTCCTTTGAACAGAACAGTGTTCTGCCTGAGTACAAACTTGTTGTTACTAAAAAATACTACATAAAAATAATTCTACTTATCTAGGTTTGCTCTTTGGGGTAAAAGAAGAAGAAAGGTGGAGCTCAGATTAGAAAAAAGCAATGTTCAGTTATATCAGTGGATGAGACAATAGCACGATGTATTACAGGTGACACATTTAATGCAATTCCACCCCCTTAACCTCTGGTTAAAGATAGGTAGTCATTGCTGCATTCAGTCTAAATTCTAAATACCTTTCTGTCATTCAAAATCTCCACTCCTAGGCTGGACACTGAATCTAGATCTGAGCTGAAGCTCCCGAGACAAGTACTTTGGAAACAGTGGTGTACTTTGAAGTCTGAACAAACAGGTACAGGTGGTTAAATATCTATCCTGTAGAAGGCAGCAAAAAATTAAAATATTTAAAATTTTTATTTATATTTATATATAAATATATATAATTATAAATAAAATA
>VZRL01004325.1:1791919-1829813 GCA_013397895.1 Origma solitaria | reverse complement strand
TATTTTTTGCAGTAACAAAAACTATTGTAACAAAAGCAAACAAAAAAATAAGTGTCTTGACAGATAGTGCTCCAAAATGTCTTCTTTTTTTTATAATTAAGTAGAGCACTTATATAGTCATCAACAAGCATTCACAGTATATGAGATTATGCTTCATCCCTGCATTACAACAAAGTTTAAGAAACTCTTAAATCTCTGTCTTCATGGGCTGGGACATTTCAGACAACAAAATTTCAACAAAGAAGATTTCAAGTCTTAAGAGAGGGCATCCTGTGAATTTTGAACACAGTGAGGGCTGTCAGGCAGCCAGTGGAACACAGCTGGATGATTAATGCACAGTAGAGGCCCTTCCATACAGAAGCTCCAGCTGAACATAAGCAAAAGTAGTCTTGTAAATTACAGAAGTATTGCATATTAGCCAGCCATCAGCCAAATTCACAGCGAAAAAAAAAAAAAAAAACAAAATGAGTAAGCAGTTTAGAAAATTGTGCAAGTCATGTGTATAACATACACAAATGTTGCACTCTTGAGAATACATATGAATAAAGATAATACGTCTGATCACTGGGCTTCAAAGAAGTTAAGTGGAAAAAATGTGGAATTAAGATGCACAAAATAAATTTCCAGGACCAGAGATTGCTTAAATCTGAAAATTTATCTGCATTCCCTCTGAGAATTTATGGAAAGATTTCTCTGTCTTAGGAAGTACAAATACTACAACTTCAGAGGCAGAGCAAAGCAGAGTTAAATGGATTTCTCATATCAGTTAAGTTCTTGCGAGAATACCTGAATCCAGTTCTGCCCTATTCAAGCCAAATTCAGAGCTGATTTATGTAGGTCCAACTCTGTTTGACAAAGTTGTTTAAGTTTGATTTTAGATTATTTGATCATTATGAAACAGTTACCTTGTAAAACCTAAAATGAAAAGTGTTTTTTGATTCTAAGTTCTCCCTAGCGAGAAACTGAACATTAGTGATCATTACACAGATATTAAGTGATGTGGCATATTCAGAGTGAACTCTGACTCCTCACTTCCTACACGCCACTGGAACCTGCAGCTTTCATCTAAAGAAGTAAAACATATGTTTTATTTTTGTAAATGCTTGCCCACACTGCCAGAAAAACCTTTGAAAAAAGAAACAAACACATCTCAGGGCCTGTTGTGGTGTTCAATTCATTTGGGAAGAGATATTAAAGGGAATATAAGCTATATTTGTAAAGGAAAAGGGAAATTAAAACCTGGATATAAAGAGAAACTGTTAGGTACTGAAGAGAGAGAAGTTAGGTATTTTGAGGGGGGGAAAAGGGTTCTGAAGAAAAGGTTTGCAAAGCTATGATGATAAAAGTGTTTTGGTGGCATTTTTTCAAGTACTAATGAAAGCAGTATGTAGCCAAAATGTCAATGTTTTTGCCCCAAAGGCCAATGTATTATGCTAGTACTTCACAATGCCTTCATGTATAACGCATATTTGTACAAATAAGTCACAGCACGGAACCTAAAGGGCTCAATTCTTTGTTCCTCAAGGCTGATGTCAGTGATAAATCTCCCTGACTATAACAAAGAAACTTCAGGCTGCCAGTGAACTTGGACAATAAATCGGTTTATGCTGGGTGTGATAAGCTAGTGGAAATACTGGGACAGAACCATAAAACACAGAGAAAATTGGAGCTAAATTTTAGCCACATAACTGTTCAAAAATTCTACAACATTTTACCTTTCAGAAAATGTGTGTATCTACTTTTGTAACTTCTTTTTTTTTGTTTCAGAAACGCATTCCCTGATTTTATAATAAATTCAATGTATTTTGTATTTAAATGCTGTGAAGTAAACTTATTCCCACTCAGCCATATTTTTTGGCAGTGTTACTATTTTATTAATGTCTCAGCTAATGTCTAATTTCATTTTATTGATTTACAATCTTAATTATCTGTTAACATAGCGAAACAAAATGTAAAGAATCCATTTTCTAGAATGACTAGAAAATGAAGCCTTCTAAAAGAGAGCAAATTTGACAGAAAACTGTGCCTTCAAACTGAATCAAAAAAAAAAAAAAAACTGTAAGGAGTGCTCTGTAATACACATTTTCTCTTTTTCTTTTTCCTATTATTTCTAAATAGTTGTGTTTTCAGAATTTATACAGTTGAAAATAACAGCCCTGGATACCTGGCTCATGATATCTAATGCAATGACAAAAAAAAAAAAAATTAACTTGATGTAATTTGCATGGCTTTTTCTTTCTTGCAGTTATACTGAACATACAACATTTCTGCTTCTGACGACAGTTTGCACTTCCTCCTTTGTTTCAGCGCTGTTTTCACATATCAATTGGTATGTGTGTGAAAACAAAAGTATCACATCTTTGCTGTTTCAGTAGGGCAAAACCACCTAGAGAAACCAATCTCTATTCATCTTTCCCATTCTTTACATAATGGATATAAGAGAGTAACTCACTGAAGTGTGGCTTGGCTTGAAAAAAATTTCAATATCTCTGCTAAAATAAATTACTTTTTTTTCCTGTGATTTCAAGAATCAGTTAAGACTAAGTCTTTTAGAAGGAATCTGTATTTAATGTCTGCAATCTTGGACGTTTTTCATTTCTGAGTAGAACTTAGGTGATCAAATGAACTTACATAACTAGCATGAGAATTAGAAACAAAGAGCAAATACATCTGAGTTCTGTGTTAATAATTTACTCCTCCTGACAACACTATCTGTTTTCTTTTTAATAAGGATACATGGTTTCTTGAAAATCTGGTATAAATAAGTCCAGCACTTTCACTCAGAAAAATTAAAACCCTGTAAGCGTATTGAAACTGTTTTCCTTCGTTAGCTGTGTTTTCGAGACA
Source organism: Origma solitaria (assembly GCA_013397895.1). Classification (NCBI taxonomy): domain Eukaryota; kingdom Metazoa; phylum Chordata; class Aves; order Passeriformes; family Acanthizidae; genus Origma; species Origma solitaria. Next base: position 1,826,966 of record VZRL01004325.1, on the reverse strand, counting down.
GATGTCTGTCTTTATTAGGAATCTTTCAGCACCTGACCAAATGGTGGCTATAAACAACTATATAGACAAGAGGTGAAGTACAGGTTTTGAACGACATCAAAGAGAATTTGTATTGTGGAGAACAAAAACCCCTGCACATTGTGTGAATCATAGCAGAGATTAGGTTTAGCCTGTTCTTCATTAAGTGGTCAGAACACACTACATAAATGAATTAATCTTTTTCATCTAGTTTCTTCAACATGATCAGCTCCCTCAAAAGAAGTGACTACTACATCCCAAAGTTGTGCAGGAACCAAGGTTCCCATTTTTTATGTCTTTTTTTAAAGCTGTCATACCATCATCTGTTTTAGAATGAACAAAACATTGAGCCCTCAAAATTCACCAGAGAATGTTAAAAAAAGTACTTTCAGGTCACTTTTCTTGTTGTCTTTTGAAAAGAAAAAACAAACATATATTGCCATTTTATTGAAATTCTGCACTCTGAATATTAAGGTGAATTCAAAGGTATTGCAAAATAGGAGTGCTCTCTTTTAAAGAAAGAAATCTTACTGAATACTTGCACTTTTTCGGAAAACAGTGTTGTCATCAAAGGCAACTGATTTTTATGAAACCTGTAGTTACCAACAAATCATCGTTTTCTGAAAGAATATTCCAATGGAAATTACCAATTTTCATCACCATTGTGTAATTTTCAATGACACAATTCAAGTGAAAAAAACCCAAAACCAAAACAACAGGAAAAGAAGGCACATTCTCAAACATAAAAGTATCTTTTGCTTTCCCTGCTTTCCACCTTCATTTGAAATAATAAACCATCTTCAAAAAAATAAACCCAGCTGGGGTTAAAACAATTCGGGTTAAACCAATTATATAGAAATCTTTGAATTCAAAGTCTAAAGTCTATATTTCTTTGACAGGCTGTGAACATCACTCTTGTAAGATCAAATATTTTTAAAAGTTCCTAACAGCTAAAGTTCTAGAAAGCATAAATACTTTTACAAAAATTGAAAAAAAACAAAGAGATTAGACAAAGAAGTTAAATGTTCCCTGCTCTAGAGCTCAGCTTGGAAATAATTTTAAATCCAGAGAAACCAATCCATGTCTCTATCTCTAACAGGAAAAGTTGAGATTTCTACTTATGCATGCCATTTAAGACCTTAATTTCTATAATAATGGTAATAAAACATCTTCATTGCAACTTCAAATCTTATGGAGTGGAGACAAAGAGCTGTTGAACGGTGAACTTGATCATTATTTTATCCCCAAAATGTGATGTAACAGTCTTTCTCTTTTCTTGAAAGTTTTGAATGTACAGATTTTATTACAAGACCCTTTTGGCTTTGAGCCTTTCAGTCTTAACCTTTCTTTGGCATAAAAGCAGATTAATAAATTCAGTATTCTTTTAAGAAGTCTACACCTGAGTACAAGATTCATTGTGCATAATGAGATAACTAATTAGACGCCTCTTACTACTTCATAATTTGCATCTTCTTTTTTGTGACCTATTCTTTACAGCATTGACCTGGGTAACTAGATTTCTGAAGAACTAACCCCTTAAGTGTATCTTTTAACATTACACCACTTCAACAAGATAATTTAATATTTGAGTGAATGGACTTAATGTTACAAATGTTCCTGAGAAGAAAGAAGACATTTAAGGCTCCTACAGGGCCATGTTTATTCCATCTCCATCAGTTTCTCCGACTATACGCACACTGTCAGTGAATAGCTTCTACACACAAGCTGTGGCTACATGACTTCTGCAGTAGAAATATTGTGGCTAGTGGAATGGATTTGGGCATGACTTGACTCCAGATACACTAGAGAAACAGTTCCAGTATCTTGGAAGCCTAATAAAGTTAAAATTATTTCTGTGTGGGTTGCACCAGAGCTTGAGTTACCTTGTACAAGAGGAAAAGGTCAATTAAAAGCCTCCACATTTCCATAATATTTTCTGTCTCCACCCTCTGGTCATCACACATATTTTTATGAAACAAAATCCTGCAATGCTTGAGACTGGAGACACTTTTTAAATTTTATTTATTTCCGATGGGTCAGACTAGATTATATTACTGAAATCTGTTAGTTGATGAAATCCACTGGAGGGTTTAGATACAGAAAAACTGTTAGTATGTGACTGTGAACAGTTTAATCCTAAATCCAGCATTTTGCCAGGAATAATTTCTCCTTTCATCTCTGGTGGTCAGTCTTCTTTGTTCCAGTGACAGTGAAATCAGGTATAATTCCCTATCCACAGTTAAGTTTTTCAACTATGTTTACCGGTGGAGGACAAAAAGAGCAGGCATTGCTGGGCTCTAATTTCTTTCTTGAAATGTTTTGATATACATCTTGTTCAGATCTGGAAATAATGACATGACAAGCAGAGACATGCACTGTCCCCCAAGCAGCTGAATCTCAGTATTTTCTAGCAGTAAAAACACTTGCTGTTCATGCCTATATGGTTCAGGGCTGTGGCCACAGCAGTTGAAATTATGGGCCTGCTAATTCGGTTTCTTTTTTGTTTGCAAAACTCACAATAATTTTTAGGGCAAGATCTATGAAGAGAAGTCACATGTATTTTCTTGTCTTTCCACAAAGATTTTAAATATTTAATTTACTGGAAATTAAATGTCCAAAACAGGAGATTTCACCTAGCTGGTAAGCAACAGTTCCAATGTCTTCTTCTTTCTGGTAATGTTTTTATTTTTAATACTAAAGTTTAAAGTATCAAGAAAAAGATCATGTTTTACACATTTTCAGCTTATATACCTTCCAACCAGGGCTGTTTTCTACCGCATTTTAGTTCTGCTTCTCTTTCTTTCTAATTTTCAGGATGTTAAAAGGACACTCTGCATTGACAGCTTCACCTCTTCTGCCTCTCCCGGCCTTCTAAGCTTGTTCTTCTCTGGTCCAGTTTGAATGTTTTATGTTATTTGCCTCTTTTGCCTTGTCCTATATAGGGGTTGGTGTAACAGAAGGTGCTGTTTTTACAGCACCTGATGTTATTCTATATCATAGAAAGCTTCCATATTTTTAAGGGAAATGGGAATTTTAATCAGAATTGGATGTTCATTTCAAACTGAGAATATGCAGAATTTATCTGAGCTATACTGGGCATTAAATATTACTGAACCGTGAGAAGAGGGAGACACAATGCCTTCCCTGGAACAGAAGGCACTTCATATTCCTTCATATTACAGTGAAAACAGAATAGCTTTAAAAACTTTTTGATATGTCTGACATTCTCCAAATTTGAGAAATTTACAGAAGACATCTAGGAAACTTATTAATTTAAGCACATTCCCAATGTGTATCCCTTCATAGCTATCATAATCTCTCTCTCATGTTTTACATAAATTATATGCACACATAAGATTCAACTCCTTTGGAAAGTGACTGAGTTCTGCATAATAATGTCCAGAAAATATTCAGAACAGAGAAGAAAATTAAGTGGCTATTGATAACTGCAATATTTTAAAAGCACGTGAACAGGTGATGGACTCTGACTACAGCTAGCAAAGGTATCTTACTTTAAAAAGTTCAACAGGGAAAGAAATATAACTATTTTTCTATTAAAAAGTGGGAAAATTTTGAAGCAAATTATACTTTTAAATGACAAGCCATTTATAAAAATAAAAGCCAAGACTGTAAAATTCAAGGGCCACTGGCAGGAAATTGTAAAACAAAAGAAGTTTAATAAAATATTCTATGGAAAACTTATGCATGTTGTGTAAAAATAATAAATGTAAAAGTTGCTTCAAGTCAGAAATTGGTCCTATATTTACAACCAGAGCAATGGTAATTACGTGGTAGTTAAATTTTGCTAATACTAATCACATAAGGTTTATACTTTTGAAAGCCATTGTGCTAATTCATGTGCTGTCCTTGTTCTAATTATTATCCTTTTGTAAGCGCGCTTCCTCCTGTTGAGCATTTCTGCCACTGAGTCAGTTTCTATACCAAGTTTACAGCTTTATAGGTAACATAACAGACTGCTGTGTATGGGTAACACAACAGGTTTCCCTTCTATATGGGGAAAGAAGTGTGGATTATTTATCATCCATCTTCCATAGGCTTTAGGTCAATGGCAGGTAAAAATCATAATGTAACGGACTCTGGACCCTGCCCCATCACCCTAGGCATCATTGAGGGCTACTTCCCAGTTACATCTAACTAAACTGCAAAAATGAGTAGAACAGCAACAGGTGGAGTACAGTAAATAAAACTTTTACAAACCTTGCTATCATTTTGATCCGGGAAGTGTAAGCCGTACTACAGGTAACAGAATCCACATCTCCCTGTCCACCAAAATATTGGTAATTCCAAAAGTTTCTCTGTTTTGGTGTTTTTTTACTACTAGAAATCTTCTTTAGCTTCTCATCTCTTTAATGAAATATAATTAGAACAAAAGTCTGACCTAGACAAATTAGACACCTGAGCAATCACCCACTACATGAAATTTAACAAAGGCGAGGGCCACGTCCTGCCACACCTGGAGTGGGGCAGCCCTGGTGGTACAGATAGACTGGGGAAAGACACAGTGGAGAGGAAAGGGACCTGGGGCTCTGGGTCAATGGCAAGTTGAATTTGAGTCAGCAGTGCCCTGGCAGCCAGGAGGAGCATCCCTGTCCTGGGGGCATCAGGAACAGCATCGCCAGCCGGGCAAGGGAGGGGATTGTTCCGCTCTGCTCTGCATTGGGGCAGCCTCACCTCGAGTGCTGGGGGCAGTTTAGGGTGACACAACAAAAAAAAGACATTGAGTTATTAGAAATTGTACAAAGGAGGCCATGAGGATGATGAAGGATCTGGAGGTGAAGTTGAATGAGGAGTGTCTGATTCAGCCTGGAGAGGAGGAAACTGAGGGGAAACCTCATCGCAGATACAATTTCCTTGTGAGGGGAAGAGGAGAGGCAAGCACTGATCTCTTCTCTGTGTTAACCAGTGACAGGACCGGAGGGAATTGCCTAAAGTTGTGTCAGAGGAGCTTTATGTTGGGTATCTGGAGGCAGGCCTGCACCCCTGTAAAGTAATTTCTTCCATCTTTCCTTTCTTTCCAACACAGCCATAGCTACGCTGCTGGGCCATTTTAAAATCCCAGTTTCTGCCATGTCATCCTTTGTGTCTTGTTGTGCACCATTGTGTACCACCACAACACATTTACTCCTTCCATTTCACTTCACCATCATATTCCAAAACATTTCTATTCCCTCGTATTTTCCAAAAGCTCACAAAGTACAACACCTCCAAGTTATCTTTCTGAGAGCAAAACACACACTGCTATTTGATGAACCACAGATCTGATATAACCATGCTGACTGATTGACTGCAGGATGAGAAAACACTGTCTCTCACCAGGGACCACACAAACTTTTAGAAGCCACACACGGTTCAGAGTTTATGTATATTGTAGAACCAAGAATACCTGTGGGTTGTGAGTATCACAGGAGCTGAAAAAGCACAGACTTGATCAAAATGGAATATTTCAAGAAGACTAAGATTTTTACGCCTCTCTAAAATTTCTGGAAGACATTTACATGTTGTGGCATGCCTTAAAAATAAAATTGTATGGAGCCATAATTGTTTCTGTGGGCTCAGCCCAGCAGATAGAATGTGATAATATTTACTGAACTGGAATCAGCAAACAGAATTGCTAGAAAACTTCTAGTTTCTGAATTCCTGTGAGACTGAAGGCTAGAGTCAAACCTCCACACTGAAGCCAAAAACAAGTCAATTCTGGACAAGGTCAGAAATAAAAATTTAAGTACTGTAGTATTGTAGGTGTCTCCAGGGTTAAGCAGAGAGTTGAGAGAAGTTATGAGAAACAGTCTCAAAGCATGTAAATCCATCAGGAGCAGTCTAGATGTGACTCTAAAAATGTAACTAAATTCAGCTGACACAATATAGATATTTTCCACAAAATTTTGAGAAATCTAGACAGCTGTCTTAGACTGATTTTAAAACATACCTGCAATACATTACTAATGCGTTCCCTACACACTCTTCCTGTTGCAGCAGCAGTATTCTGAGCATGATAATTTATTGTCTTTGAACTTTTAAACTTTCTCAATTTATATGCTGAAATATCTTTCTGATTCTGAAGTCCAACTATCATTTCTACCTGAGACTTGCATATGGAGATTCAAAGTTCAAATCTTAGGATTAGTTTCAACTTTCTGTGCCATTAGAAATGGAAAGAACTATTCTCGGAATTTCCCAGGTTTCATTTTGTCAGTTCTCTTTGATTTAGAGAAATTTTATCTATAAAGGTTAAGCATAGTATACCAAAAGTCATGAGGCTACGTTTTCCTAAGTCCTGGTTTCTGGATGCCTGATGATTGCTATAGTTGGTAGCAATTGTAAAGCATTGCATGTCAATTCACATTGTGTAGCAGGTTGCATAGAATTTTGGTTTTTTGTTTATAAAAATAAGGAAGCTGATATTTTGGTATAATAAGCAACTCGCCCAATATCACAAAATTATTATAAGCAGTATTATTGATTTAAACCATGAAATTATACTGACTGCGTCCTCTTTTATAGTTGAAGGTCTCAATGCTTTGTTCTGGACCTTCCAAAAAAGTATAATGTTGCCATCTTCTAATTCAGTCCATTGGTTACAAAATTCTGGTATTTAATGGCTCTCATTTAACTGTCATTGCATGTTATTGTTTGCTTGCACATTACATTTCAAGGATATTAAAGACAGCTTCCTTAGAAGCTTCAGGAAATAGGAGGACGAGACAAATGACAATGTTTCTTCTTACCCTCAATGCATCTAGAAATATTACATCAAGAGAAGAAAACATAATGAGACATATATGAGAAAGACATGAGTATCAAAGAGAAGAGGAAGATCCTGCAATGGTGAGGTACCATTTTTTGGAACAAGTCCTGGATGACATTTCATAACAGCTGGAATACTGTTCTGTCATGCGCTGAACCTCTCTTCACAGTAAAAGTGGTTCTGAGCTGCACTCAGAAGATAAGACCACCTAATATACGAAAACCTTGCAGATGTCACTTCATTTCTATTAAGACTAGATCTGGATCTTAGCCCTCAAATGAGAAAATGTAACATGGATACAACAAGTAATAGCATTGACTGACAGGTAGGGAGGAGGAAGACAGGTAGGAGGAGAAGTAGGTCGCTACATGGCTGAGGAGTATATCTCTGTCTGTGTAGATACACCTGTGCAGTTATAAAGAACATAAGAATCCAGTAACAGGAGGAATAGGCATGCCAAATATTAGTTATTTTTCACCAAAATTGAGACTCTAAGTCACCATGATCACTGCTGTGATAGCTGTACACTTGTTTCCTGGGCATGAGGGAAAAGCTATGGATGTAGTCTACCCTGACTTCAGCAAGGCCTTTGATGTGGTCTCCCATGGTATTCTCCTGGAAAAACTGGCTGCCCACATCTTGGAAAGGTGCAGTGTTGGCTGGTTAGAAACTGCCTCCCAGAAGTGTCTCTAAGTCTTCACTCATGCTCTGGTAGTCTAGGAAAAGAGAATGCTGGGAACCCATCATTAAATCCAGTTTCATAAGCTGTATAAATTAATACACATCTCAAGTTATACTTACCTAATCACACTGTTAGTCTACTAACTGTTTATACAAGATGTTAAGGTAGAAAGTACAGATAAAGAATATAGTACGAAGTACTTTTACAAGTTGCCAAGACAACCTAGTTACAAATAACAGTATAACCTGTTGGCATACAATATGTATTAGAGATCTGCAACCATAGTTCTTCATGATTAAAATATCAATAAGACTGTACATGTGAAAAAATGAAGAGTTATAAAATTTACTCTCAAGTAGGTACCTAAAATGGTGTGTCAAAGTCCTGCACCTGGGATGGACTAGCTGCATGCAGCTGGGGACCAAACAGCTGAGGTTATATTTTTTTAAAAAGCACCCATTCATCCTCACCGTGAGCTTTTAGCACTACCTTGCAACGGCATCCTGGGCTGCATTAGGAAAAGCACAGATAGCAGCTTAAGGAAAATAATTACTCCACTCTAATCCACACTAGGGAGACTGCATGTGACATACTGCTGTGGGTTCCCCACTGCCACAAACAAGAGCTCAGCAGATGGCTTCTGGAATGGTTAGGGAGCTGGACTGCATTACACCTGAGGAGACACAGAGGAAACACTTCTGCATGTTCATCTTGGAGCAGATGTTGAAGGGGAATCTTATGGCTGCCTTCTGTTTCTTAAGGGGTGTTATAAGGAAGGCAGTCAGATGCTTCTCAGGCATGCACAGAGACAGGAGGAAAGGCATCAGTAACAAGTCAGAACACAGAAAATTTCAACTAGACGGAAGAAAAATAACATTTCAAAATATGAGTGGTCAAGCTCATATCTCCCCAAAAGACCATACAATATCTGTCTTCATAGGTCTTTTAAAACCGATAGACTATGTGCTAAATAACGGATGATGTGCTTCAATCTTTGAAGCTGCTTCTGCTTGGAGGAGAATTAGGAATTAGGCATCCTTCACAGGTCCCTTTCAGACTGGTTTATTCTATGATTCCCTGTTTTGTCTGGAAGGAAAATCGCATTATTAAGGAGGAAAATTCACAGAAGAATCAGTTCAATGTTACCTTACACTCAGTATTAAAGGCAGGCTTACACTCTTGTGTTTCTTGTTGTTTCTTTTTAGTTTTAAATAAACTGCAGATACCAAGAGTGCACTGTCTGAAAGCATCTCTCATCCACATCAAGGCAAAGAAGATATAGTTTATTAACCTTAGGGAAGGATAGAGACATTTCTCAATTAATTGAGCACAGGGTATATATACAAACATACATCCAAAACAAGCTTCAGAAACAATGGCAACAGCTGACTTTCTGAGACTTCCTCCTCAAAGGGTGAACATGGTTTGTTGCAGGGTATTGCACTTCTTTTTCTCTGGTAGTACGATTTTCTTTATCCTGAAGAATGGAGAGGACTCTTGTCATTGCCTCAGGAGGCAGAATGCCGCCAGCCAGTCCGTGTCTCTCCAGGTGTGAAAAAACTCACTCTACCCAGCTCTCCTGGAATGACAAACTGTCCTAGAGTGCCATTTACGAAGAAAGACCAACATAGATGTGAAAGAATGGATTCATTATGCCAGGTGAATGTCTATGTTTAAGGCATCTTGTTAATACATAAGATATTATAATTGTGGTGTGAAGAATTTTCGCATACTGATACCGAAAATGTTGAAACTTACTTCAGTGAAAGCTCATTAACAAAACTGTAGAAAGATAAAACTCTGGAATGCATATATGTACATGACCTCAAAATCATCACAGCTTTATGTTATTAAGTGCAAAGAAAGATGAACAAAATATATTGCATCTCATCAGTAAAATTCTTATGGAAATTAGGAGTCCAGAATTGAGAAAAACAGGAATTTGTGAACTTCACAGGGTGACAACCCTTGTCATTGCTTCTCTCAGTCCATCTTTTTCATTTCCCATCAGCAATTTTCCTGAAAGAATTATTATACATGATTAAAGGCAAAAATCTTAAATGTAACTCTGACCACTATGGAAAAATACATCATGTAGTTTAATCCACTAAAGAATGAAATACTTATATCTAAGTGTTATCTTTCTTATTTGAATGTTTAAATATGCCTAACAAAAACATCCTTAAACTCTTCCACAGCTCTTCTCTTTTCATTCATACTTCATTTTCTAGAAGTGTATCAAGTTAAAGAAAAAAAAGTTATTTTCAAGCTGTTCAGCACTTACTATGTTAGAGATGGATTATAATGTGGGTTTCTCTCCAAGAAGGATAAGTATTACTGTGACATAAAAATTTTATTGGCTGCCCTTTGCTGAATGATTAGTCAGAGTTTGGTGCATTTTCTATGCTTGAAATACCTTATATTTAACAAGATAAGAACCTTTTTCATTATGAAAGCAAAGATAATTTATTCATCTAACATGAAAAATTCATAACTATAAGTTTTAATAAAGAATTCTACTTTTCAGAATTCTAGAGGAAGACAAAAAATGACAACTTAAACACAGCAAGATTTGAAAAACAATCATAAATTGCTAGCTGAAAAAAGTTAAGATCGACATTTCATATCCTTTTTCATTTGTTAGTATTCTTTTGAAAGTTGAGACACTTCAGTGAAGTTATCTCTTATTTTTGTTATCTTTACACATGTTAAGACTGGAAATAAATCACAAACTCATCCGTATTTTTTAAAAAAGCAGATTTTTCACCAAGTGTGAACTTGCAGAGCTTCTGTGAACTATAGCAGCTTACACCAACTCAAGGTCTGATCAAAGCAGTAAAAACAGAAATTGTTTTTAAACGGCATGTGTCAAATGAAATTCAAGACCCTTTTGTCTTCTAGTTGTAAAGAAATGGTACAATGTTTGGGCAGGTTAGTAACTATACATATTATTAAATATTTTACCTACGGCATGCAAGAAAATTTTAACGGAAGTGAAAGCAAACAAAAATTACTTGCTATGCCAATTTGAGGAATACTTTCCTTACTATTGGCATAAAAGGTAAGAACATAAGTAAGTAATGAAGTTATAAAAATCCACAGAAGTTTAGTGAGCCACTGTATTATTGGCGTTAACATTCTAAATTGGATAATAAATTGGCTTAGTGGTGCTGCTGATGGCCAAAGAAAAGTGGTAAACGGGCACAGACACAGCAGAAGGGTGACAAGTGGATTGTCAGTGGGATCTGTGTTATGCCAGTTCTTGTTCATACAGTACTGTGCAGCACTATTCTTCAAAGTGATTTTTCATCAGCTCAGCGTTCACCAGATAGCTTGAATCCATTTTATCATTTTCAAAACTCAGGCACACTATCTATTGGAATCTGAAACTTGAACTATTTAATAAGACACGTTTTTGGCTGGTTTTTTTTTTTTTCCCCTGCCGCTTTGGAGCTACAGAAAATATTAAGGACATTAAATATAAAGACAATTATTGTATTTACAATTTATATTAAATTATTTAATAATTTTTTAAAAATGCAATAACATTATTACCGAAACATTTTCTCTCTATCCTTTCTTATGAATAAAAACACTGAAAAGTGTGAAGCTAAACTTGGCATTTCTATCACAGTTTTCATCTGATATTAGTGTTGAAATTTATTGGTATATTAGCCCATTTGTTATGTGTTGTTTTCACCCAAACTGGTATGAAGACAAAACCAGGACAAGCCAATATGGACCTGAACAACGCGTTTTTTCAAGAGAAGGAAACATCTCTAATCAATGTAAAACCTTTTTTGTGCACTTGACCTAAGACATGCAGGTTTGTATATCTCAATATCTTACTTTAATGAGATCCTGAGATAGGGTTACATTGGTAGTTCAAGGATTAGACTTTTGCTAATTATACCAGGTGAGAAGCAACCAGAAGAGAATTCTGTCATTACCAAAGTACCACAAAGAGTCACATGTTCGGGGTACCGTGTCTAGCCCTGGGAGGTGCTAAGTGTCCAGGAGCATGGGTAGGAGTCTAAGAACTGTGTCAGAGGCAATTACAGGAGAACACCTGATGGTGAGCAATCAGGAATGCTACAGGAAGTCCACCTATGGCCAGAGGATTCAGGATAGCTGAGAGAAAAACTACTGCAATAAAGCTTTTGTCATGCAATTCTTCTACTAAATTTATTTGGATGGACAGAGGCAATCTGGCAAGTATGAACCTAAAAAGTGATAGAATTATTTAATCCAGGTCTTCTATAGCTGAACCTCCAGAAACAACAGGTTATTGAAAATGCATGGCTGATTTTTGGAGTCAATGCATCAAGAGTCTGTAGCCTTCAGCAGTCAGATCATCAGTGTCATTTGTGTTAGAATAATTGTTCATTTATTGCCAGCTGATACCATCTTGTTTGTGCTGTCCTGAATCTAATAGCATAGCAGACAGTTCTGTTTGGTCAGTCGTTTCCCTTTTGCAAGAACCACAGCTGTTAGAGAGGTGTCAAGAAGAGAAAAATAAGACAGGAAAAGATATTGGGTGAGATGAACTTCCTCAATACGAAGGATTTCTTCTTTGGCAGACATAGCCAAAATTTTCAAGTGACATGATGGACAGATGAAAAGACTTACATTAGTCTGCAGTTCCCAGTGATTGAAGAAAGTAAATTCTCCCTCTCCAGATGTCTCTTCTCTTCCTCCCCTTCTTAAGGATTAGGATTTAATCTCTTCTAGTGGAGTCGAGCCAGCCACCTTCCTGCATTTTCTTTTTTCTCCATTTATTAAAATCAGTAATATCAAGGTATGTGTATGGACCCACAGAGTCTAGCCAAACTCAGCTGTCATTGCCTTCATGACTATTATTACCATGCAAACTGCAATCCATTCCAAGTATCTTGCATGCTATTTTGCATTTTTGTGACCACTACCGTCTCTTTCAATAGCTGTCACAAGTTCAGCCTCATATGTACTATATGAAAGCATATTTTTTAAGCTTTACATATTAGAGGAAAACTAGATATACTTGTAAATTTCCATTTTACCACTCACTTACAATGAAATTGTGTCCTTGTCTTTAAACAAGTGCTAATGCTGCATCTACAATTTCTCTGATAGTAAATATGTTTTTAATGATTACAGCCATGCCTCAGAACAGCTGTTTCCTGAACAGTTTTGTAGTTGTTTTTCTGGTGCTGGACCTCTTAAATAAGTTGGCAGCAATTTGTTCAGTTTTAAAAGAAAATTGGCCACTGGTGCCAAATTTGTACTGACATAAAACTTTAGTATTCTTGGCCCTAAGTTTCTCCCATATGGAAGAAGAGTCTCCTATCTTGAGGCTTTTATGGTTTCATTCATCCATAATTTATGTGCAGATGGAAGATTAATTCTTTGACTCGCTCATTCTATATTAATAAATAACTAATTCTAGTACAACCCTAGAGCTGTATAGCCCTTCAGGGTTAATTTCAGAGGCCAAGTAGCTCAGTTCCCAAGCAGTTCTGTGGGAAAGATAACTGCTGTGGATCATTTGTGTGGTTATAAAAGCAGATCACAGACGGATAATTTGTGCAGTTATTGCTACTGTGATTCTTACTTACAACAAAGTTGCAGAAATGTGAGTAATATCTGTTCTTGCATAATTCTATAAAAGCAGAACAAAAATGGCAAAGAACAAGAAACACAGAAGCAACAGCTTGATGATCAAGTCCTTATTGCAGAGTCTAAAAATTAATTTCGCTTAATAGGAATCATGACTGAAATCTAAGTTCTTATTAAAAATAAAATACATCCTGCCTTGCAGATTTTGTCTGTAACTTTGTAAGGATGATACTCTTTAACAATGTTTTCTGCATTGTAAAATTGATCAAAATTTGCTATTGCATTACAGGAGATTCTGAAAGGCGCAGATAGCTTATTCCTACCATTAACCAATTTGTTCATGGAAAACTGGCAGAAGTTTTATAAAATATATCTACCTTCAAATACTATGCTACATCTCAAAGCCTTTTGGGCTAAATATCAAATGAAAAAAAGCCTTAACAATTCATATATTGTCAGAAGTGTAATCACATAGTAAAACCAGGAACCTGAGTATCACAATGAAGAATTATATTTAAATTGAAAAAAAAAAAAAAAATTATTGTCTGCAAGTATGTGCATCTTTTTATGTTTTGTCATTATACCAAATCTGTTTTCAAACTGAAGGGCTGATGAAATCCAGACTCCTATAAAGCTTGGGTTCTCCAACAGAAATGTTTATTATTATATGTGTCGTTTGATATTGCCTACTTTGGTCAACATCTCAAACCTATTCACCTTTTTTTCTCATTTTCCTTCTGGAGTTTCCCCATTAGGGTTTTTTTTAAACTTTTTCTGTCTTGTTTTGGTTTGGTTTTTATTATTGGTGGGTAGGAGAGAAGGGACTTGATTTCTGTATCTGTCTATATGTCTTTAAAAATTATTTAGACAAAAATTAAAAAAACAAGTGCATGCCTTAAGTATTTTCATACAACTTGGGAAAGTACAGTATCTGCGTTAAAATAGTAATTAAAAATTATTGTATCTAAGGGAATTGTAGAGGTAGAAGGAACTTAAATAGATCACCTAAAACATTAAAGACACTGACTTGGAATCAAGTGCACAAGGACCACACTGGTGTTAGTTTGCCTGATCTACTCCTTAAAGACCCTAGAGAAGAGGATTTCATAATTTAATACACAAGGACAGTCTGTTCTAGGGATTTACCACAAGGACTGGTTTTTGTGCTTGTGGGTTTTTCTCTAATACCTAAGGTAAATCTTCTTTCGTGTAAATTAAGCCCATTTGTTCTTATCCTTCTCCAAGCAAAGCTGATGTACATTTTTATTAGCATGTCCTTCTGTAGTCTTTTCTTTGTTTTTTTTAATTGACTTAAAAGAAATCCAGCATTTTTTTCAGTGTTTCCTTGTGAGTCATATTTTCAAAATCTCTGGTTTTTTCTTTTCTCTTCCTCAATGCTCTCAAATTCATCATAAAAGGTATTTCCAGCTAGCCAGGGTATAGAAAGCCAAAATCTTACAAAAGGTTACATGAATGGAATAATTACCTCCAGGCCTTGCATATGACTTTGCTGTTAATACATTCCAGAATCACGTTTGTGTTGTTTTAAAAATAAGTGTTAGAGATCAGGGTTCCTTAGATCTTTTTTCTGAAGTTCTGTTGCACTCAGTCATTTTCCCTATTACAAAATGTGCTTTTGTGTTCTATTTTCATATGCCTTTACAGAGTTTCTTGTTGATTTTTAGACAGCTTTTTCAAATTACAAAGATCATTTTAGTTTTAATCTTATTGTCTGACTTTGGCATCACAGGTTTTATAAACATGCCCTACACTCCATCAAGAAAATCATTAATGAAAATAACAATTTTCATTATCTGTTGAGTACATATTTTCTTCTCACCTGAAGCTTTGTTACATTATCATTTCCACAGCAACCAGTTTTGATGTCAGAAATAAAATTATGGTCTCATAGAAGTACAGCTGGAACAAATGAGCTCTTAGGAGCCAGATTTCATGCATATGTGCATAGTTAAACAGTGAAGTGTCAGGGATAAATATAGCATTTTTACAATATATAAACAGCAGCCAATAATTTTCATTCATACAGAATTCCTCCTTGAGCAACAGCAGCATAATTAGCCCATGCAGTTAAAGAGTCTGTTTCAGAAAGACTTTTAAAAATGAAAAGTCTTCTTTATGTGTTAAACTCACAGTAATTAGGAGTTGTAAAAGTTTACCATATGGGATCAAAAGCAAAAACATTAAATTAAAGCCAATGTGAAAGTGCATTTTATGCACCACTGACATTTCACTAAAACTTCATTTGAAGGTGTGGAAGACACACGCTAATCTCTTGGCACAACATTTAGCTTTCGAAGATAGGAAGCAGTAGGATATCCAGTCAAACAAAAAACCCTCATGAGCATAGGTAGAAGAAGCTTTCCTTACATAGCTCCAAAAATATTAACATGGTGCACAGAGCCAAAGCAATTAACACTGACTCTAAACGTTCCAGAGAAACACGATTCTGCAGAAAAAACACAGATTTTACAGAATTTAAATACTATACTTGTAAACCAGTAGCAGAAAGGAAGAAAAGCTATGCAGGTCTTGGAACTGAAGCTATGTCCTTGAGAAGCTGTCTGACCATGCTGCCCAAATCTCCAGCATACCATCTGCTTGGCAAAGCAGGTTTCCTGAGAAATCAATCAGATTTCGACATCCCAATGTCAAAACCCAACCCCACCCAAACCAATCTGAGATTTGCATTTCGCTGCTACACACACACACGTATAAACACACAGCTTTGGGGCCCTCTCTTCCCACTAAAAATGCAACATTTCCTAAATGAGGTGAATTCCCTTTTTAGCCACAGCTCCTAAAAACCACTAGCATATAACAAAGCTGCTCTGCACACTGCCTTTTGGTATATCAGGTCATAAGAAATACACTTCTAAGGGCTGTGTTGTTCCCTTCAGTCCTTTCAGACACAGCTGGTCTTATGAGGCACCATTATTCATCTGCTAACATCCATGTTATATAATTCTCTCAGAGGTCTTACACAGAAATATTATATTATGTTCAAAAGGAGAGGAGTTTCCATTACTATTAAAATACCTGGTTAAGTGTTGTTCTGTTTTGCAGATTTTTGGACTTGATGTCAGTTATGTCGCCACCTCTTTAACTCTGCATTTCTGTGTAAACTGGAGCCTAGATTATGACTCAATTTTCTACACCCTGATGTTACAGGAGAAAAAAGTAGACAGCAACGTTAACAGGTCAGCTGTTGTTGCCAGGAACTCCCCTGAGTTGTAAGGCTGTTATAATCTGCATCTCTGCATAACAGAATACTGCCTACACATAAAGGAAGAAATGATTCATTAGGATCCACACTTTTCGGGAACAGTATCTCTCACATGACTAGAGGCTCATTGCCCTTCATAATTTTAGTGTTCTTGACCAGCATTGCAAAGTTTGTGGTATAATTGCTTTTATCATTATGACCATTTATTAAACCTCTCAATACATGTGACAAATGATGTATTTACAAGCCAAGAGCTATTTTAATGAATCTTTATGGAGATAACACTTAGGAGTCTTTTAAATGCTCTTGTAGTTCTTTGTTTAATCTTTCTTCCGTGCTTGGTTTTTCTTACCTATCTTTAAAATTTTAGTAAATAGTCTTAGGGTTATCTGTTGCCATGGATTTTCCAGCCTTGCTGAATAAAAACAACCCTTGACAACTTTCTAAAGCAGTAAATAAACTTTCTGGGATGAACCAATGTGTCTCTATAAAACCTCTTGTTAAATACACTTTTCCCTGATAAATAAACAGAATTCTGTGTTGTTACACTGTTTTTGTTTCTTGCCCTCCAGCTAACTATTCCTATAAATATCTCACTAATATGAAGTAAGGATTGTACTATGAACGTTAAAATTTGGACAACTCGGCTAATAAAAACATATTCTCATGCATGAATGCAGCAAATACTTCTGAAATGCTTAGAAGCGTTTTCTGTAAATCAGGAGTTAAAGTATATCAGGAGTGCCTCAAAGTTAAGGAATTAGGGTTATGAAATGTAAAAATTCTGGAAGCTGAGCAACCATTACCGGAAAATCCAGAAAATATCAATGTAGTAATAACTCATCATAAGTATTTCCCTTTATACATGTAAGTAGCTCCATGGAAATGAAAAAGATTTCTTTCTGATGTAACAAATTTACCTGTTTGTGGCATATATGTTCAAAAGTGTTACTTAATTCAGTTACTTTAAAAGATTCACATCTGTAAGGAACCATGTTTTTAAAGAGTTTTAGTGCCACGAAGAGCTTCATAAACATCTTCAAATAGATACCTACAAATTCTAATTGCATGTCCTAATTATTTAATTAAAGTTAGTACTGTACATGAAATCACGTAATTAGAGCATGTCATTAAGTAAAAATTACAATTTGTATTTAAGTAACAGAATGAGAAGTAAGTGTGTTTAATTTACAAGATATATGAAGGTCTTCTCTGTTCTTCTGAATAACAGAAGTTTATTATGCTGATGCTCTAAGACACGTGCCCTAAGAAAATCTACCAAAAAAACCCTATTCAAGATATTTCTTCAATCAGAATCTTCATATTTCTCATAAGGCAAAAGTTGTGAAAGTATATATTGGACCATCGTGGAATTTTTTTCCATAATATAAATAACCTCCAAATTATGTTTTACAATATTTCTAAACTTATTATTAAATTTGTTAATTTTCTGCAGATTTTATAATAAATTTCTGAGAATTTAAGAGATTTTAGTATTTGGAAATTGAAAAAATATGCAAAAATTTATACTCATATTGGGCTACTGGATCTAGAAATTACTCATATTAGAAGAGCTATAGATTGGATTTTCTTTGTCAGCAACACTAGATTTGGCTACTTTTTCTTCACTGATAGGTATTAGCTAACATTTATTGCTGACTTTGTGTTCATTTTTATTCCTATGATAACCATTCCATAAAAAAAGTGTAAATTACTAATGCAAAAAGTTCACTGTAAAAATATGGAATCGATATTTTCTGTGTTAAAATGTTCAATTGAAGCTTTATTACTAACTATTAACATTTAAATCTTAGAGAATACAGTATTTAAGATTAACTACGAAATGTTACTTTACAGCATTTAATCTTAACTTACATTTTTATTTGGCCTTAAGAGACTCCGGTTTCTATAAATTTTTTCAAAGATCAATTTTTTGTTGTGTCCATTTGCACTTAACTCCTAGCTGCAGCTTAGTCACACACTTTCTACTTACACTATTGCCTTAGAAGGACCATAATAATCAGTCCAGACTATGATAGTTTTCACTGACGTAACGTGCAAAAATCACTCATTTCATACATGCAAAATTGAAGGTAAATTTAGCTCTGACCTCAGTTTTGAAAATCAGAAAATACTCTTCTATATAACGCCAAGTGTGATGGTATTGCCCAGATCAAACTACTTACATGTGAGAAAAAACCAATGAGAAGATTTAGAAGTTGGGAAAGAAAAAAAACTCACCAAAAAATAACAAAAGAAAACCCTCCTTGTCATGTTATGAAAAATAGATGAATATCTTTTTTACCAATCAGTAAAATAATGGTTCAAGAAATGTTCCAGCTATGCAAAACAGGTATTGTACTCTAAATCCTTGCAGTTTTTTTTCAGAAACTGTAGGGTAATGGCTATAGAAGGAAGTTTTCATGAGAATGACTGTTTTCTGAAAAACAGTTGATAGTCCTTGTATTAAGTAGATCTGCTTATGTTGTTATATTGTCCTATAGACTACTCGATATGGTCCTCAATAAAGCCCATTTTAAGTTGCTAAGGAGTGTCTTTATCCATTTAGTTGCATTAAGATAATTGTTTTCTAGGAGAACATATCAGTCTAACAGATCATACCCAAGCAATGTTTTTCCAACCCTTACCAGCATATTCCCACTGAAAAGTTTAATGATCAGTGCAATGCTCATTGTGTCCCCAGAAAACAGCATAATCAGAAACATGACTGGCCACAGTTTTCAGCTGAGAATCAGTCACATGAAGCACACAAATTCTATAAAATGTTCTACCTTCCTAGTCCCCAGGAGCTTCAAGAAAAATAACATCCTCTTGGTCTTCTGGCAATGGGCAAGTCCACAGAAGGACCCTCTGATTCCTTTGTCTGAAACTAGGAACATATAAACTGCCCTCAGGGTTTAAGCTATTTCACAATTGCTTCCAAATCTCAAAGAAAAGATTGCCAATGTTAAAACATGGTTCTTCTGTATCAAATAATTAGAGAATTCTTACCCTTTATATATATTTTAAGCCGCTTTACTGGTATGCCTTGAAAATATCTGTTCTGACATCCTCTGTATACTAATGGGAGACAAGGTTTTTGTGATAAAGTTCAAAATCAATTACAGTATCAGGAAAAATATGCTTGTATGAAGTGTTGCAAGTAATATATTTCACACATTTTTAAAAAAGTTATAACCAATCGTACTGTGATTCCACAGCTCACCCAAGTTAAAATTCCTATTGCATATATAAAACATTAATACATTTACTACATGGCAGTTGAAAATATCCCGACTACTTCAAACCCTGCAGTGGCATTTTACTACATTTCTAGTCAGCTGAAGAATAATGCAAAAGAAAATCATTATCCCATTACATGTTTCTAAGTAATTCTGCTGGCTTAAGCGTTGATATGAGTGTGACAACCATGAATTAAATATTTAAGTTTTCTGAAAACAAGCTTTTGTAGTTTTCAAAAACCTGTACTGCAGAAACAGAGCTAACTCAGACTTGATGGAAAATGGCACTTCATAATAATGATCATTTTTATGCATAACCTCGTATAAGCTCACAGTTGAGTTACCCAAAACTGATGGCAGCCGTATCTCTTTCAGACATTATTGTCTTCCACATTTACCAGAAGGGCTTTTCAGAGTGCAGTTTGCCTCCATGGTTTCAGGTTTTTGCACAGAAGACTGTGCTGCTTTGAAAACTCATCAATAGAGTAATTCTAATTTTGGTGAAAATTTCTCCTCTCTTGTTTTTCTTCTCTGTGTTTTTGATCTTCAAGTTACTGTGAATTACTTATTTATTCATTCATTCATTCCTTCATTTCTTAATTACTAATCAACAAAGTAGTGCAATTGCTAAAAAAAGGTAGGATTACCTCAGTGCAATCATTTTAAATCAAACAGATCCATAAGCAAATCCTTCTACATGGAATGATAAAACTTGTATTGGCTTCAATGAGATTGGTAGGCACCCAACAAGTGGAAAGAGGGTATTGTAAATACTTGCATTTCATTGCCCTGAAGAAGTCTAGTCTGGTCTTCTGCTTGGACTGTAGGACATGAGAACAATTGTCAGTGCCATCTCTGCAGAGACCAAAGGGTCACTGGAGAGCTCTTCCCACCTCAAGCAGCTGTTACAAAATAGAAAAAGGTTTTTTTTGCCTCATCATAAATGCACTTAGCAGTAAACAAAGGAGATAAAAAATAATGCAAATTAGTCTTGCTTATATTAGAAATGTTTTCTTCCAAAATCATCTCCTTACCTAAATATTCAGTGTATCTGAAAACTAATTTTTTACATATAGTTTAGGGTTTTTCTCATTTTTTTCATATCTCATGTTTTGCCATGTAAACCTTATTTTTTTATACTTAATAAATTAACTGTTATTTCTAATAAAAACAAACCAATCTCCCTAACACATACAAGAAAAAACAATTTCAGTGTATGTGATCACCCTGCATCCCCTCAGAAAGATACAATGAGAAACTTGTAATCCTAAGAGCTATTCACAGAATATCATTTTTCCAAGTCCATAAAGTGACTGAACCACAATATCTGAGCAGGATGTCAGCATTTTCTCTTGTACATGTAAATTGAGTAAGCAGTAATCTCAACATTGACTGAGGATTAAGTAGATGGTGAGAACACGGAGATTCCCTTGTACCCAGCAGTCCTTATAACAGCTAATTTACTACATGATACTAATTAAATGAGGCTGGCTTCATAATGGAAATATATGGTGCCTGAGTAGAAAAGCTGTTAACATAATTATATCTGTTACACAGGGGGTGCAGCAGATTGCAATTATTAAAGACTGAGTTTAAGGCTACCTTAAACTCAATGTGTACTCTGATGTTAGGATTGGCTTTTATACTCCTTCGCTTCCCAAATAACACTC
Source organism: Origma solitaria (assembly GCA_013397895.1). Classification (NCBI taxonomy): domain Eukaryota; kingdom Metazoa; phylum Chordata; class Aves; order Passeriformes; family Acanthizidae; genus Origma; species Origma solitaria. The sequence goes on along the minus strand of VZRL01004325.1, from coordinate 1,805,749 downwards.
CAACTTGGCATTAAATCTTTATTTTCCAACTTCAAACACATGCTTTATAAAAATTAACTTACTCCCCTAAGCACTCAGTTTCCAAATGCAGTTCATTTTTTAACAGTTAAGGCAATTGTGAATATCCCTGGGCATCTTGTCAAAACATTAGCACAGCCCTCCTTTGAGTGATTGGTTATGTAAAAGCCCCGTCTTAAGACAAGCATAGAAAGAGAGAACCAAAAAAACCCAGCTGCAACCTGTACCTATGATTGCCTTATCCCTCACTCCCTTGCCGCTTTCTCAGGGGTATGTGGCAGAGCATCTACGTAGTTTTCTTAGTCAAAGATTTTCTAAAGCAAGTCTGCATTAGCTAAATTTATTAGAGGTTTACCTTACATTAGGGGTTTGCTCTACATCCGTCTTCAGCACAGATGGTGGACCCAGAGGGTCTCAGTGCCCTGAGCTGAAGGACCATGGCTGCAGGAATGATCAGCTCTCATTTGACCCTGAAATTTTGTTAGATCTGCAACTCCAGCTTTGTCCCTACAAATCCATGGAATCTGATGGTATTCATCCAAGAACCCTCCAGAAGCTAGCTTCTCCCAATGATTTTTGAGTGGTCCTGGGAGCAAAGAGAAGTGTCAGATGAATGGAAACTAGAGAACATTTTCCCAATTTTCAAGAAGGGCAAGAAGGAGGACTCTGGAAACTTCAGGCCTGTCAATCTCACTTCAGTGTCTGGTAAAATCATGGAAAATATTAGATTCTGGGCAGTACTGCAAAACACCTAGTAGACAACACAGTCATTGGTCCCCTTGCTTTCATAAGGAGAAAGTCCTGCCGGTTGAATCTGTTTTCTTTCTACAACAGGGTTAATCAGCTGGCTGATCAAGGAAAGCCAGCTGATGTAATCCTTCTGGACTTCAGCAGAGCTTTCAATATTGTCTCTCCCAGGATCGTACAGGACCAAAGGTCCAGCCCACAGCTGGATAACCATGTGACACATCGGGTAAGCAACTGGTTTATGGGTAGGGCACAAAGAGTTACAGTGATGTGACAACAGACTGGTGACCTGTCCCTAGTGGGGTTCCACAGAGCTCCATCCTCAGCCTGGTTCTCCTCAGAACCTTAATAAATGACCTGGCTGAAAGACTCAGAGGACTGAGGACACTGAGCAGGTGTTGTGAAGACACTAAATTGAGAGCAGTTGTGGACTCCTGTCCTGGGGCCACCAGGCCCAGCATCACCAGCTGGGCAAGGGAGGGGATTGTTCTGCTCTGCTCTGCACTGGGGCAGCCTCACACCAAGTGCTGGGCACAGTTTTGGTTGCCACAATAGAAAGAACATAGTAAACTATCAAATAGTGTACGAAGGCAGCCACAAGGATGGTGAAAGGTCTGGAGGGGAAGATGAATGAGGAGTGGCCGAGGTGACTTTGTTTGTTCAGCCTGGGGGAGACTGACAGAAACCTCATTGGGGTCTTCAGTATCCTCATGAGGGGAAGAGGAGAGGCAGACATTGATCTCTTTGCTCTTGTGACCAATGACAGGACCTGAGGAAATAGTATGAAGCTGAGTCAGATGAGGCTTAGGTTAGATGTCAGGAGGAAGTTTTCCACACAGAGGGCTTTTGGGCACTAGAACAGGCTCCCCAGGGCAGTGGTTATAGCACTGAGGTCAGGAAAGGTCTGGACAATGCTCTGAAGCACATGGCGTGGTTGTTGGGGTGCCCTGTTCAGGGCCAGGAGTTGGACTTTGATAATCCTGTTGGATCCCTTCCAATTCAGCCTATTCCATGATTCCATTTTTTCCCAGAATTCTCATATTCAAAAACTATAAAATATTCCATATTCCATGATCAGGGGACTCTCAAAAACGCAATTCACTATAGCAACACATTGTAAAAGGAAACATATCAGTGTTTCAAATTCAATTCAGTACCTCAAGATAAAATAATCCAAGGATAATGTTCACTGTGGAGGAGTAGTCAGGCTTTAAAAATCTTTTATGGATGATTTAAAAAAGAGAAGGGATGTCAAGTCATTTAACAACCACAAAAGCTGTTTATTGGGAGTGCTTTCCAGCACCATGAACACAATGACTATTAGACAAAGAGAAAGAAAAAAAAACACTACAGCAACCCTCAAAGTCAATAAACAGAAATATATCAATGGGTAACATTATTTTTCTCAACTTCTGAGCGCGTAAAACTTCTGTCTGTTGCTACAAGGTCATTTTGAGGGGAAACAACCCCTAACCTTCCCTTAGGAAACATACATTTGGAAACCTCTTTTTCAGTCCCTAATATCCAAACTGCATTTACTTTTAGCGAGCTATCCTTCCACTTGCAGGAGTAGACATCCAGGAAACCACAGAAATACCACAAATGGCCATGGAAGGAAGGTATGAATGAACACTACATTGCCTCATGATAGTGTGCTTTCCTGTGTCTTTTTATCTTCAAGCATAAATGAAATATCTGAATGTCTTATCAAATCTTCAGCATGATATAAAGACTTGTTTCTTCAATACTTTTTTCTTATTTTCTTTCCATTTGCATGTTATTCTTTCATTTCTTTTTCTTTTCCTGCATTTGAGATTCTTTCTTGTTCCTTTTACACCTACCTTCTTTCCCCTTTTGTCTACTGTCTTAGCCTTTCCAGTCCCTGTTCTTTTCTCAAAATCTTTGCCTCTCATTTTCTTTCTTCGGATCTTTATTCCGGTTTCCTGAACTTCCACACAGATCTTGCACACAGAAAATGGTTTGCCACAGGTCTGACAAGCAAAGTGTCATCTGCCGCCACCCATGTGTTACATTTCCCCAATATACATCTGGTTTTTCCTATCTCAAAATGGCGAGGGATAAGACATGAGAGGAATGAAAGTCCAAGCAGCTCAGAAGGAGTGGGAAGGAACCAGGAGCCCATGACTTCTCTAATAGAGAGGAAATCATTGCTTAATCAAGAAAAACTTGCTGAGACTAATTTTGAGCTGTTCCTCTCTCAATCCTCAACGGCTTTCAGACCGAGGTTACTTAAATGAACTAGCCAACTAAAACAGACACACGAGGGAAGGTCTTAAAACCTTTAAGAATAAAGGTGTTATGTTCAAAGAAATAGTGTGTGCGCAACTTTGTGCAATCAAAGTATGAGGTCCATTTTGTCAAAGTGGTGAATCTGTTTAGCCATACTATATTGCTGGTGTGTTACTCAGATTAAGTGAAAGCAAGGATTTGACCTGAGATTGATCATGCCTGGATCAATGTCCAAGCTTTAAATAAGGCCCACCAGTGCATCTGAATATCAATTCTTAAGCTGGTTTTGAACTACGTCTCTAATTTTATTATAACAAAGTGACAAAGATTAGAGAGGAGTCTTTCTCTATGAGAAAAAAAACAGTGGGATGCTTCACTGTTTGGCCATGAGCTGGAGAAGTCTGAATTGTGAAGATTACTAGAAGACAATGCTATAGAAAGCAAATCCGCAGATGGTGAGACACTGGGAAATGTGCAGGCACTAAAAAAGAAAAGGTGGGTGAATGTTGGGCAAATCCGTGTAATTGGGTGTGTATGGCCAGATTTTAGTAGTGGGGGATCTTCAGGTGTAAATCCTGTGAGAAGCTGTGAGAGACTTTGCTCCTGTCCAACACATCCAACTCCAGACAGGTCCAGGAGGGATGTGCTGCTGGCCAAGGCTGGGCTGATCAGAAACAATGGCAACATCTCTGTGATAGCATATTTAAGGAAAGAACATTAATGAGCAGAAATGATTGCATCCAGAAAAGAGTGGGGTGAAAATACGTGAGAGGAACAACTCTGCAGACACTAAGGTGAGTGGAAAAGGAGGGGCAAGAGGTGCTCCAGGCGCTGGAGCTGAGGTTCCCCTGCAGCCCCTGGCACAGCTCATGGTGAGGCAGCTGTGCCCTGCAGCCCAGGGAGGGCCATGGGGGTGCAGAGATCCACCTGCAGCCCAGGGAGGAGCCCCTGCTGGAGCAGGGGATATCCAAAAGAAGGCTGAGACCCTGTGGGAAGCACATGCTGGAACAGGATCCTGGCAGGGACCTGCAGAGCCGTGGAGAGAGTAGCCCATGCTGGAGCAGACCTTGTGGTTTCACTTGTGAACCTGTGCAGTCCTAGGTTGCAGCAGGTTGATCCTGAAGGACTGCACCCCACGGAAAGGGACCCACACTGCAGCAATTTGTGGACAACTGTTGCTCGTGGGAAGGACTCATCCTGGAGAAGTCCACAAACTGTCTCCAGTGGGAGGAAATCCATATTGAGCAGGGGAAGGTTTCCTCTCCCCAAGCAGCAGCAGAAACCACATGTGATGAACCGACCATAACCCCCTTTCCCAACTCCCTGTGCCTCTGGCAGGGAGGAGGCAGAGCCTGGAAATGAGGGGGAGGGGAGGGGGGAAGGTGTTTTTAAGATTTATTTTACTTCTCCTTATCCTGCTCTGATTTTGTTTTATAATAAATTCAATTAATAGCCCCAAGTTCAGTCTGTTTTGCCTGTGATTGCACTTGGTGAATGATCTCTCTCCTTGTCCTTATCTCTGTTCATGAGCTTCTGGTTATATTTTCTCTCCCCTGTCTACATGTGTGGGGGAGTGATTGAGGTGTTTTTTATGGGTACCTGGCAATCAGCCAGGGTGAACCTACAACAACATGTCTCAATCCTCAGCATTTTGTGACATGTTTGTAATGGTTCACCTTGTCTGTTTTAACCTCGAACAAGCGTTTTCCCACCACTAAATGGTGTAACATGAAGGCCAGGGACACAAAGGAAATTTAAGTCATTTAAGATTTTTGTAGGATTTTCCATGTGACAATCAACTTAAATGTGCCTGATGGGTTCTTCTGTTATGCAGGCTCTTGTGTTATGTCAGTTTTTGAGTAAAAATAATCACTATATCATTAAAATAAATGATTAGCAATTGTAGTAATTGTATCATGATCTCCTGGTGATTGGGCTATGGCCATCTAATTGCCTGTCGGTGTTCAGGGGCCCAGATTTGCAGATGTGCCTGAACATTACAGCTCAGGGAAAGAGTTTATTCAACTAAAAGACAGCTCAGTTTCATACAGCTTAATTTAGAATCAACTTTGGGTAGCTATTTCTAGGGGGTGCAGTTAAAAACAAATTGCACTACAGCATGTGGCAAGGAGCAAAAGTATTTCCTGTGTTGCCATAACTTTCCTCACCTAACCATTCTCAGCACATATATGCTGGGTTTAGGACCAAAATTTACACCAAGCAGGACCCACAACACTGAAAATCTTCATTGATTTTCTGGCAGCAGGGAAATATTTTCTCCAGTTCTGTACAGCACTGAGAAAACTAGGAGAACTCAAAAATTCAACAACCACTTACAATAGCTAAGGAGAGAGAACTCAAAGTTTACAGCAGTTACAATTATAAAAACAGACCGTAAATTCTTAGAAAATCTTAGAAATCTTACTTCTTTTGAATATGAATCCTTTTGAGTATTTTTAGCTTCTTTAATGCCTACAGTGATTTTTTAAATAATTATGCAATCTTTCTAATGTGAAACCTCCACATTTTAAAAGCAGTTATTAGGATATTTAAGTGCTCTAAAATGTTACTCTTTCAGAAGTATTCATATACTGTACAAAACAATCCTACAAAACAGAGACAGTAAGCAAGGATTTTCTCACAGACCAACAGGATCAATTCTTTACAAATAATTCATTACTGGTAGAGATAAGAAGTACCTCAGAGGCCTTGGGCATTAACAGGTTTCTTGAAAAGTGGGTAAAAAATGTCCCAGTAAGTGCCTACAAAAGTAACTCAGCAGCACTTCTGGTCAAACAAGAGAAACATTTCCCTCTAAGACAGGCAAAGAGACTGTCAGACCCACAGGGAAAGTCACAGGGTGTCTGGAATATCATCAGCTCACAAAATATTCTGGTATTAACATCATCAGGCCTGCTCATTCACCCTGCCCCAAATTGCTATATGGGGATATAAAAATAGCATCCTTCTCAAAGCGTATTAACAGGATGATATGCCTGGCTCACAACAATGGCAGTGCTAGTAAAATTGATGAGAAGCTTGAATTTTTCTGCCTTCCAGCAGCGCACACCTAGCATACTGATTGCCTTTCCCTAACCATCAGCAGACTTACCTGTTCCCTGCTCTCCTTCTCAAGGATCCTCACACCATCAGGCAATGCTCTTATCTGCATGGTTTGCTCTTCCAGTGGATGAAACAAGGAAAAAGCAGATCTTTCAGTCTCAAGGAGTTTGAGTGTCCAAGGGCATCTCATTGTTGAGGTCCACAGACAGTGCTTGATAGCGAGATTGCAGATGATTTGATCAAGAAACTCATTTTTCTTACAGTGAACAGAGATCAGGCTCACCTTGTTCAATGATCAATGCAAATGTTCAGTGCAAATCTCAGAGGAATGAAGAGACATTCCTCTGAGTGTTCTAAGACACTTTCCCACTCTACTGATCTCCTGTTTGACTGTTTTCCAAGGGGAATGTATGCTCTAAGTTGTGTTTCAGATGTGTTACAGTGATAACAGTGGTCCCTTGTACACTCTAAAGAGATTGATCTCTTAAACACCCCCATTAATCTCATTATTTCCTCCCTCCAGTAGTGGCAAAACCATAGAACAAAAGCAGTCTCAGGCATCAGGTAGAGGAAAAAAGCTGTGATGTCTGTTCGTAATTTGCACTAGTGGAGTAAGTCAGATATAGCAGGTGAATGTTAAACTTGAATGCTACTTTTATTTTTAGTCATTATAACTGGCAGTGAATGTAAATCACACTCAGTGGTTAACTCAAGAATAGCATTTTATTTCTCATTACAAATACGTATTTTAAAATTACTGGAGTATTTATTCAAGAAATTTCTCAATATTCATAAAAGTGTTACAAACTTTCTGATCTTTAATTCCTGTGTAATAATTTACAAAAATATCTTGGTCAGGTAGTATATATGAGGGCAATAAACTCTAAAGATCAAGAAAAACTGATTAATACCAAGTTAATAACAGGTTATTCCATATCCTTTGGAGTTTTCAGAGAAGGTATTGGTTTGGAGTTTTAGCATTTCAGCTGGTCATCTAAACTTAGGTTACCCACATCAGTTCTATTCTCTATTATTCACACTTACACCATCCTAGTAGTCCCTAGGTAGAGAGTGTTTACAAAAAACTTCTCACAACAGGAAATCAGCCTGTGGCCTGATTGCCAAGGTCTGTTATTGTCTTTGATCCTACTAGATCAGTAACAACATTTAGAAATTAGTGGGTCAAGAAAAACACAAGCCTCCTGATTTTTGCATTCAAAAAAAATCACAGATTAAACAATATACACTGGCAAACTCTCCATCTTTACAGTTCTAAATGGGATTTGATATATCCATACACACGTAGCAGGTATAAAGACTTGCACCTGTACACAGATTATTGATCTCCCGCCTCTTAAGTTGTTAATATTTTTTTTACAGGGGAAAACAAAACAAAACAAAGTAAAACAGAAACAAACAAAACAAAGTAAAACAGAAACAAACAAGCAAAATAAAGCCAAACCTTAACAAAAACAAACAAACAACAGATGAATTTCCCTAACAAAATATTTAAATGAGAGGAAAAAAACTCTAGCTCTGCATCAGATGTTCTTTTGGTGTCTAATGTTAGCACTAAACTTCACATGGAGAACTTTTATTTCTTTTATTAAAACAACTCTTATACAAAGTCTGCTCTGGGGAATGAACAAGAGGCACTAAACATGAACACACTAAGGGTCAAATTTTCAGTGTCTCAAAATTCCATCCAAGGACTGTGTACACACTGTCTTTTGCATTCTCAGAACCAATGTTTAGGTTAAGAAGATTGGGCATTCATGCATGATGCTATCAATATTTGCACAAAACTGCCCATCTGTGCATGCAAATCTACTTTGGGGTTCATTTATGTACTGGGATATTCACTTGAACCCAAATACTCTTTTGTAATATATTTCAATTTTTGAAATCCCACCCTTCACTACAGAGTCACAAGGCATGTGCTTCTCTTCGTCAGACCCCATCTAATTAGCCGTCCTGCTACAGGGATAGGAAACATATCACGCCACAGCTAAATCACACAAACATTCCTCTCTTTTCATTGGAGACAACTGGGACACAAACATGGTTCTTTTGCAGATATGTAGCCAGAAACAGACAGTTCCTCATCCTGGCATTCACTTATACTTAATTTAAAACTCAGATAAGATTACAGTGCCTGTTTCTGGGAGAACACATCTATGGCACACAGTGCTTTTCATGGCTCAAACTTTAGCCTTCAAAATATCTTGTGTAAATTGCTGACCATGGGGCTAACGGCTGTGAATCCTTTTTTGACTTTCTAACAACCAATTAATCTGTCATCTCCATGTGCAATATTCAGCTGACCTAACTGTCTTAGCCAGCCGTCCCTGCAAGTGTTGGGTTTGGTACTGAAGCCCTTTTAAAATTCATCATGTATTTGAAGTGACATTATTTGTGCTAATGAAGTTTCGCATTGTCTAAACACTGCAACAGGCAATTTTTCTCAAAAATATATCATATTTTGCAATTATCTACACTGTTCTTATCCATTGAAAGGATTGAGACAATCAGAGATTTCAAATGAATTAAAGTACCACTCATTCATATCATGAGTGTATGTATTGCTCTTAAAATAGTATGTGTTTACCTCAGTTTCGCCTGGGAGATATTTTAATTCTGTATGGTCAAAGAAAAAAAAAAAGAAGAAACAAGGAAAGAAAACCACAGCAGGAGTCTTGCTGCTGCAAAAGTAGACAAGAACATTTGCCTTTTCACCATACATAAAGGTAGAATATTGTTTAAACATGTCGTGTCTTCGAAAGCTCGGCTATGTCACTAGAAGACATCTCTGCCAAAGTCTTATTTTTTCATCATAACTGCTTTCCAAGGTTTTGACCTCAACTACAAACTTTCCCTTGTAACTTTTGGTGTATTAACTCAGATTCAGTCTATGTGAGCTAATATTCAAACAACAACTGTGAGATAAAAGTATCAATTCTATCTTATAAATCATGTTATTTCCACCCTGCAGGAATCTTTGGACACTGCCTCAGTGACTATTTCAATGCATGTTATGTCATTGTATCACTGACAGGTACTGAGCTCATCCTTGTTTGAAGCCACACACTGTCTTAATCATATCACAGACTCAAATGTTTCATGCTCCTTTGCAGACATTGTTACTGGGGTTGTAATTGGACTGCAGACACACAGTTAAAACCGAATAAAGAACCCTCTTTGGGTGCTTCCTAGGATGCTCTGTTATACCATGTGAATACTCTTTTCATGGCCTGTTTATTTCAGTTTTTTCTGGAAAAGTGGAGAGAAAACGCATCTTTGGGCTCGATTTCAATCTCAGATGAGCTCAGTGCAAATTTTCACAGATACAGCCATATTAGGTTATTAAACACCTTTTACATCTTTTGTGTTTTGCCAAAATTCAATCAGATGAGTTGTGCATGCTTTGAAAGGTTTCAAAAATGCATATATATGCATGTATATGTGTCATATATATGTAAGTGCAGGATGCTAGCATCTACAATTATTTAAGGTGCTTTGTGCGTAATTTTGTCCCCAAGTATGGAATTTATCCTTTTAATTTCTATAGTGTTATAGTATATGTACCAAATTTTCCTACAGTCACTATATAAACTGTATTTTACTGAATATCAGACAATATCTGTTAAACAGGATATAAAGAACACTAATTGGCACTCTCTTCAGCTAGGTATTGAACATATTTGGACTTTTGCAAAGTAGAGTTTGTGAAAAATAAATCTAGCCCTCTTGTTTCCTGTATGAAAGCTTTAAATGCTTATTTGCTTGTTTTCTCCACAAGCTCCCTTGCTGCCAACTATACAGTGTTGTCCTCTAGAAGAGAAGTTAATGAAACAAATAAGAATGCGTATTACTTGAAAGAATACTGCACAGGACACTCACAGAAGTGGATTAACTACAGGGGAAGAAAACCTGCACTTGTACTTCTATAAATCCAGCCCAGCAGGCACAGCATAATATTGAAATTACTTTCTCTCTTTCTCACTCGCTCTCTCAACTATTAAATTTTCCTATATCGTGCTCATCCTTCCTATAGATAGAGCATCTTAAAGAAGATGCAAACTCATGAAAGAAATTACGGCAAGCTATATGCATTAAATTTGTAAAAATGGTAGGACTACATTACAGAGAGCAAAAGTATTTTCTTCTCCGTGGGGCTTCTTACCTTGGGAAGCATAAAGAACCATCTCAACACCCTTGTCATGTACTCTCCTGTCATGAGATTCACTGTAGCTTTTGTAAATGTAAATGTTCATGATTAAATAATGTATAATAAGATGCTGAAGTCAACAGTACCTGCAACAGTACCAATGTGTTGTGTTCCCTACTAAATTACTAATCAATGTATTATGTTGCTGAAGGAGAATAGTTTTGGTTAAAAACTAAGGTTTTAAAAATATGTTTTAGGCCATTTGCAAGACTGCAGGCACTATGATGAAGCACTTCTAATTCTGTTTATAGAGCCATGAACACAAAACACCCGACTAAAAGATATCTTGTGTTGGTAAAGCCTCCTCTCTTGTCCCACTCACTTCTCTGACCTGTTCTTTTACCTTTTCTTCAATCCCATAATCAGCTGGACCCGCTGCAAAAAAACTTAGGATTTCTCTGCCTCTACTTTATGCTGACATGGCATGAGCTGGCTCTAATTCAAATGTTTCTGTGCTGGTCCCCGAAGGCAAGAGGTTTGCCAGTGGCAGTGAAATAAAATTTAATGTATTCTCTATTAATTCAGGGCAGCCTTGATCCCCTAAGCTTAGGGAAGCCCCAAAGCTATGTCAATTTGTATGAAAGTCTCAGTAAGCTTCTAGGTACTTAGAGAATGCATGAAATAGAAAGCCTTTGAAATAGGCTATACTCTCCACATCTCTTCCTGCATCTGTAGGTGGAAGAGACGAAGAGAGAAGGTACTTTGCTCAGGAATGAAGGTGTTTTACTGGTCCTCTGCAATTTGTCTTGTTCTCCTGAAAGTACATGGACAATAGGGTGGTTGGTCCTTGTTGTTTTTTCTGTCATTAAGCAATAAAATATTTGAAATGTTAGAAATAAAACAAAGCTAAACCCTGCATACTGTCACTCCCACTAAATAAATTACATAATCGATATCTAAAAGTATGAGATTTGATTTTTAGTAATCCTTCATCTTTTTTCTCCCCTATTTTCCTGTCCTTTTCTCGTGTCACAAAAGAAGTTGTCTATTCTCTTTCACTAATAAAGGCGAAAGTGACTTATCAAAATACCTTTTTACATGGTGTTTACTGTTATAAATTAGTAGGATTTTCTTTCATTTTTTTAATCTAGAAACCCTTTGTTTTGAAGAGGCATTATCATTCTCTGCTAGGCATAAAATGTTCTTTTTATTTATCGTTAGTGAAGAGTTTGTTTTTATTTTCCATATCTCACATACTTTTACATTCTGTTATACGAAGTATCTTCCTAATTTTTTAGTTTTTTTGCAAAAATAATTGTTTGTAATGAAACATGAAGTTTCATTTTATAAATGGCAGAAACCAGCTCTAAGTTGCAGTCTTCACAACAGAATAATTTTGTCATGGAATGCTGATGTCCAGATGCAAAATGAAAGAGCCAGAAGGAGAAAAAGAGGAAGGAAAGAATATGGGAACAGCACTTGCAGCAATTAACCGACATTCTGTAGTGCTCAAATGTAGAAATTACCATGTGTAAACAGAAAGGTTAACAATGCCCTCATGCATTACTTTCAAACAATAAGCAAAGAAACAATAACAAGTCAGGAAGAAATATTGCATTAGCACAGCACACATGTATTTAAAACACTGCCTTGCATCTCTCATTACTATCAACTTGGGCACGTGAAAATATTTGTTGCTCAGAAACACCTGAAAGTTTCTGATTGGAAATTTTAAGCTAAAGTCATTGAGGAATTGGGACATTTTTCATATAGACATTCAGACCTAGCAAGTTTTCAAACTGCCTTGCAAATGCTTCTGGTTTACAAGGCTTTTTGTGCTCAATGTAATTTCATTCATTTACCTATGCAGCTCTCCATGCCTAAGCAAGTAGTTACGTAATGCTGGTAGAACCTGATGCATCCCTGCTGAGGTAATCTCTGAATGCTTCCACATTCCCTCTGCTCTTTACATTTTAAAAAATATCTCTTTTTCTGTGTGTTGTGACTTTATTTGAGAGGTACCATCAATTATTTAAAATTGATTATTGTCTAGTTTGGCTGATTCTGAAATCTCATCTGATGTTGTTATACCAAAAAGTTTTAAAAGTCGCCTTCATTAATACAGACTTAATGGGCAAGAGACAAGTGTAGAAAGGATGTCTCAAGTTCTTTTATCACACAAAAACATTGATTAAGCTGGTTGAATTTGAATGCACTAAAATGAAGATTAATTTATCATAATAACAGCTGAATTTTCAGCCTCAGGAAGCAGGGGTAGGAGTGAATTAAGCAATAACCCAAATGGCTTTAGTAACAAAATTACCTTTTTTGCATTTTACTGCAGTTATTTACAGCTTTAGTCATCATAATTTTCTACTGAAAGCACACACAGGTAGTTCATCAATAGTTCCACTTGGAAGAAAGGGAAGCAAATGCTCACATTGAGATGCCAACACACTGCTAAAGTAAAGCTGAACTACCAAAAGCATAGTTTTTATCCCTGCACCTTAAAAGCAGGTACCTGGCCTGTCAACACAGAAGTGGATCTGATTTTTTATAAACCTTTGTTAACCATTTAATACGTATTCCTGCACAGGAATGATAAAGATTAAAACAGTACCAAGGTATCTTTATCCATGTGATCAAAATGGTCAACAATGTAAGTTTGCATATATCTAGTATTTCAGAAGATACTGCAATCTGCATGACACCTTTTTAAGCACAGGTTTTTGCTGTATATTTTTTGGAACTTCTAATTTGTTTACTGTCCCCTGCTGCATTAGCTTAGATGACAAATTAACGATTGGATTACATAAGGATATATATTACAGATATATTAGTAGATTACAATAAACTAGTAAATATACATGATGTATATTAAATACCAGATATTTGGTATTCATAAAATACATACAATTAGATAGATATGTATTATATTTATGCCATGATTCAAAATATATGACAATTACAACTATGGCTATTGTGTGTTCTTGTACACTTTATTTTTTGTTTTGCTCTAAAGAGGAGTCAAAATAAGGTGAGGAAGGAAAAGCATTATTATGCAGTTTCAGGGGGATTTTAACCATGTAGAATCATATGATCTCAGAATTTCTCAAGCTGAAAGAGACATGCAAAGATCATCTCCCTGCCTCTCACAAAACTACCTAAAACTAACCCAGGAGAAAAATATGACCAGGAGCATTGACAAGATACTGGTTGAACTCTGATGGGCGTGGTGCTGTGGGGAGCTTTTTCCAGTGCCCAACCACCCTCTCAGTGGTGGTTTGTTTTTTTTAATATCCAGTCTGAACTTCCCCTGACACAGCTACCCCTAGTGTGGTAGTTTTGCCTGGCCCAGTTTTTGCCAGTGAACAGGGTGGGGTACAAAGATGGCTCCTGCATGTCCTGAGTAAAGATTCTGGAAATTTTCCACCATGTCCAGCAGAGCCAGTCTCTGATGGCTGTAAAATGATGGACATGCTGCTGGTAAAACCTGGGCCAATTAGAGATGTTAGTTACGCCTCTGTGAAAACATATTTAAGAAGAAATGAAAACAATGTGAGCACGCACTTCTTTTTAGCCAG
>VZRL01004325.1:1765905-1791274 GCA_013397895.1 Origma solitaria | reverse complement strand
CTGACCTAAGAGAAAAACCCCACAGCCTGCCCCTGCCTGGGAGTTGTTGGATAATTGGAAAGGAGGGAGGGGGTGAGCTGAGAAGCGGTGCCTTAAAAGAGGGAAAGGGGGGTGAGTGAAGAAATGGTGTCTTAAGAACTTATTTTTATCTCCAATTTATCCTCTGACTCTGTTAGATTAATAAATCACTTTTTTTGCAACTTTAAGTTTCCCGCCTGCTCTTGCCCTGAATCTCGTGCGGCCCTTATCAGTGATCTTATCTCAACTCATAAGTCCAGTGTTTTGTGTTAGTTTTTCCTCTCCTCTGCATAGCTGCAGCAGGAGAGAGCATAGAAAGCAAACGTTGTAGGTGCCTGGCATTTAGCCAGGGTCAAACCCACGACACCCTAGTCACCAGAGAGAGGAATCAGTACCTCTCCAGCCACTGCCACTCTTTGAGGGAACTTGTAGGCCACCTCTTTAGATGAGTCATCTCTCCACCAGTCATCCTACTACAAAGGTACACACAAACACACACACACATGCACACAAAGAGGTACTCCATTATTTCAAGATTTTAGTCCAGGGTGAATTCAGAGATTATATTTCGTACTAGTTCATTCTCAAGACTGAAAAAAAATGGAGCAGTGCCTTAATGGAACAGATGGAGTCTTCAAACACAAAGAACAGAAGGTGAAAGATATTTAGGCAAGCTGTTTAAATAGACACCCTCTCGGGAAATCACAGGAAAGTTTAATCTTGGGACAAGCCAGTGCTGACCAAAATGAATAACCAGGACTTTCTAGCCGAAGTCAGTAACCCATGTCCTCTGAGGGTCATCATAGATGGTTGCCTGTAACAAATGCTCAGCAATAGATCTAGAAGACTGCCTGAAAAGGTCAGTATTTATGTTGATACAGTGATCATTACACGCCTTAGACACAGCACAAAGGAGGTGGAAGTGCCTGAGCTGATAGGGACAACAGCCTTATAAAAGGCCTTGCACAGTCCAGTCTGTCACATAAAGATCAGAACGTTACTTTCTCAGAGCTTCACCTTCATTCAAATTTGTCACTTGTGTAATGTTGAGGTTTACTGAGCTTAAATATTGTGAATTGTATCCTAAGGACATAACGTAAAGCTTTGCACACCTTTCCCTCCACTCACTGTACAAAAAGAAAAAGAAAAAGAGAGGAATACAATTCAGCCCTCGTTCACTGAACAAACATGTAGATATACATATCTTAAACTAAAACGCCCTTTGATGCAGCACATCATCCACTGCAGTACGAATGGATTTTGTTTCAGTCATCATGCAGTGGATCCTTTAATGTAGGAAGCAGCCATTTCGAAACTGTCTTGGAAAATCCTTATTATGCAGAGTCACGAGTCATTATTACGCAAACTCTTCCTCCGGGGTAGTGACTAAAATGGAAAATAGGAACCTCATATCATTTTATGTGCCATAGTGTCATACTTCTTCATATGCACTGGAACTCTCTACAATGCAGAGGAGAAGGCATTGAAATCCCTGCATTCAATGCAACCTGATTTGGACCCTTTGAAAGCAATGAATGTAGATTCACCACCAGGGTAGTGAAGACAAGTTTTGGAGCTCTGCACAGTGCAATTTGACCTGCCTCCCAGCAGAATGTATTCTACTGTTAATAACAGCTCCTCTGCCCTGTGTCACTGCTCAGGCGTTTCACACTTCAACTGTATTTCAGAAGGGCAAACAACTGTATATATCAGTCGACTGCATTTCCTTTTCATTATATTACACCTCATTGAAAAACTCTGAGCCATCTAAAATGAAATATTAATTTCCCATCTCATTTCCCAAATCTCAGGGACAATATGGCCCTGAAGTTCAAGGATTATAGTGATTCAAGTTATGAATAAAATAAAATGGAATTTTGCATAAGGCATTGTTTCCTAATGCACTTACTTTGTCACCTTTGTCATCTATACTGAGTACAATGACAAATGGGTAACTGTGTGTCTATTTATCCCTTATTTAAATAGACAGAGTACTTATGCAGGGCAGGTCAAAAGAGTCAGTGTTGGACCCTGCAGAGAAATACTTTATATATGCAAATAGGTCTGCATAGTGTTTACAGCATTACACCAGACACTTCTCTGACAATTCTTTGTATGTTTTCTAAACTGACACTAGTCCCTTGGCTTCAGAGAAATTACTCCCAATTTGTCTGCATATAAGTGATATAAGAATCAGATTTACTTTATTCCTTTAGATAAAAAAACTACTTTTGGCCCTCCAGTTAATTTATGGATTGAGCGGTTCAGTTTTACCATTTCCCTAGATAATGGAGACTTCTATGCAGTTATGTCTAGGTTTGAAAGACAGGAGTCTGCTAAGGAAGAGAGAATGTGACCCCCCTTCCATCCAGATTATTATAACTTTGGAATCAAGGGCTCTCAGGTAAGGATATGGGAAAAGGAATAAGAGTTCTTTACTAGTATCTATAACGAGGCAAACAAGCAATAACAACAGCAGCAATAACAAACAAAACCAAACACACGGTGGCAGATTCCCCTAGGCTGCCAGGCACTGTCCCTTTGGTGCAGTCCCGGTCACAGCCAGCAGGGGCGCTGTTGGCTCCCGGCCGGGCAGGGCAGGTGCAGTGACTCCCACAGAGCTGCAGGGGGCGCTGTGGCACGAGGGCAGGGCTGTGTCACGTGGGGAATGGACAGGCTGGGCAGGGATGGTGTGAGCAGGACAGGCTGGGCAGGGATGGCATGCAGATGGATGGGCTGGGCAGGGATGGCATGAGCAGGACAGGCTGAGCAGGGATGGCGTGAGCAGGACGGGCTGGGCAGGGATGGCGTGAGCAGCACAGGCTGGGCAGGGATGGTGTGCAGATGGATGGGCTGGGCAGGGATGGCGTGAGCAGGAAGATGAAGCGGCAGGATGGGCTCACCCAGGCTAGCCAGCAACAAAGGTGGCAGGAATTCCGCAGCTGTGGCAGGTGGGGTCGTGGGGCGGCGGCAGCCAGGTCCCCTCCACAGCAGCTGAAGCACAGCTGGGAAACACACCCTCCAGGAGGGAAGAAAGGGGTTGGAATCCCCTGACCCTTTCCCAAACGAAAGCTCATCCACCAGGTAGAGAAAGCAGTGCAGAGCCAGGCTTTTTCCACAGTCGCAGCCAAAAAGAGACAGCAATTTTTTCACTGCTCTCTCCTCCAAATCCAAGGAGTGAGTGAGTCAGTTACCAATGGCCAAATCTCTCCTCCCCTCACCACACAGCCAAAATTTTTTGTCTCTTTTGTAAGAGTAAAGGGTCCTTAAATACCTGCTCATTTGTTACCTAGCAACAGAATGGGGAAAAATTCTTACCTCCCCCCAACCTTCAGCAAGTTATAAAGCTTTCTCTGAAAATCTTTCATCAGGTGACTTGAGAATCCAGAGTTAAAGTGCTAGAAATTGCATCTGCATTTTTTTTTAAATCTTCCTACTTTTCAAGGGAAAACATTTACTTGGAAATAATTTTCATATTTGTCTCAAATCCTGTGAAGGCACCATCTATTTCCCCAGTACCTTTGTGAGGATTATCTAGCACACTATCAGAAGCAAAACCCACATAAAACAAAACTGACATTTACCTGACCTCATGATAAAAGTGATCACAACATCTGTTCATCCTAAATCTTTCATTTTGCCTCTTTCTCATACGGTGGTAAAATTAAGATGGGCTGTGTACAACTCTCTGATGTAACCAAGTACCAAATCACTTAGGAATGAGACCCTCAGGTTAATTTTAGAAATATTAACCATCAGCAGGCAACTTAGCCCTAGAGTTTTATAGGTTAAAAACAACCTCCAACTAGAAACTAACAAGCTTCTAGTGCAGCACACACACAGATTGATTACAATTAACAGGAAACTGCACGGAAAAGTGGATATTCCTACTCTGAAACAGCTTCAATTTCCAGATGGTCTTATTAAGATGTAGCCTCAAGTATTGCTAATTACATGACTGCAGTCTGGACCCAATCCTCAGATGGCACAAAGTCTCATAGCTAGGATATTGCTCTTTATATTTAAATAGTATTTAAATGAGGAAAAATCTTACCAATTCTGTTCTTCCTTGAAGGAATATTAACTTTTGAAGTAGCTTCTGCTTGCTACTGACTCATACTGAAGAAGCATGGTGTCAGAATCTCCCAGACAATTCTTCCTGAAATGCTTGTGTGTGCGCAGACATAAAGAGGTAACATAGTTCAAATACTATGTACTTAAATTCACCAGCTGTTATATCATGTTCAGTTCTTACACAGTGCCATAAAAAGTAGCACTGGATTCATCACTGAGAGGACTCTATTTCATATCTCTCACAATACAAAGTTTTACCTGTGTGTCTTCTAGCTGGTTTGTTGTTGTTGTTGTTGTTGTTGTTGTTGTTTTGTTACTGCCTCAGTCTAGAAAATCCACAGAAATGTTATTTGAAGGAATTATCAGCACAGGGTTGGTAGTGGGAGGTGTGGGGGTGGAAGGAATGTAACAACTGCATTCCTGGGGATTGTCCCGTCATATGAACACATCAAACGATTTTAGGAAATCTGAAATTGAGAACACAGAAAGACCTCTGCAGACATCTGCAGGAGGACCAGGTTAACCACAGGTGCTGTAGGTGATTCTGGCAGTCACCTTTAGCAATAGAAACAATGAAGATGTAACTGTAAGGACTCACAAGGGCTCATCAGATATTTCAAAGCTAAGGAACAAAGGCAGACAAGAAAAATTCTCATACATGTAAGTACAGTCTTACTAAAGGGTCCTGTAGTTCAGTTTTCTTGTTAATCACTTTCATGTTGTCTACAGTATCAAAGAGTCTTTTATAATGTTTTTGGTCTGTAAGAAAAGTAAGTAATCTAACAGGCATCTCCTTTCTGTCTGGTCACTGGGATGTTCAACTGCTCTTGCAACACCCTTCACCACAGTTCATTTTTCTAGGATATGCACAAATCCTTTTAAGAGCTGGTAGTGGAGGAGGGAGAGAAGCATCTTACATGGACAGGCCTTAACCAAGTACAGCTCCAAGTACTGCAGAGAAATTGCCTAAACCCTCAGGGTTTATGCAAGAGATTTCTGAGAGTACTCTTGGCAAACATGACATACATGAAACCACATAGGTCACACTGAATTTTGTGGTTTCTTATCATATACAAAGCAATGACTCAGTACTTAGGCTTTTCAAAGCCTAACTACAGTAGCCTTGAATATTTATTTCCTGTTTTTAATAGAACAGTATGGTTTACAGTCATACCAGAAAATTCGTAGCCAAATCTGCCCTAAATCCTAGCAGCTTGGGAGTTTGCTTCTCCCTGTCCTTACTCCCTGAAGGACTGCAATTCTATATTACCATTTTCATTGATGGTTCCAGCCTTAAAGAGCAGGATGACTCACCCAGTGTTTAAGCTACTAGAGTATCAAGTTTTAGGACATAGAAGCAAGAATTTATTTCTAATTTGCACACTATAAAGAACATTTTTTATCATAGGTAGATGGTATTTCTTTCACTCTTTGTCATATTTAAACAAACTGTAAAGGAGAGGTATTGCAGCCTCAAAAAAATCACAGGCAGCCTGAGAGCTCCAGTTTGGTAACATACATAGCTAATTGTTATCTTTGTTACTACAAGCAAACTACTTAGTACTGCCTCTAATACAGAAAATTAAAGGCTGTATATAAAAGGAGGATATGCAAAAGCCACCCACTACTGCAATAAAGAAAATGCAATTAGTCACTACACGTGTTGCCAAAGAAAGATTTGCATGTGGTAATTATAGAAAAATATAACCTTCCATGGACAGAGAGTAATAAAATGAGAATAAAAAGAAGTATCAGAGCACAGCAGATGCTGGAATACTGTTGCAAAGTCTTTAATAAGTTATCAAAGTGCTCTTCCTGGCTGCTTTTTCTGATCCTTTCTAATCATTTGGAGGTTTCTGTTTACTTATTTATTTCCATCTGCAAAAATGGGTGCTATCAAGGGAGGCAGGTCCAGAAGAATACCTTCTGTAGATAATGCATATTCTTCCACCTTGATGCATTTCTCTCAAAAAATAAATAAATAGTTGACTTATGAACATGTATTTAGACAGGATCAATTTCTTTCCCTTTCCAGGTAACTGTCCCTGGTTTTCATATGTTTGTTTTTGCCTCTTAATGCTCTTTTCTGTACTCACAATAAAAAAAGTCTGCCCATTGTTCTTATGTTTGCCTGTACTGGCTGTGGATAGTGCTGGCTGGCAGGAAAGCTCTAAAGTTTTTAATAGCTTTAAAGCCTTTTGATACTCAGTTTGGATTTAATTTTCTGCTTAGGAACACATTCTTCTTGTTTCCAATGTGAAAACAAATAACAGTATACACTTTTTCTTCTGTTTGCATATGTGTAAGTTAAATAGAGGGCTGAGGTGGCTGCAGCACTTAATCACTCTGCATTAAAATTAAAGTCCATATTAATGTCCACATAAGAGAGAAGAGGATAGAAGATGTTCCTCCACTCCTCTACATGGTAAACTTGCTCATGTGGGGAAGAGAGAAACATCTCAGGCTGATACTCATAAATTACTGCAGGTAGAGTGGTTAGTTTGGAAATGCAGACACATTGTCAAGTATCAGCATTCACTTTTTTGGTATGACAATCAACACAACCAGTCAGTGTCTCTATACCCACAGACCCACACCCTCTCCCAGCAACAGAAGATGGAATTAAACAGACAAGCTAGAAAAATCAGGACTGATCTTAGATAAATACTTGCGTTTGAAATATAATGTGAAAACATAGAAGCCAAGGTAATTTTTTAATGGGTTTTAAAAAGTTTCCACAAAGAAAGTTAGTTCAAATGATGCATTGAACATGAATCTTAAGTTAGGAATCTAATGCTGCTGCTCCTGGTAGTCACTGCTATGTTCAGGCTAACCTTTTGTGTTTTTTTAGTCTGTTTTCAATGTTTGAAAGAATACTAGATGGCTGCGAGCCTCAGAGAAAGATATCTGATCATAGGGGAGCTTGGCAGGCCTCGTATCTGAGTGTAACATCAGATATTGTGGGAAATAAAAAATTCAGCACAATGGATATCAATACGAAAAGATTCAGGGCCATGGCTAAAATGTCTCGTGGGCCGTGTAAGGTCACCCCAAGGCTGCTGTGACCCTGTGTGGCTGCAAAAGCTGAGTCCCTGCACAGAGCAGCCCAAGCCCAGCAGTGACTTTTACTCCTGAACTCAGATGTCAGGCTGCATGTGGAGATTCACCACAAATATTTCACTCCATCTTTCCACAGAATTACTTATTTTTCCCCATTGCTAACTTCCTCTTCTGTTGTTTCAGTCTGCTTTGCTAAAATCACCAGAGTGAAATGCAGACTAGTATACCAATTTCTGTGCTCAGATACTAGGCTGTTTGGGGCTGTCATGAATGGTAAAAAAAAATAGTTGTGAATTAAAACCTACACTTTATGCAGAAAATTTCCACAGAAAAGTAGTCCAAGCTCCATTTCCTTAACATTACTTATGCAGTATGACCAACAAGAATCGTTTTAAGTAGTAGCTTCATTTCGTTACAAGCTTCTAGATTGCTCTCTTTGCCTCAGAGAGCTTGATAAAATTCAGGGGTTACTTTAAAAAAAAAAAAAAAGAAAAGAAAAAGAAAAAAAGTCCTGGAAGGATATTACTTTTAAAATGTAGATCCACCTCTGGTAAATGATGATTAACCAAAGGCCGCATGCCTGGATCAATGTTTTGCCCTAAAGATAAAGCAAACAGTGTTCATATGAAAGAAAAACACAAAACAAAACAAAAATTCTCTTCAGTGGATAGGACCTGTCAGTATAAACTTGGTAGAACTCAAATAAATACTATGAAAGCTAGAAAGAGAAGCAAGTAGATAAATTACCTGTAGGAATCTGTTTTTATGCTTCTGGAACATTATGGTAGTTAAAAAGGGTCTATTAATAACATTTTGCTGCTCAAAATCTTTAGAAAAATTCATCAGGCTTCATCCCTTATGGTTATCCCTTTTATTACAGCTTTCAAATATTCTTTTCTTGGTGATTTATTTTGTGCAAATCTGATAGAAGAAGAATATATACTCTTGTATGAGACATTGGAAAATCCTTTTTAGAATGTCTTCTAAGTATATGTTTGCATACAAATCTAAGAGCAAAACTATATAGAATAACGGTTTGCATCTATGTTAATGTTCCTTCTTCAACCTCTCATCACTACTTGGTTGCATTTTGAGTTACAGCAAAAGCCTCAGTCTACACATGTAAAAAGGTGAATAAAAATACTTAGTTGTTTTATTAAATGACATAGTTTTTGCTAGAAGAAAGCCAAAAACATTCTGAGTCTAAAGGCAACATTTTGTGCATAAGATTAATCGTTGCCTTTTTTTCCCCATTCTAAGTTTTTTTACAATTTCTACTAAACAGTAGTTTACTACCCTTGTTGCTACTCACTGAGACTAACTTTTCACAATGGAAAGAAAAAATACATACTTACAGTGGAGAAGTTATGCTTTCCAATATGTGTTCTAGAATTTTGACTGTGACCATGAAGAAGGAAATTGTAAGGTAGAGTGTAATTACTATTTTCTTTCACAAAACTAAAGTAACAAAAAATAACCCCCACAAAACCAGTAAATCACACTATAAAGAAAAAGCAAACAATAGGCATAGGTTTTTAACTGAATGTACAGAGGCTAGACATCTTCAGAAAATCAGTCTTATTATATTATTTCCCTGCACACTTCATAGTGATAATTTATCTGAATTTGTTATAATGTTATCTCCTAATTTCCAGTCATTTGATTTTGTATTTTTAAACGGTTTCCCTGAATGGCTTCATGAGAACATTAAATTACTAAGTGTCAACACCTCATACAAAACAGAGATGATTTATCTTTCTACTTGGCCTCTATTTCTCTACTTGATCTAATTGCATAGAAATCTGATGATTAAAAAACTATCTCAAGATAACTAAATTACTAGAGTTAATAGATGAATAGAATATGTATGTATTCTGTATGTACAGAATATTATATACACTTTAAGAGGTAAAGAAAAAAGTCAAAGGTATGAATTTTTTAGATGGTCCTTGAGAAAAAGTTGGTTTATATTTGTTAATATTGCCCTGGAGGTGTTGTTAATAATTTCTTGTAAAGCAGAACTTATTTTGGAAATGTAACTGCATTGAAAAGGTGATTTCTTTGTTTGTTTTAGTAGCTGCCTTCAGTTTGCCTTGAGACTTTACAGCTGCCTGTGCAGTCCATAACCTGTGCCTCCTGTATATTCCTGTAGTTATTTGAAAGGATGTGTAGCCTAATTCATGCTATTAATTATTGCTATATCTGAATGCCCTATGGAAATTAAAGAAAGCCAACTGTAGGTTAAAAACAGATACATCTTCACTTCCTTTTCTTGCACAGATTTTTGTAGGGAATTGTCCATAGCTTACATTTCTTTCTTTTCCCTCTGCCTTTGCATCTGTCATCATTTAGCCACTGCTCCTAGAAATTAGTGGATTAGTAGAAAGACTGCTGTGTAGAAGTAATGTTTACATTTCTTCCTGAGCATCTTTCATGTCTGTAGAGAGGGAAGCTCCATGTCACAATCTAAGAATGTCTCTTCTTAAGAGAAAATTAATGCCTTTCTTTCCCCTCTTGCTGGTGGGAGCCTTTGGCTTCCAGTGAATCTTGAGAGTCAAGAGTTAAATCCCTGTGACAATCTGCTTTCAAGTCTAATGAGACCCCTGAAGATCAAGATGAGGAACTTGAATGTGTTCATTACCAGGACCTGGAGGTGATAGAT
Source organism: Origma solitaria (assembly GCA_013397895.1). Taxonomy (NCBI): domain Eukaryota; kingdom Metazoa; phylum Chordata; class Aves; order Passeriformes; family Acanthizidae; genus Origma; species Origma solitaria. The sequence goes on along the minus strand of VZRL01004325.1, from coordinate 1,781,460 downwards.
TTTATATGCAGGTTTAATGCTTAGTGTGAACTTGAGATTTCTGAAAGCTGTTGCACCTGATGTCATTGACTTACTGAGACACTTTGAATTTGAGATTGCACAGAAAACAGTGCCCCTTTTGCAGACAGCCCAAGGTGCAAAGGAATAAGCAAGATATTACTAGATTCAAAGACAGGAAAAAAGTTTTTTACTTTGAAACAAAGATTAATCCTCCTCTTATACTTCTCAGAATCTAAGAATAAAACTTTTAGTGCTGTGTTACAATGAATATAGTCCTTCCAAGGCTGGTGAGATGTCACTTGCATTGTTTATATATTTTACTGTACAGGATTTGGCTCCAAGGCTAGTCAATCAGGTGTCACTTGTAAATAAGGTAGGACTTAACAGTGGCAATGTCGCAAAAATGTATATAAACCAAGGGACTTATGGACTGTGTGGTTTATTTGAAAAACGGTTCCTAGTAGCAAAGAAAACTGTGATACAGTTGAATTATATAAATAGGGTTTCAGCATGAAAGACCAAGATTCCTTTCCCATGAAGTCTTAAATGAATGAAGAAAATTATTAGGCATGTGTGACAAATGAATCATCACACGCATACATTTGGCACTTACAGAAGGTGTTTGTAAATACAGCCAGAAGAAAGATTTTTGAGCATTAAATCACATATATCAATAAATGCTCTCAATACTACTATAATTTACTGCAGCCTCTAGATGGAAAATTAAGGAGGAAGAAGGCAAAAATTGTCTAACTAAAGAAGACTGTGGTTTACTCTTGGAATACTTAAATTGTGGAACTTTTTTACCTTCTTCATTCTTCTATGACAATATTATATCAGTCTTTTTCTTCATAATATTTTCATTCTGTGGTCTCAATGCAGACTTCAGTTAGGAATTGCTCTAAAGAACTCTAACTTGAATACAATAGACTTGGCTACTTTAAATCAAGAACGTGATATTTTATTCAGGCTGGTCCAAACCACTTTCTCTGTAGGAAAATTCTCTCATTTACCAAACATTCTGCTTCTGTTTTCTTTTTCCTTAAATAATTTTTAATGTTCCAGCCAACCCATTTTATCCAGTGTGGTCTTTTCAGATTCTTCCACAAACCCTTAACTTTGTAGTCTTTGAGGACAATTCCTGCACAATGAGTCTTAGGACTCTCTTCATGACTCACCAGAAAAGTTAACTACCAGAGAGCTGTGTTTAGTGCTGTGAATTGCTAAAGCACAGAGAAAGCTAGCTAAGCAAGGGCATATGAAACACTGAAGCACATCCCAAAGGTATACAAAGGAGAAATCCCATGCAAATGCGCCCTGAATCAGGTGAGATAGGACATCCACCCAGATACATATGGCCAGATGGACCAATTCACATCTGGCTGCAGCACATGGACCATTTAAGAGATTCTGCTATGCTGAAATATTCTTAGACACATAACTGACACTCTGGGGGTCTGAATACAAAATCAGATTTTAAAAGTTTCTATGTTTGGAGCACTTTAAATCACAGAACCTCACTATAGATCCATGTAGCACTGAACTGTTTGAGTTGCTCACCATCTAGCTCAAGCCTAAACTCCAGAGGTATTTCACAGTTCCCATATTTTGTGTAATTCCAAACACCTTACAAAATACTTTTTGGTTCCATGAACCAACTGAATAATAGTCTTCAGAAAAATCTGCTTGATTCAAACATTTGAAAATAAAGGGGACATCTAGTTACAACCCAGGGAGGAAGGGCAGGACATTCAGATAAGTTGTGATGGCCACTCACAAGCGATCAAGAGACAGTCTGTGCAGGAAGATAAAACACCGGAGGATGGGAGTGTAACAGAGCAGTGACAAAGCTTGTTGGAAGGCCAGGTGTTAGAGATGCAGATGAAGTTCAAGGAAAATAAACAAACCAATAGGCTTTGAAATAATCTAACAGAAGTCTTGAAGGAAGAAAAAGAGAGTAAAAGAGAGTGAAAAAGAGAGAAAGAAGGGGAGAAAGAAAGAGAGAGAGAAAGAAAAGAAAGAAAAAGAAAGAAAGAAAGAAAGAAAGGAAGAAAGAAAGGAAGAAAGAAAGGAAGAAAGAAAGGAAGAAAGAAAGGAAGAAAGAAAGGAAGAAAGAAAGGAAGAAAGAAAGGAAGAAAGAAAGGAAGAAAGAAAGGAAGAAAGAAAGGAAGAAAGAAAGGAAGAAAGAAAGAAAGAAAGGAAAGAAAGAAAGAAGGAAAGAAAGAAGTTAAAGCAGTAAAGGGAAGAATGAGATTTGTCTTTATCCATCAATGCAGTCAAGTCTTAATAAAATTTTTTATTTAAAAATAGTAGGGGAAATCCATCCATTTATGTATTTATTATTCCAAGGGATCTCTGAAGAGATCATTTGTGTCCTTCCTCCAGAAAAAATACAAACTTCTTTAGTAATCTCTACCTGTCAGGCACAAGTGTGAAATTCCTTATTAAGTGCCAGAAACTTACATAAATAATGGTTGCATGGTACAGCAACACAAGTCAGGAAATGGCTCCCTGAAGACTAAGGCCTTTGGAAAGCATTGAAGAGAAAGATTAAAACCAAAATCACAGAAGAAAGAAGAAAATAAATCTATACCACTAACTGCAGAACACCTCTGAAGAAGAAGTGTTCCCAACAAGAGCAACAAAGTGAAAATTAAGACTGTCTCTTGCTGAACTTTCCTAATCCTAAAGAAAGATATCCTAAACCTGATAGGCTCTGAAGAAATGCAATTTATGTGTGATGAAAAAGTATTTGGGTCTTGATGATCAGCCCCATGGTAAAGCATAGCAGCATTTTCCCAGCTCAAGTCAATATCAGTTTTCAATTCGCATTCATTCCCACTTTCTCTTATGAAGAATATACTAGAAGACAAATCTGTATGTGGCAAATAGCTGAATCACTTGAATAGCAATAAAATATAAAAACATTTTAATATTTTTAAATATATTCTGAAGTATCTAAAATGCATCAATATCATGTTGTATGGTTTTCTGAAAACTGAATTCCAAAAGATTAGAATGTCTTGATGGTTTTTGTCAAAAAGGCTAGAGTTAAATACAAGTCTTGAGAAGGCAAAGAGTTTAAAAAATTGTAGGATGTATTTTTGTATGGGAGTAGTTATCATGAATTTAAACTAATATTCAGAAGCTGGATTTTTGACTTTTCTTTAAATCATGGTCAGACTGTAACCTAGAAAAAAAAGAAAGGTAGCCTGTTGCTTATCAGCTTGACAGTCATCTGTAGCAATGAAAAATAGGTTGCTGCAGTCAAGGTGTTCAACCTCACTGGAATCAGCTTTTTACTAAGAACGCAAGACCTAAGCTTCCTTTGTTTCCGTATTTTGAGGCACTGAGAGCACAAGAAACAATGAGTAGCTTTTTCAGGCTTGTAAGAAATAGGAGCACTAACAATAAATAGAATGAACTAAGACAAGCATATTATCTATGGTTTGTAGTCAAAGCACTTCATTACTTCATTAGGGTGAAGGTTGTCACCCTTCCACCACATTCAGTGAAAAACCTGCTCCTAGCTGTTGTCCTATTACCGTACCTAGTGAGAACAGCAAGGATATTCATGCTGCCATATTCAAATGGAAAAACATTTTCTGTGTTTTCCTAGGTCTCTCACTATTGTTGCTATGGCGTCAACAAAAGCTTGGATTCCATGCAGCATTCATACTCATTGTACTCCACAAAAGATTGGTGGGGAAAACAAAGCATGTACTTGTAAGTACTTGAGATTCACAATAGGATCAAAATCTTTGCAAAGTAGATGTAACATTACTGTGTTGAAACATAGTCAAGTTGAAGGTGAAAAATAAGTTAACGGTCACAAAAAACCCCGCTTATTTTCTTACCATTGTTGATTTGATTAGATTTAAAATTATTTCTGCCCTTACCAATTCTATGAAAAAGTTAGCTTAAGAAATTCTTTGTTCAATTTTCTTTAAGCGAAAGGTCTGTTTAGACCCCTGCCATACTAAGAAATAATAATAATAAAAGAAACCACAATAAAGCTTTTGTATAGTGAAATGGAACTCAGAGAAAGTACAAAATGTCATAGCCATATATTATATATCATTATGAGGTAAATGGGATTTAAACAATCTTGGCTGCTTATCCAAAATGGTTTTACACAAATGCATAATCGTTTGAGGTTTATACAGAAAGTAAACATTTGACCTAAAAAAGAATGCTAGTGTTGTTTGTGGCAATTTCACAAAATGTAAAAGAAAAAATGTGGAAGAGTTAAAGACCAGTTCAGCAAGTTAGCTTACAAAACTGTTCTCCCCTGCCTATCAGACAACTTTTAAAAGCTTTTCTGACATACTCCTTTTTATCCACTGACTTTGTTTCCCTGTCCTGTCTGGCTCCATATGCATCTTTTAAACGGCATAGATGAGGGGGTAGTGATCGTTTGGCCATCAAACCACACAGTTTGTCCCCACATGGCAATGACCAAAATGTTATTGGAAGAATTGTGGAAAGGAGAAGACAGACAGACTTTGCATCATTATAATGCCATTAGAACAGGTTATTTCCACTGCCTCTAGAAGCAATTATGCCAAAACAGTTCTGTTTGTTGTCACTGTGTTCACTCCCAAATGCAAACCTAGTATTGCACTGCAAAGGAGGGAAAGGCAGTGTTAGGCTTTGTGGGGACAGGGAGGCTCTTTTCTGATAGAGAACAAAGCACGAACATAGGCAAGTGAATGTCTTTCTCTTTTCTCCTGTGCTTGCATGTGACAGGCAGAAACTAACATCAAATACATAAAGAATGGATTTCCTACAATTTTTTAAACCTTGGAATTGACAGAAGAAGAGGAAACCTATTAGGGTCTTTTTTTCTAGTCTAACATTAATATGCAAAAAACCAAACAAACAAACAAACCAACCAAACCAAAACCAAACCAAACCAAAACAAACCAAAACAAACCAAAACAAACCAAAACAGAACAAACAAAAAGAATTTTTGTACCTTGATGTATTGTCACACTGGGAAGCATGAAATTTTAATGCATGTGTGTATAAATGTACAAGTGTTTGTGTATGTTACACGTTCTTAAGAACATTTTAATGAGGAAAGATGTTTCTGGAACTGAGAGAATTACTATATTGTGATTTTCTTTATGATTCACCTAACTGTGATTCTTTTACTTTGGCAAGTTGCACAGACATGTTTCTTGGACCCTTCCTCCAAGAATGTTTCTCTTTCATTAGCTGGCCTTCTGTCTTCTCCACTCCCAGCAGCCTCTCACTAAACGTCAGATCTATCATAAACAGGAGACTGGGTCAGATGGCCGCAAACTAGAATAGTCTGGACATAACAAAGAGGATTTAAATTGGCAGTCTTGCCATAGGAAGTCTAGCTGTGAAAGCTTCCATTCTGCCCATGTCAGAGTTCACTTCTGTTTGAACAGGCATGACTTAATAACTGTGCCTTGAAGTGCTGCTGTGTGCATTTCTCTTGAGAACTTCTGTGGAATTTTGGATGAAATCAGAATTTATACTGGATCCCTCAGTGGCCAGGTTCCTGATATAGCTGAACAAGTAAAATTATTCATCAGCTGTTATTCAAGAAATATTCTATTTTAACACACATTCTTCAAACAGAAACATTGAACAAATACTGCTATATGAGCAAGAGGAAGTGGTTTTTTTGGTCATTACACGAAAATTTCAAAATTGTTTGAATGCCCGAACTTTGAACTGGTCACCTAAATATGTGGAGGGGGAGACAGGGTGGGAGGGAAGGGAGAGGGCAAGGAAACAAAAAAACCAACCATGAAACAGAAAAAAAAAATTACCCAAACCAGAGGCACAGTAATCCTTTCATTGGGGCATCAATTCTAGCATCTTGGACCCTGGAGTCATGTAAAAGCAGAAAAATTGTTGGTTTCTCTGTGAAAGACTTACTCCAGCTGTAAGAGTGATTCCTAGTGGCATCTGAAAAGAGCCTGTAAAATCCCTTTCAAGGATAAAAACCAGACACAATAAATCTCACCTCTTTCCAACCACACTCTTTGATTGGAAACAGAGGTGCCTGTTGCTAGATTTAGTATTTCCTCCTCTCATACACATGTCATTGGAGGAAATATAAAGGTGACTGTTCTATATTGTTTCCTGTAAGGTTCCTCTGAGGGCTCATGGTAGAAGAAAGAAACTCAAAGGACAGGAACACGTACCATGTTAGGGTACCAAGCAACGCAGTCACTATTATCCACATGAGAGCATAATATAAATTTTTCATGTAATCTTGCAAATCAAAGGTGAATCTGCTTCAAAAATAAGTAGACTATTTTGATAAAATATTTTGCAGTGAGAAAAAGAAAGGCTTTCCAATTGGTACATAGCGGGATGGTGATTTGGATTTCGAAGACCTTATTTACATTGTTTTCTCAGCATACATTATCAATTATTCTAATAAAGTTCTTGATTTGCACTCTGATATCTTGGAATATTATCCCTCTTAAAAAAACCTGTGTGTTTGAGTAGAAGATATATGAATTTATAATGTGATAGTATTTTCATTTAGTGGAGATACTTTATGTATTTTAGAGAGAATAAATCCCATGGGATTTGGAGTTTTGTGAGCTAAACAAGCCTGAAAAAAATTTTGTGAGAGAAAGCCATTTAGATTTGAAAAATTATCAATTAATCACTTTAAATTCTATTTTCAAAACACTATCAACAGTTTTTGTAGTGAACAGATGTGTAACAAAAGAAAGGGGGCAAGAACACCCAGAAAGAGATTTTTCTGTAGTGCTGTTGAGCTCTCAAAAACATCAATGTAAAAAGACTAAAAGTCCTGGGCTCTGGTTCAAAATCTGACTGTCTTTGCTGGCCTTCAAGCCTCTATATTGTAAAAAACTTCTATATACACCTTCATCTCTTTTCATGTTCTACTTTATTCCTTCTGCTTCAGTAATGGTTTTAATTCTATGAAATTAATGCTTTATGCATTTCCCACACAGACACTAATTTCAGTGCCTCTTTCATAATTTTCCCTTTGTATTGTGACTAAGCTTGTTCATTAAGTTACAGTTTTTGCCTTCTCCAAATCCACTTTAAAATCTCATTTATGCTTTGCTGCTTATAATAACAAAATGGAAAAATAATTAGTCCCATTGATAAATAAACAGTAATTAAATGTTTACAGTGTGCATATTCCTTAGCTAGCAGGCCACTAATACTGCTGATACAATTTTCCTCTCTTTCTTTTCCTCCTCCTCCTTTATTGAGGTGATAATAATAAACTGAGTTGTAACATGAACAACATCTCAAGGTTTGATTTTGCTGTTCTAGTGGGGGTTCTTGACATTTGAAATACTTCAGTGTCCTGAATACAAAATTAAATTATTTAAATTCCATGTTGTCTCAAGACAGGTCAGTTGTACCAAACCCCTACTCTTTTGCTCATAATATGCTTGGAACATTCATCTTTTCTAGATTGCCATGGCCACAATGTTCCTTTGATTCAGTATTTCTCATCACATGGAACTACTGGGGTACACAATTGCCATCATGGTCAAACAGGCTGCTGTAGAGCAAAAAGCAGGACCCTGAGACACACCTTTGAACCACCTGTTTTTCTATTTATATCCTTTGTTCATTACCTAATGAACTTAAGGATGACAGATCTATAATTTATATTATTTGTGTAGCAGATTAATTTGGTATCCCTTGGTTGAACACCTCAAACTTACAGATATTTATAAATTTTGTTAACAGGTTGGGCAATACAGTGTAAGAATAGAGTGCAGGTCACAGAGTGTACTGCAAACTGCAGAAACTGATGGACTTGATATCATATTGGAACACATCCCAAAAGCAGCATCAGGCACACTAACTTCTTGTTACCACAATGGTAATTTCCTGGTCTGTATTAATCAACTACTTATAAAGAACTTTACTATTATTTCTGCTTTTAGAATGGACTTAGATTGGTCTAAATGTTCAGTATGTATTAAATCCCAATTGTGGAAGATGTTATGGAACTGATTAAAACTACTGAAATATTTCATGACGAAATGCACATGCTCTTTTGTTTACAAACAGTGTTTTGTTGTTGAAAACAAAGCTGGAAATTCCAAATTGTGGATATCATAGAAGCCCTTTTCCAGTGTGACTCTTTAAAATAAAAAAAAAAAAAAACAAATAACATTAGTGTTTAACCTTATGTAATAATGCAAGACTGTTGATTAATCCAACACATAAAATTATAATAGGGTAAATCATGAAAAATTGAGCATCAAATGGGGCAAAGATGTAAGAGAAGATCTGTGTTTGTAATTGCTACCATGCAGTGGAATGTACCTTGGTCACTTCCTGATTTATAAACCAGCAGCAAAGCATTTTCAGAACTATACGGATATTTTTAATTCATTCTTGGCAAGATCACTTCCATATCTGCCAGATGCTCTGCATTTTGCAGTAGCAATCTGAATCTCTTGTCTGTTATAATATTTCCTGCCATGCCAAACATATCCATTCATGTTAAACATCTATATGCTTGTTGATGTGCAAACGAGCAATCCAACAGGCTAAACTGGCAAGATCAGACCAGCGAAAAAGTTTTTATTGCAGATTTTCAGATGGACATTTTCCGATTTCTCTAAGTAGCTCATCAAGGTAGAAATGCACCACTGCAGGCAGCAATTGCTTTGCCTTTAGCTGAATTGCTTCAATAGCATTTTGTGCCAGATTTCTCCAGAGGTTCATGCTTTTTAAAGCTTGAATCATGGTACTTCTGCCATTGCCACTGCTGGGAAAAGCTAAGCAGAGCGAGAAGTGGAAATTGTTGGAGCAGCTGCCACCTGTGCTATGTATGATTGAACGGAAGCGGCTGTCATGTCAATTTTCTGTGCTTTTATATGCCAGGAGACCCACACTAACCCAGCCCATCACTTATTTTTTCCGATGTCTCAAAAGGTCTGTGGCCCTTGGACCATTGTTAGTATTCCAGGGTCTTGGTGTGAAAAGGTCTATATAATCCAATAATAAATTTTACTGCTGGTAGCTTTCACCATAGTTTTCTGAGGCAGAAGGAAAATAAGTTGGAAAGCAGAAAAGTTGGAAAACCTTGACTGAGCCAGGTTTTTCAGTGTTATAGATTGCATTTTTTGCTGAAGTAATTTAGAAAGTCTTGGCAGTGTCCATTCATGAATAGTGACAACAAGGCGTTTCAACAGAAATGAAGAGTCTTTCTAAATACTATATCTTATGCAGACGATCTAGCTTTACACCCAAACTCTTGAAATGTTTTAAAATATGTTGTTTTGAAAAGTATTAAAAGAGCTGCTCACAAATAGCTTGTATTTCAAAATTTTATCATGTCATTTAACCAGTAGTTTAGGTTGCCAACTTTAAGCAACCCCACTTGAAAATCATGACTTATTGAGGGCTGATTTCTGCTGCAGACATAAAACCACAAAAGGAATTTTCTGCTTCCTGATTCATGTTGACACCTGCATTTAGTTATTATATCAATCTGGATGGAGCCAGATGAAAGCACTGACGAACTTTTGTATGTGCTGCCTGAAAACATCTACATTTCCAGATTTCTGAAAAATGTAAGCAATAATGTATTCAAGACATTTTCATAGCAATGTCTAGCTAAACAATGATCACTATGTGTATTTCATTGTCATCTCTAGAAAAGACACAAACAAACCTCTTAATGGAAAACAAATACAAAGGCAGGAAGAGAATGCAGCTCAACTGGGGATGGCATCTAGAAAAACGGCTTAAATATGAAAGAAAACATGCCAAACTGCTGGATTCTGGTATTCTAGCTGTTACAAAACACACATCAGAATCTGCAGGCTTCTCTTTATATGTGGGAGCTAGGTTTCTTGTAATTTCACAGTGCAAGGGGAGGTACACTAAAAAAAATAAAGCAGGAACTTTTTTTTAAATCGCTGATTTTAGCATAATTCAAAAGGCCACTAGGGATCATGAGGATGATTTGACATAAAAATTGTCTTTAAAAATTATTTTATTTAAACGAATAACAGAAAGGAGATTATGAAACCATGTTGGGGACATTGTTTTCCATGAAGAAAGCAATATAAAGACAATCATCAAACCAAGATGTTCTTCATCAACTCATTTCATTTTCATATTCTATCTCTTCTTATTAATAGAAGAGACACTTCTCATTTTCAAGTTTTCAGTTTTCTGGTGTTAGCATGATGCCACTCCATAATCACAACAACAAATATTATTATGTTTGTGCCATGCTGGGATGTGACCATTTCTCAGCTGGCTGAAGCAATATCCCAGCAAGGCACATAGAATATCTTATTCCTTAGTGTTATAAGTACTTCTTATTTACCATTAGGAGACAATTCCGTATTGTGTTTGTGTGAATACTAATAGATGATGTTAAATTTTGCAGAACACTTGAATGAATGCCATTCGGGAGTGATTTTTTTCCCCTTCTCTCAAATGTTGGCAATTTCAGGAAGTTAATTCATCTGCAGTACATTTTTAAATGTTACATTAGGAGAAAATAATTTTGTGGACATGCAAAGCTGAATTTTTGTGGAATTTCATTAGGGTGCTGCCACAGACATTTTGTGTACCCTTAGGAGCAATCTCCCTTATGCTTCATGCGACCTGCAGCCAAAACCTGTCCAACACAAGGCTGAATTTACAACCTGGCAGGACAAGATCACATCCTTCAGGTCCTTCAAGGAAAGGCAAACACAGGAACTCAAAGACAAAACTCTTTTGCCTGTCAGGTCTTCTGTCACTCCCTCAAGGTGACTTAGTAAATACTGTACTAATACTTTTGTAGTGTTGCAGTGGTACAAATTCCATTTTCCTAGCAATAGACGTATATAAAATTGAAGCATGAATGTCCAACTGGTAAAAATGTAAGGAAGTAAACCTTAAACTTTTTGGCTTTTAAAAAACCATGCAAGCTCTTAGCTTTTGGTCTGTTGCAGTTGGGCAGTTGGAGGACATACCCAAACCATGAAAATATATTTTCACTACTGCCAGTCAGACATGTTTGTATTCTCAGGTTGCAGCATCAGAATTCTCCTGGTTAGACACTGCACATTTTTATTAAATACATGCAATACTGTCTTTTCTACTTTGTTTTACTCAGCTAACATCAATTACCTGTTTTCTTCTTGGTATAAAATTTCCTTTTCTTGTCTTAACTGAGTTGTTGTTAACATTGTTCGGCAAAACATCTTACAGAACGCTTGCTTGAGTATTGCAGTTTGGCAAGTGATAAACAGTTTGTAGCAGTGAAAATCTTACAGCACCATTTCAAGGACTGAGCAATTTGAGAAGCATAAGCAAGAATGAATAAAAATAAAAGCTTATTTAATGAATACTAAGTCTTTATTTTTTAAAACTCTCTCATAAAAGTTTCTGCTTAAGGCTTATTTTCTCAAAAAGAAAAAAGCAAAAGTGGTTTCAGGAGTATCTTTTACCATACTGTAAATTAGAAAAACAGCACACTTCCATGGAACTCAGAACTCTTCAGCCCTTTCAGGCAGTAAATAACAGTTTGTATTGTGTTATCTGGAAAAATAAAATATTATGCTTTCAGATTTTTGTATTCAGCTACAGATTTGTACTGGGCTTAATGCCTCTTTATTTTCCATGTAAATGGATTTTCAAAATTGTTTCTGTGGAAAAGTGAAGGCATTTTTTTCTATTTTTCCACTTAATGTCATTGAGCTGGCATTTGAATGAATTATGAAAAATCAAGAACCTGAAAGCTATGGCCCTGCTGAAGTCCATTGTACAGTCAGAAGCAATTTATGCAGAACAATGAGAAAAAATCCAATAGAACTGAAAATGTGCACAGAGAAAGCAGCAGTACTTTGCTTTATTAATAATTTACTTCTCGTTTTCATCTTAATTTTTCATATCTTTTTGGGTTTTGCCCTCTTACAGAAGCAGCCACAGCATGAAAAATATCCACTAACACTAACATTTTTAGATCCTTTCTGCTATAGTCATTCTTGAGTTTGCTGGAGTTTGTTACAGCAGAAAGTTCTAGCCATTTGCTCATGCTCAGTTTGCAGACAGGCAGTGGCTAAGCATGTGTTTGGCTGTTGAGAGAAGACAAGAGGAGGAACAGTTCTGGTTCAACCAAAGTATTCAGGTTCTAATTCTTACTTGTTCCTCTAATTCCCACTGAAATCAATGATAGCTGTACATGGAAATATCTTTGTTAATATCAGTTAAGATTCTTTTAACACCTAACCTTATTTACATAAGCAGACACAGCTGCCACAGACTTCGTAGCAAAAAGGCTGAGGCAATTAGAATCCGCCTCTTGAAAGATCTAAGTGTTTACTGATTTTGTGTCATGTCTATTACAATTCAACAAAGGCTTGGAAAAAAAGGGCCAATTAAAGCTGTTACCAAAACCTCAATCACTTGACTTCTACTGGAGGAAAAAACCTGTCTTGAATTGTGTATATTAGAAGTATGTAATACACATTGACCTTATTTCTTTTATTTGATATTTTTAAAAAGGGAAGCAAACCATTCTTTCTGAATTAAAAGTTAAATATATGTCTGTCACTCTGGGTTTTCATCAGAACCAAAATCACCCTATAATCACTGAACGGAAATAACGCAAAACATGGCAAATTCCTCAGCCACTGGATACTTGCAATTTCTGCAAACAATAGGACATCTTCTCCTGTTGGAATGCTTTAAAAGTGTTTTAGACTCTGCAATGTCAAAGGCTGGTGGACTGTGCAGTGTCAGAATGAGACTTCTGGAGGCTAACAGGGAAACACAAATCAAACACACTGATGGGGTTTCAAGATTTCCAGTCCACATTCCAGAGGAATCTATCACTGCCAGCTTTGCAGTGCCTACTCTGTCATCTGATTCATTTCAGTTCGCAAGCCACAACCAGGTCTCAAAGGGCTCTCAGTTTGTGTCATGGAATCTAGTGGAGTGAGGAGGAGAGACTTTTGGTCATGTACGAGTTCACAAAATCCTCATTTGGATATTGTGTTCCTGTGTGACAACTGAAAATTTATTTATAGTTTCATCCTGAAGGTGATAGTAGGACCAGATTACTCGCCTGCAGGGAGACTGCAATTTTTAGTTACCAGATATTCAGTCCAATTTTCTTTTTTTGAATCTCTCTGTATATTTTCTTCCACAACTTTGGAGGCCTGCAGTCATCCACGAGTCATAGGGTAAAATAATTTTGGTTTCTTCAGAATACCTTTTTTTTTTTTTTTGCTATGGCAATGAGTGTGGCTGAAGAAAAGAAAGAATTTTCAAATACTACAAGTGGAAAAGCAAACACTGGATGTATAACCATGGAAATCAAAAAGATTAGTTAAGAAAGGTACTAGAATGTTGTAAATTACCACCAAAATCTTGTGTAAGTACTCTAAAGCACCATACTGGGAAACAAAAGAGAGAAAAATATTAATTAATAATATTAATTATAATTAATCCAAATTCTGAGTGTCCTCTTGGTGCTTTCAAGACTCTGAGCATCATTCTACCTCAGCACTGTGCTAATTAAAATTTCCTGAGATTTTACAAACAGCCAGGAACTTGCTGGTCATATTTTCTAAAAATTCTTTGGAAGTGACAGGTTCGACCTTCCAAGAACAAATGAGGAGCTTGCAGAGTTCTTAGAGGAAAAGCTTCAGTAGTTCTGCTTTTTTGGCTTGAGGGAAACTCTCAGAATAGTTTTTTTTTTAGGAGCAATGATGAGAGTCCCAACCTCATATCCAGCAGTTAGAGCACTAATAAAGTTCCTTTCATAGTAGAAACTTGAAATTAATCTCTCAAAGCATGCCACACAAAGTACTTCAGAGAAGTGCTTCTCATCACTGTCTGGATTTCAGATCAGCAATCAGGTGTCTTCAGCTAGTGGTTATCATCTCACTTAGATAGAGCATGAGAAAATGGCCCCCAAAACAGGGAACTCCAGAAATCATTATCCTTTATCATGTAGAAGTATTACACATCATATAACATTCTTGATGTTCTCTTTACAAACATTCCCAGATTTATTTGAACAGAAGGAAGTAGAAACAGTCTAAAAAAATACAACTACAATAAAAGACTTGTTTGTTGTAATCTCGTATTCCGTTTAGTTCTATGGTGTATTACAGGGAGCACTACAAGTTCTGTATAAATGTTTACATATTACATTTATTAATGGCATAGAAAGCAACAAGCTATGCCAAGTCCCCCTAAACAGTGAGATGATCTACAGGGGATAGTTATTAGTGGAATCAGTAAGTATCTATCCTCAATTCTGCACTGTTAACTGATTTCTGAACTAGCAAGTGTGACTACGGCCACATTTTTATTTTGCTTTTAATGGATTCTTGACTGCCCAAAACCAGTTGCTTTTTGGGTTTTCATTTGTTCTGCTGAGTGTGTAGCTATCACGTTTTTAAAGAAAGGCAGTAATTAATAGAAACCAACTAATACTTTCCTGAAACTTGAATTTACTTCATATCAGACCTCCTAACAGAAGGTTTATGAGCTGAATAATGAAATGCCATTTGCAGAAAACATAAAAGCTACACTAACTCATAAATCCCATGAAGGCAGGCACTACTGGAGGAACATGCTGTACACAGCCAGTGGGCATTCATCACAAACACCTATGGAGCGCAGCAACCAGAAAATCGATCCAAAAATCTGCTTTTAATATGGCTGTTTGGATATCCCTGATATTTTCTCTAGAGGTTGAGTTCATGCTACTCTTCCATGTGGTCTCAGCCAGTAAGGTAGGACTGACTCAGACCACAGCTATATCAGGTTAAATTCTTAGTCATTGTGCTGTTCACTGCTTTTCACAGACTTGTTTGTATTTTATGATACAAAACATTCAAAGAGCTTACTTGGACAATTTCATAGTAAGAATGTAAATGCCACAAAAATATCAAAAGTCTTCATGTATTGTCATTTAAATAGCTCTGTAAGATACATTTTTTTAATGTGAAAATGCCTCCGTCATTTATTGTTAGAACTCCACATGCTTCTAACACATAAGCACTTTTTCTTCTGTTGGTATTCATTCATTATCATAATTTTTAAAGTGTTTATCTTGCAGACAAATTGAGACCCAAATCTCATTTCATTTTGCTGACACACCCTTAATGGGTTCTACTGAAGCTAAGAAAACATGTATTTAGTGGTTTAGGGAAAAATTTGGAAAAGAAGGTTTATTATTGGAATTACTACTTCTTTTTCATCATAAAAAAATGTGTGTATGTATCTTGATACATACAGGGCAAGAAAGTTAATTTAACAGGCTTCAATTATCAGACTTGTGCTATAAAGCACTGAAGTATATTCTCCAGGAAAAACCTAAATCTTCTAAATGAGCTGAAGTAGTTTTACAATAATCTTCTAGCTCAGAATGAAACCATTAGAGTGTCTTATTTCCTGAAGAAACGGTGGTTTCTGGCAAAGCATTTGAAGACACAGAAGTGGAAAAAATTCATCAAAAAAGACACCGAAAAGGATTCCATAATATTGTTTCATTTTATTTTGGTTTTAAACCTAAGGGATTAAAAAAAAAAAAAAAAA
>VZRL01004325.1:1613521-1765884 GCA_013397895.1 Origma solitaria | reverse complement strand
AAAAAAAAAAAAAAAAAAGAGATATTAAAAAAAAAGAAACAGAAAGGAATAAAAAGAACTAGAGAGAGAGAAAACTATTTAAAGTATTTTTCCTGCAGAATCTTTTGCGACTACAGTTTACACGGTTATGTATACATGGTTATATGCTCTCACCATATAAGTCTTGAAAGTATTTGAGGTCCCTCTCTGCCGGGGATAGAAGAACAGGAAGCAATATAGGTTATCTCCTTCTTCCCATCCATTCGAATAAACATCCACAGTGCTCAGCTCTGGGCTGTGAGAATGTCAGGAGAAGCCTTTCCACAGAGCAAAACAGACTTTGAATCAGAGGTGTAATCTCACTAAATCAGAAGTGATATTCACTTGACAGAAGTCTATGAATCACCTAGTAGGTAGATGTTCTGCCAATTTCTCAGCAAAAATAAAGCCCTAAACCATGAATTTCCTTCTCCTTAATTAAACATAATAATCATCCTGTACAATAATTCTCAGTATGCTTGCTATCAGAACAAGTGTATTACTCTTCCTAATTTTTTAACACAAAAAATTCTCTGAAATCAAATATTAATCTCTCCACATTGTGATGTTTCCTTTTATCACTTGCAAATTTGCAAACTATTCTTTTCAACAAAACTACTACCCCAGTGTGTCATGTCTACTTACTCTTGCTGCTCCTTTCTAAGTTTTATCAGTGTATCAACAAAGCCTACACATTTATTTTTCCTGTCGTATCTCCACCCTTTCCCTTGTAACTGTTCTTTTGATGACGTCTGTATAGCAAAAAATTTTGAGGCTCCGATTGTCCTTAATTAAATATCCTTAATATCTTTTACATGATAGTACCAGACCTGCAATCCAAAATACATTCTCAGCTTTTATTGACTTCATAACAAAATAGTTGCTTACTACCTTTTCTGGTTGATCTAAAGTCAAGTATTTTGCAATTTTCAGAGAAATAGGTCTGTTCCAGACTCCATTGACGGACACTTTTAATACATCACCACTAGAAGATGCTTTGTTGTGTTTTGAATTTTTTAATTCATAACCTCTTGAATTAAAAAAACTTTCTCCTTTTCTATTCACTTCTCCAGTTCACATGAATCATAACACAAAACTTCACCTTCATTTCAAAACCAGATCTGCTGAAAACAAAGCCCTTATTCCTTCCTGAAGGTCACTGCTCTGCAGAGTATGCAAAGTTATGCTGCCAATGACTCCTACAAACCTACTTTTCACCTCAGCTGATATCTTTTCTGCCTATGTCGAGTCTTCTGTTTCTTTATCAGGACACTACGAACTTTATTTCATGTAAATCATTAGTATTTAACGGTTGGACTGAATGATCTTAGCTGTCTTTTTCAACCCAAATAATTCTCTGAGAGACCATAGAAGTCACCAAAATTAACTTCAAAATCTAGGATTGTGTTTTCTGTGTATTTAAAGATTCAATTTTCTTTGAAAAAGTCCAAGTCCATTTGTGTATTTGGTGTTATCTATTTCTGTTCGCCTGTTCTAACTAAAAGTTCCTCTTTCCTTTTTAACCTTACCTCTCTCCCTATTAGAGATTTTAGAGATCTACCAGGTACTTCACCATAATGCCTCTCAAAGACATTATACTAGCGTCGTTTTGTAATTTCACCTGTATTCAGAGACTGTAGACTCATCACATTTTCTTTGCATCATAAAGACTTTTTTTAATATAGTTTGTTAAAGTTCTATTGCATTTTCTAGAATTCTAGTCTAGATAGTACATTTTAAAGTTGTCCTCATTTTTTTTCTTTTATTTTTGGTGAGATACCAATTGCACAATATGTCTTTATTTCATAGGTCATACAGTTTATGAAAAATAAATATTTCTTTTTGATGTTTGTTTCTTTCATCACCTTCTGTCTCCTCATAGCAAATACTGTCTGAAGAATTTCTAATATTCAGGTGCATTGCTCCTGTTGGCAAGTTTTTCTAGTAGTCTGTCTTTGCAGATAAATTCACTATTATCTTAGTCATATTTTAAACACTTTGCTCATTTTAATTTTGTAAATATTCACTTCTATGTTTTTTTTCTGATACAAGTTCAGGAAGGCCACATCATAAAGAAAAGCTGACAAATATTTAAACAAAGTTTAAATCTTGGAAATTATTTTAACATTAATCCTAAGTACTCAAGTGCCTCTGAAATCAGTAAAGTTGTTGGTCGCAATGTATGGTCTAAGCCTTAATAAGCCTGACTGTCTCATTTTCCTTGGTTTTATTGAATCACAAAAAGATTTGGATTTGAAGGGACCTTAAGGATCACTGAGATCCACCCTCCTGCCATGGTCAGGGACACCTTCCACCTGACCAACTTGCTCAGAGCCCCATGGAGTGTGGCCTTGAATATTTCCAGGGGCATCCATAACTTCTCTCAGCAATCTCACCACTGCATCTCACCACTCTCACATCTCACAATAAAGGATTTTTTTTTTGCTCTCTAATGTAAACCGACCCCATTTCAGTTTGAAGCCACTCCCCTTTCTGCTGTCACTACACACTCTTGTAAAAAGTCCCTCTCCTTTCTTGTGGGCTCCCTTCAGTTACTGAAGTGCTCGAATTAGGTCACTCCAAAGCCTTCTCCAGGCTGAGCCATCCCAATTCTCTCAGCCTCTCCCCATAGCAGAGGTGCTCCATCCCTCTGATCCCCTCGGTGCCTCCTCTGCACTCTCTCCAGCAGCTCCATGTCCTTCCTGTGCTGTGCCCCAGCGCTGGAGCAGCTCTGCAGGTGGGGTCTCACAGATTGGGGCAGAGGGGCAGAATCCCCTCCCTGCCCTGCTGCCCACGGGGCTTTGGGTGCAGCCCAGGGCACGCTTGGCTCTCTGGGCTGGCAGTGCCCGTGGCTGGCTCGTGTCCAGCTCTCACAGACCGGTGTTTTACATCCACCATGTTTTACAAAATTACTGCTTTATGACTCCATCTTTATTATATTTAGAATCAAAATATTATGAATCGGAATACTGTTTCTTCAGTATTCCTGAAATTTGTGGAGTTATGAAATTTCTCCGTCACCAGCTACTAGAAAGAGACCTCTGTCTATTAAATAGCAATCACAGTTAAGACCTTCTGAACTTCAGCTTCTTCAAAAGAACCTTTTTTTTTTTTTTTAATACAGCATAAGTCATTCTAGATAAATTTTCACCAGAATTGAATTGGATAATTTTTCTTATTATCATACCCACTTAAATATCTAAAAATGCATCTGGGAAGGCTCACAACCGGTTTGGCATCTGAATAGATTCAGTCATCAGCTCAGCTGATTCGAAATGGAAAGTTCTGATTATTGGTCTTATAGCCTACATTAATTGCTCCTGCAACTATTCCATCAGAAAGTTCACACACAGAAAAACTTTATTTAAGGTTCAGATCCCCAAAGGTAACTGAATGAAAAACTTAAAACAATGGTCAGGGTTGGTTAAGTTGCACCTGAGTCACAATGCATAGTACTTCAGAATCTAACAATTGCTTACATCCTAACAATATTTTTGTATTTTCACTTTTGTTCTGTTTTGCCAGCTGTCATCAACTGTTTTTTATTTAATTTTCTAATAAAGCTCAGAAGGATTTCAATTTTACTGCTCCCCAAATAATGGCTCCTGATGCATTATCAGTCCTACTAAGTGCCTTTCTTTTCCGTCTTCTGGAAACTGTGAATATTGCCTTAAACTGTCACATCAAAAGTCCATTTCCAAGACTCCTGTTTCTCACAGTATCCAACAGGTATTTAGGGAGAGAGTATAGTAAACAATGACAACAGCTCTTCCAGCTCCAGGAACTAGAGATGTATGAATTCCTGGCATAAGGATTACAGCCAGGACTGCAACTTGAGAGGTCACTAATGCAGTTAACTCTTTTGTATGCAAATTCTATTTGGTCACAAGAGTGTTCTGGAGCAATGAGTAAATTATACACTACTACTAAAACATTTTTTCTGCCCTGTAGACACCTGTTAGTCAATCATCACACTTTTACTGTCATACATCATAAATTTATTTCCTATATACATTTTTCATAGATTTTTTGTTCCATATTCATGTCCACTTTTTTAATTTCTTTCTCTTTTGAAAGGTCAGATGCCCCAGTCAATGTATCCTGGGCTTTAGCTAACACTACCCAAAGAAAAGTGAAAAAAATTCATCTTGCGTAACCTGCAGCATCCAGGATTTCCTGCTCTAGACATATCTAATCTCTTCTATCCAGAATTCATTTGAAGAGGGGGTAAAAAAAATTTAAAAGCAGTGTGAAGAAAAAAAACTATTATAACTACCCCATAGCTGTTTTCCAACAAAACACGATAAACCTATTATCACAATTTTTATTCCTGAGGCTTAGGAACTCCTTTCCCTAAAAATGTACAAGCAGTTTATTAAAATACGATGTATACAGCTCTGTGAGATAACAATTCACACAAGCAGCATAGGAATGATGATAAAAGACAAATGAAAAATATCTCCTGTGAAAAGGTAGTTTAAGTACCTTACTTATTCAGTGGCATTCATGAGAAACAAATTAACCAGGCAGACACTAAAAACGAAGGGTACTTATGAGTGAGACAATACAAAATGCAGTACCATGAATATTGCTGTATGAGTGTCACCTTTTTTCAGGGTTTTTACAGCATGATTGAAACTAAGTTTACATAGGCCCATCAATTTGAGAATCTAGATCAATTTTCATTTGCATAAATAGGCTCCAAGTAACCGAGAGCTAAAGGCAAACAATAGCATTGTCTGTAGTTTATCCCATGATAAATAGGAGAAAAACGGTTTAATAGCAAAGACCGTAATTATCCACAGCTCTCAGTTTACAATTAGTTTTCTTTGACAGTTAAAGTCATAAATGCCAGCTTTAATCATGTGTTCAGGTTGATTTAGGCGCTGCCAACACTGCAAGAGATCTAATCCTCTTTCTTTCCTTCTCATAATGAAATAATAATGCAAATTCACCACACTGATGGGATGACCCATGTGAATTTATTATAGGCTTGGAGAAGTCTCTTGAAAGGGATAAATTCTTTCTGGGTACAGACTTGAGGTAATTCAAACCAGACAAGAAAAAAAATGGAGCTGTCATCAGAGGCCAGGATATGGAATGGATTTAATTTGTATGAATAGGCTTTTTAATAAGTATAACAGGGCTAAGCTCCAGCTTTACTGTGGGAATATTACTGCTGTCATTTTCCAAATCTGGATACACTAACTTTATTTGTGGGATGAAGATGAGCTCCAAGCCTCAATTCTTGTTATACTGCAGCTTGCAGCGAACAAAAAGATACTGCGCAGTGGACAGGCCTAGTGACCAGATCTTCTAATTATTTAGTTAAGACAAATGGAACAATTAGCTCCTCGTAAAACCATTTGTGGTACTCAGTGACACATACCAACCTTTCTTGTAGAACAAACTCTACCTTTTAGTTAATGTTCAGATATTTATCAGGTAAGGCTTGTTGTCAGTATGATAGAATACTTAATTATTTTAACTTCCAAGGGCCTTTTCAGCTAGTGGAAATATATAACACTATGTAAAAGGGTAATTGTTCTCAGTAAATAAACAGATCAAGAGCACAGAGATTGAAACTGAAAATTACATAATACAAATGTAAGTTTTAGCCGTGTATTACATCACTGCAAGATACAGCCCAATTAGTGAAATAGAAAGATTTCCAAGCAAAAAAGAAAGTCTTAATTTCATTAAGCAACTGTCAGAAGTTTCCAGCAATCTCCATGGGGTTCACAGACATCATTACCACTACCCTGTTTTATGAAACTACTGTTCTGGCCACAGCAGGCTGCCCACATTACTAACACTAAGCTTCCACTGAAAAGACAAGGCAAGATCAATAGCACAGATTTAAAGAGACGTGACAAAATGAACCCTTTTCTTTTTACTTTCTAATTTGTGTGAATTATCCACTACAAGTTTTCAGGTTTCTTAAACAGAAACAATTTTCTCTGCAAAGATAATGAAAGCAGTCTATCTCATTTGTCTTGCATACAAACAGATCCTCAACACAAAAAATACTGTTGCTCACACTCTTGCCAAAACTTTTAGTTTTCTGATTTAAGAGCTATGAAAATGGCCTTGTTGGATAACCAAAATGAAAACCAATGCCAATGGGTTTGTTACCTTTCTATGCAAATTAATATAATAATTTACTTTACCTATTAGTTTCAGTTTCATGTTCTGCTCAGTTAGGCTCAAGCATGCCTAAAACTTTTCCCTTGGTTTTGGTAGAACAAGAAAGCATAGCATTTCTGCTGTATGATGTCAGGCTTTTTGGATATTATTGATGAGCAGCTACAGCTTTTCTTCCTTTATCCTTTGAAGACTTCACTGTTTTAACATTTCAGATTAAATACTTAGTGCAGAAATTTTATCATTTAATTAAAACAAGGTAAATGGTCATTTACATTCAAAGCAAGGCATAATGAGGGATACACAGCAACAGGTATGTTTGGAAGAGATAATAACTTTCCACTTAACTTCACTCCTGCAAACCCTTAGTTGCATGAAGTATTTCAGGAGTTCCTGAAATACATGTACACTTGCCTTCATTTTCGTCACAAAATAGTTTCATTGCATAAGGGTTTGCAGGAGCAAGAGCTGGTAGAGAAATGGGAAAGTAAAAAACTCTGTTAAAA
The DNA here is from genome assembly GCA_013397895.1 of Origma solitaria. Classification (NCBI taxonomy): domain Eukaryota; kingdom Metazoa; phylum Chordata; class Aves; order Passeriformes; family Acanthizidae; genus Origma; species Origma solitaria. The sequence continues at coordinate 1,759,216 of VZRL01004325.1, read as the reverse complement.
GCTGATTGGAGCTGTTTCAAGATCTGTATTTTCAATCTGCACTGCTGTACCAAAACATATGCATGCATGATGCCATGTTGATAGGATATACGTTTAAAACAGGTAAAAAAGGTTAGTGAATAGAGTTATTTAAAGGAATAATTTTACAATTGTCTGAAAATTGCATATTTAATAATAATAGAAGTAGATAATTCACAAGGTAAATTCACATGGGGTCTGTGAATTCCACAATTGAGTCATCATTTTGTACTATTACCATACATGGCCATTAAATTCAACCAGAATGAATACTGGGATCATACTGATGTTGTTGTAATTGATTAAACAAGACATTGAAGCTGACAGTGGAACATATTATCTGATTGAATGGTCACCTTGTAAATAACCTGAAGAATATGAAGTAAAATTAATTTATTCATACTTTACACTAGCATTTGCAAGCATATCACTCACTATTTCAAGTGTTACCAGATTTTATTCCAACAGAAAGGTATACATCATGTTATAGTGAATAAATCCATGCTCTTCTGCATCGACTGCACTACATTTTGTGAAAAATATGTTTTAAAATTATTTCTACAATAACATAATTCCACTCTAAAATTTCTTACACTTAGGCTTTGATATATAATTTTGCTTCACACTATTCATCTGATAGCCAATTTTTTTGAAGTTCCACCTAGTAATTTTTTTTTTTTTAAATCTCCCTTGTCATTTCTAATTCCACTCTTTTGAGTTGGATTTTTGCTGATGCCACCTCCACCTGAGGAGTCTCACCAATGCCATACTCTGATCCAGCAGTGTTTTCTCACCCCACTGGAAGGGACTGCATTCTTTTATGGAATATGTGGTCCCCTCATCTTTTACCAGATGGGTCAACATTAATATCACTTGAGGGTGAGAGGTTGCAGTGCCTGCATAAGAGAGCTAGGGAAAATGCCCTCTGTACATTCTGACTGAAATCTAGACTTGTAACTCTTCCAAACAGCTGCCAGTTTTCTTATATCTTTCAGCAGTTGGCACAACACTGCACATTGATACCTTCAGAAGCTTAAATTGGGCTGCTAAATAGCTTGGCATCAGGAAGAAACAAAAATTTCTAACCAATATTTCAAATCCCAGATCCAGGCTAGGAAAAGATTTTGATTAGTTCTAGAATAATCAGTGTATTTGTTATTCTAGCAGTAACATTTACATCTACAATGCTTTCTAGAGAAAGTATTAAAAAGAAAACACGAAATAGTCCCTATTATTTTTCAGGTTTTCACATATACTTATTTTTAGCAGCTTTTTTGTGGTTTTCTAAACATGACTTTGTTGTATTTGGATGTCTGTATCTGCATATTTGTCTGCTTCTACTTAAGGTTCCATTAAATTCTCTAGCTATCAGTATCTCTTCTTTTTCTTTTTCTTTTTTTTTGTTTTTGGTAACAAAGGTTAAAATTATTTTTGTTTCAAGTTTACCACTTAACTGACTTTACAATTTATTTCTCCTAATATGTTTTATCTTTACGCCTTCTAAAGTTTCTTTGGACTTCTCACCCAGCTCCCTCACCACTTTTCCAATCTCTTTCCATAAATACAACCTTCCATTGAACTACCATAGGTGCAATGGCAAGACTAAACTTAATCCTCTTTTAAGAATAGAAGCCTTCAGAAATCAGACACTGCATGGTGTCATTTATCAGAATGAAATAGATATTTGTTTTCAGAATGCTGTAATGAAACCATTGTACAAACAGTAAATAACTTGTAGTTATTTTAAAAAATATAGCTTTTCTTCAGCTTTTCAAGGAAAAAAACATAACTGGAGGAAAAATTTGTGATTTTACCTCAAATCTCCCCCTTGTTTGCACCTAGTCTTGCCCTCCTCCTATATGTCATTATACTCAATTTTAATTGTGAACAACAAATGATGTCCTGAAGCAATTTTTCTTTTACAGCCATTAGAAATCTTTAAAAAATGAGTGCTAATACACTTTAACTGCTTCTGAAAATGTTGCTACCACCACATTTGTATTTTTCCCCAGGTAAATAAATAAAAGTGCGCTTCAAAAAGGTGTTTCTATTAGAAGAGAGATCAATTGAATCTATACTTCAAACTTAGCTTCAGCTTATAAAATATTGCCCACCACGTGAAATTTTCAAAGGGTATTTCTTTCTATGGCTGTTAAGAGGCCATCAAAATGTGAAGTCCTACCAGAGGGATCATAGGATCATCAAAGGTTAAAGAGACTTTTAAGATCACCCAGTCAAATGGTCAAACAAGGAAGCAAACAAAAGCCTGTTGGTACACTTGGTTCTGTTTTTTCCCCCTTTTATATGAAGACAAATTAGATTTTGAAACATTTTGAAGGGATTAATATGTGGCCCAAGCAAGCAAAGGGCATAAAAGGTGAGGCTGCTTTATTTATATGTGAAAAGGGCACTGTACATGAATAATCAATGCAAGTTTTCCCATTACACAGAGGAAAAGTGGATAATATTTTAATATTGTGAGGATAGGCAGGTTTCTGGTGTCCTTTGTCAGAAAGTAAGCTAGAATTTTTGAAATATTAAAATGGTGTGCTGACAGATGTCTTAATAATTGTGTGTTTCATACCTACATAGTATTTCAAAGACCACGAGGGCCTCATGCACTCTTTCTGTCTCTGAAAAGAGACCCCTTAAAAAACAAAAGAGTTGTTACAATATGAAAATGGACTGTATGTGGAACTCACACAGAAAAATATTGGAGGATGCAACCCTTCGAGAAAAATACTTGAGGTTTAGTGGCATGAAAGGTGTCAAGATAGATCCCACTCCATTTTTCTCTCTTTTTTATAGTATCACAGCAGTTTGAGTTTAACCTCTACACACTCACTTGCTAGAACTCATCAGAGGTTAATATATCTCCTATCACCATGCCCATCCGAAGAGGAGCTGACCATCTTGATGAAGGAAACCTGAACTACACAGAGACAAGTTTGTACTAGAATACCTCCCCAAGCAGCAAAATATTTTCACTGCTTAAGCAGGTTTTCCTGCATATTGCTGGAGCCCTCAAATCCATCAATACGCATATGGGATACGGGTCAAGTAGGAAAAAGGATGCACATGGATCATATGGCATGTGAAATAGCAGCAGGAACAAGATCCACAAATAAACTGCTTGCTTGTGTTCTATCCTACTTCGATCCCCAATCTCACACAATAGACTCCCTTTGTACTACTACAAAGAAGCTTGCCATGGTGCCCAAAAGAGAGGCTTAATTTGTGCTTACAAAAGACAACGCATGTAGCACTCTTAAAAGTACACACTGAAAATGTGTGGTACAGTCATTACAGGAATATTTATGTGAGGAAAAAACCCACTTTTTTCTGGTATAAAGAGGTATTAGCTACTTTGACTTCTGTGCAAATCACATTTATCCCTAAAAGGTAGTCTGTCACTTTTCATGTGATGCTGTTGCTGAAAAACCGCTGTGTTCATTTCAATGCGGAATTATTCGTTTCTCCTCTACAAAGAAGTAAAACTGCTTGATTGTTCTGTAAGATGTTTTTCTCCTTTCAGGTAAAATGTCAGAGGTTAATCATGACTCCCTTAGTGCAGGACATTTTTGTCAAAATGAATGTATAATCAACAGTTAAAATAATTGAGCTGTTTTCCTAATGTCTAGCTTTGTGGACCCAGATTAACTCCACAAACTGTCTTTCATTATAAATCAGATTATCAGCACTGCTGCATTGTTTCTCAGATGACACTTATACAGAGTTGAATATCCATCAGATTTCTTTAGAATTGTTACCTTTTTGTACTAACTCTTTACTGACTTTTGAAACAACTATACAATAAGAGATAAAACCAACTAAATTCCATATGGCTAAGTAATAATGAAATGCTTAATTGCTAATAATCAACACATATACAAAGAACCTTTTTAAGTATGAGTTTCATTTATAGTAACTACAATGGCCTAATTCATATGAAGATGATGGAAAATAAAAATGCTGTGCATGCGCAAGTATAGACACCCAAACATAGACCAAAAAAAAGGACAATGCAGAGATATCAAGGATAGCATTTTTGGTTATTGCAATCCATGCACATGAACACGTCTGACAGCCAAAGGATAAAAATTCCTGCTGTTTTCACACTGAATGAGATTTAGAGGAGGAAACCATATGCTCTCTGACAATCTACATCCCTTCTGTGTGGAAGGAGTTCCCTATCTGCCTGCAGTGGTTTATCATTATCTTTGATAAGAATGTCAGCATCTCCCATTTAACTGCTTAGTTTAAAGATGTGAGAGACTCAGTAATGTCTAATATGGATCAACCACTAGAGAAAGACAGTGATACTCCTCTACTGCTTTTGCAAAGGCAGGGCAAACTTCAGAAAGTATTTAGCAGAAATTCTGTGAGTGGAAACACTACCATGGAGTCCCTACAAATTACATTTAAATTGCGTTTTTTGCATCCTATTATGAATTATTAAATAGACAAGGGAGTGGAAGGGGATGGGGAATTTGTGATGAAGGAGGGGGTGGGAATGAAGAATGAATCACTTTGCAGAGAAATTTTGTTTTGCAATGGAATATTAGAGTATAATCTTCTTTGTACACAATGGTATGGAAGGTAATAGTATTGTTGGTATAACTATAATTAGAGGTTATATCCAGAAGTTCCAAAAATACAAATCAAGGTGCAGGCATGTGAAGTTATCTGTTAAGGTGCATGGTGACTTATAGTTTTCTTAACACCGCCATTATCTCCTGCCCACCTTTGGTTCTCCGATTTAGGCACATTCTCTGTGTCTGTTTTGATCCATGGATCCTCCTCTGACTTGCTACTTGAAGTCTCTAGGAACATAAAATTCCACAAAAAATGTTCCCTACAACTAACTGCTTCTATTCCCACAGAGATAGAATCATTTCAATGTTGAATAACCAGGTGTGTAGCCCATAACCAAACACTACATTATAATTGCTGAATATTCCTCCATTGGCATCTTCATCAACAGCAGAACTTTCACAGAGGGTATTCAGGAAACTGGAGTGAATTCAAATCACAGCAGAGGTCAAATCATTGATAACTACTCTGTGCTATATGATTGGGTAATTGCTACCACACACACAATATCAAAGACCCTCTCTTTTGCCAGAATGCATTTTTACACCTAATTATTTAAATACTTCATATCAAGTGTAATATTTGTGTGTTCAGGAAGGGAAACATATTTACCTCCTTTTCCTCCCTAAAACAAAGACAACCATATTCAGTTTGAGGGAGACTTTGCAAAAATATTGAGGAAAGAGAAAATAAGTGAGCATTTGTTTGACGCAGGGGCAAAAGCAGGATGTAAGACCCCTTTTGCGCCACTAGTAAAGGAACCCAGCGTGCTCTGTACAGATGCAGTACAGCTCTTTAAGTCTGATCTGTCTTGTTTGACATGAGTAGGAGCTTAGCCACATTCAAAGCCAGATTTTCACTCTTCTGCTGTTGTTTTTAAGACTGACTTTTTCTAAATTTATTGCTTGTGTGTATTTTGAAAGTGGTGGGGAGGTAACATAAATTTCAGGGTCTTTCTGCTCATAGTGAGGGTATCCTCATTCTTCTACTTTTATGCTTTCTCAGAAAAACAGGTTTTGCCTTTCCCCTAGTTCTCTAATATCACTCCATGGAGCAATGGAGTCATTCCTGATCTAAGACATGATAGACAGCTTGGCAGAAGAAAGATGTGCTTTGTTGGTTTTTCAGTAACTCTTTTAACACCATAATCTATTTCTATGTGTGGTGATGTAACAACAGAAAGGCCATAGCTTGAACAAGTTACATTCCATATTTTGTTTTTTAAGTGAAAACAAAATATGCTTTTAAAGCCTACCATTCTTTCAATTTGTCAGGAATAAAATCTACTTCCTATTTAAATGACCTTATGAATGTTACCCTTAGCACTTAAAAGTCTTTATAATTATAGGATTTCTGCCAGGTACAGCATCAAAATTATCAGAGGCTTCAGTCTACTAAGGAAATGTTACAGTGAAGTGCAAAATATTTCTTCTTAAGAGAAGACAATCTAATAAAGTTCCAAAGCAATGTTCCACTGAAATGAAGAAAAAATAAATAGTTAACAAAGGATATAAACATTCACATTTACAGTAAAATTAGCTTTTGCCTACTAGACATAAGGAAAAAAACGTTTGGCTAAGCAGACTGCTCAATAATAATAGAGCCAAAGCATAAACTTAAATCTGCTTCATGTCTTTGAGCAGACAACTCATAATACAACTATGTGCATTATAAAAGTATTTTCAGATCTGATTATTTTTGAAGGAATAGAAAGCATATCCTATGAGAATATGTCAAGAAAATGCTATTCACCATCACTGAAACCCCACCTGCAGAGCTGCTCCAGCGCTGGGGCACAGCACAGGAAGGACATGGAGCTGCTGGAGAGAGTGCAGAGGAGGCACCGAGGGGATCAGAGGGATGGAGCACCTCTGCTATGGGGAAAGGCTCAGAGAATTGTGATTGCTCAGCCGGGAGAAGAGTAGGATTTGGGGAGCCCTTAGGGACCTACAAGGGAGCCAGAGAAGGACTTCTGGCAAGAGTATGTAGTGACAGGATAAAGAGGAATGGCTTCTAATTGATGGAGGGTAGGTTTAGATCAGATATTAGGAAGAAATCCTTTACTATAAGGCACTGGCACAGGTTGCCCAGGGAAACTGTGGCTGCCCCATCCCCAGAAACGTTCAAGGCCAGGCTGGATGTGGCTCTGAGCAACCTGGTCTAGTGGAAGATGACCCTGACCATGGCAGGTGGATTGAAGCTCAGTGATCCCTAAGGTCCCATTCCACCCCAAAACATTTTATGATTCTATCATCTCTTGACTTTTTAATTTCTCTTATGATTATTACAAACTCTGTACAAAACAAAAATTATTTTTGAAACTTCAAAAAAATTAATACCTAGCTATAAATCAATTCACAGGTCTATAAGCTCTCTAATAACAATATAAAAAAGACGGGAGGACACTAGTTTTGTGCAATAGATTAAATAAATTTCTCGAAATAAACACTTTATCTATTATCTAGTTATTGCTATCATAGTAGATGCAGTGTTATTCATTCTCTGCTCTGTACTTCCAATCTTCCCACTTCTAAACTCAAAGGGCCTCATAAAAGGGCACAAATGCATACAGTGTTTAATAGTCTTTTTATCATGTAGAAAACATGCATGTATAACAAACATGTTGTTCCAATTAATTTGACAGTGGCAAGGATATGCAATGAGTTTTTTCCATTCATGTTTCATGTTTTCCTCAAAAGCATGGGCTCTTTTCTTATGAGCCATTGCTTTCATCACATCTGGAGAAAGTTATATTCCCTGAAACAGTACCACTTTTGTGTCTAACAAAATGTGTACTACAGAAAATAAATGTTCTCAGAAGAATCAATAATAAGAATTAGCAACTTGCACTGAGAATGAAGGGCATTCAGCAGAATAATCTGTACACAAAAGTCTTGCAAGGAAGGATTCTCATAAATACTTTTGTAATTTTGTTATTTGTGCTGATCAAAATTCAAAGTCTTGGGAAACTACCTTGTATCATTTACAATATCTTCTGAATACTGACTCATAATTTTTACTCATTTTTTCTTACTTCCTTTTATACCGTGTGAGTCACAGTGAGCCCAAGCCCTGACTGAGGTACTGTCAAATCCCTACCAAAAATTTGGTAGGAACAACAAAGACACAAACAAGTTTTGTCCATCCTAAATCATTTATTGAGAAAGAAATTAAGCAATCCAATGAAAAATTCCTTTTAATTTTGTTTGTTAATGAATACTTTTAGGGTAGGGTGTCTTCAATTCAAACTGGAGGCATGTTTTCTAACATTTCGAAGGATCTTTTTTATATTCTTAATCTTCCCAGAGTTCTCCTAATGACCATCTAGGTCTGACCTACTAATATGTCTGCCATTTCTGCTTGATATATATAAACATGCCAAAATTTCAGTTGTCTCAGGAGAATTGCTGAGGATCAAAAGATTTTTCACAGTAGGGACACTCAACAGCAAAGTATAAATGAACATTACAAATTCACAAAGCTAGAAAGTATCAAATTAAACACAATTTTGCCATATACACTAGGCACATATATCTAGAGTCAGAAATTTGCCTATACCTAAAATTAGAATCTTTTCCAACACATGTATTGTATAGATTGCAGTACTGCTCTACATGAAGCCTTCTCTGAATGCCCTTGCAGGTGTCTCTGCTGCCACAGCAGAATCCCAACCTTAACATCATTTTTCACACTATAAAGCATGACATTAGTCCCTTTGGTCTCAGGGGGTATCAGTAATATGAATAACTTATATATAATGCCATATTTATTTTCTTTAGAGTGTAGAAGAAACATGTAAATTATTTTCCAGGTTTTCGTAAAAATTATCTTTTCTAAAAGCAAGCTCCAGCAAGCACAGGTTTTTACACACTGTCATCCTGAAAAATCAGACAGAGAGCATCTACACAAAAACTGCAACAAAAGATTCTGTGCGCAGCTGGTAGCAATCAAAGGTCTAATATTACCCTATCACCAGAGGGACCACTCGTCAGGGCTGCCCAATGACAAACGGCAGAGAGGAGAAACAAAATATTTTTTTCCTTCGGAATTAGACCGTATAGAAAATAACTTGACACAGAATATATAAACAATAAAGCAAGTACTTTATTTATTTTAAAATATGTTAAACTGTCAGCTCGGTATTTCAACCCCTGGTTCAGCATAATGCTTTTCTAGGTACTGTAGCAGGCACTTTGTCAATATATAGTTGTAAGATGGTTAAAATATTAAGATACATAAAATGAGAACAGTCCAGGTCCATAGATCTGAAAATTGTAAGAGTGAGCACTTACATGCATATCTCTGAATTAATATAGCACAAAAATAAATGAGAAATTACATTTAAAGCTATGATGTAAATGTATTGCCTAGACAATTGTGCCTTTTGCAAGTATGAATGCATAGGAGAACGAGGCTGGTTGGCCACAGCACCTAGTAGGCTTAAAGCTTTCTAAGATGCAGTAGCTCTAAAAATAAGAGGTACCAAAAACGCAGAAGATAAAAGTACAGAGAACAGTTTCTTCCAGCAAGAGTCTTACAAATAAATTCACAGTTTTATCTAGGTGCTGAAGACAAACACTGATATGTCACTGGGATTCTTTCAGCACTGTTCAAGTGACATCTAAATCCACAGATGCATGGAGTCCTGCCACATGCGAGCGTTCATAGGATTCCAGTATCCAAAGAGGACCACTGACAAAGTTTTGTTAAATCCCAATGCTCTGCAGTCGTGTCACCCTGGAGGAGGTTTAAACCAGGTAACACTTAAATTTCGGGGCTCTGCTTAGCAAAGAGTTTCACAGCAAGTTGTCTGAGCTGTTGTCATACACAGCCACTCCTGTGTGTGACTTACAAACCTCAATGTTCAGCGATGGTTGTGTTATGCTGTTGGGGCTGGAAGAAACATCCTTTAGACTTGGACTAAGAGATGGAGCTAGCTTTCTCAGCTACCATGCAAACAGTCAAATTCTGTTCAAATCAGAGCGAATGAGAATTTGTCACTTAGAGCAAATCTAATTGCACACCTGGGTAACACAGGTGATGCATCTTTTATGTTACTGTACTTTACTGGACATTCCGACAGGACATGAGGTTTGGAGTCAGCTGGAATTTCTATTGCTCAGCAGTGGTCTGACCTTGTACGTGTCAGCAGCAGAATTTTTTTTTCTGGCATTGAAACCAAAGAATTCAGCTTAAAGCAAAGCTTGGGATATCTTAGCTGGTTCCTTAATAGGGGCTAAGTGCCTCCCTCTCAGCTCATCCAGAGATTTGGCCCACTGAATCTCATCTGTCTGCCTATACAAAGCTTTGCCCTACACACAAAGCTTTCCCTGAAAATAAAAAAGTTATTTACGAAGACCTCAGAAATTCAAGTTTTATGTTACCCACCTACAGAAGCCAGAAAGGCGGCTTAGTTTAAATCCTCATTTTTTATTTTAAAAATACAATAATAAAAACCAATAATGGCTAATTTTCTGTCTTTCAGTTCTCATCTACTTTATTTTGAATAAACAAGGAACCATACTGGGGCTTTATAAAATTCAAAGTGCTAAGAGAGAAAAATTTCATGGACATGAGGATTCAGAATCATACCAGTTTGCAGGCACTGACTGGACTGGACTTTCACAGAACAGGGACATGACCCTGAATTAAAGACAACAAAAAGCAGCAGTGAAAAGCTAAGAGCTGACAACAAGTATAAAAAATGGATGCTGGTGCAGCATTTTAACAATCATCCTAAGCAAGGAATGAAACATCAACTGAGAAAATTTCCTCAAGAATAAAAGGCCAGTATCCTCAGAGAGTGAAGTATGAAACAATAATATTGTGCCCAGTTGTCCTAGTTAATTAAGTTCAGTAAGGCCAACAATAACGTTTTTGAGAATACAAATAATCTTTGAAAACATATACTTCTCTTTCCCCACACTGGCATACAAAAATATAAAAAACATAGGCAATTTAATGTAAATACTATATAACAAAGTAAACCCTCATTGTTGTCAAGGATGTCAAATTTTTAACAACAAACATTTAGGGATAAAATAAGCTCAAAATTAAATGCAAAGGATTATGCATAAGTCTTCTCCTGGCAGTGACCACACCTGCAAGTTAATTCTCTAGGGACGTGAGTGACTTGCAGGAGCATCAGTACCCATTATATTCTGCTGTCATTGACACATGCTGGAGTTAGCAGGACCTGAAATTGAAATCTGTTACCATGTAGTTTTGTGTATTTAACCTCAAACCTGATCTAAATCTGATTACAGATAACAGAACATGTCCTGAACAAAAGATTTTTTTATCAGTCTGGGGACTAGACTAATTCAATATTCCCATTCACTGAAAAATGAAAAAAAAAAAAAATCCACCATGTCTGAAGAGTTTTTAGCAGCAGGAAAGGCAAGAACTGAAATTATTTTTTAATATCCCAGAGATCCAAGAAGAAAGCAACAGTAAAACTATATCACAAAGGAAGAATAATATAAAATTTAAAATCTGCATTACTTAGTTCTCTTTTAAAAAGAACAAAAAATTACATATTCTCGCATTATGTTAGAATTAGTGAACATTAGGTCTACCAGTGAAACCTACTTATGCTCATAAGCATAATATTTTCTGTCAAGGATAATCTGTTGAAATATGCAGCTGCCCAAGTTTCTAGCATCCTTTAAAACATACCTTTTAATAATGAAGTGATTATTAAAACAAGTAAAATCTGCTGATTTATGTCATTTCCAGCCAAAATATGACATAAATGAATAATTGTATCAGTCAAAAATATTTCTGTGGTCTTCAAAAATAAAACTGAAAATGGAGTATAGACATATCTGAGCTGTTACTGTTTGTTTTTCTCTCACACTCTAGATATCAGAAGAGATTTCTCTGTATTGACCTGCTTACAGTCACTGGAAAGACTTTTACCCAATCAATGCCACCCCAGAAAAACTACAGTACTGAATTATTCTAGTGCAAAGTCCACTTTTAGAAAACAAAGAAACTCTTTCCAATTATCAAAGTAAAAAAAAAATCCCAAAGCCAGGGTGAGACTCTTCACTGTATAAATGCATCTGAGATGGCAGCTTCCAGAGATATAAGAAAGCAAAACGTATCTGAGAAAAAAAATGCTGTGAAATACCTCTTTCTCTTCAGTCAATATTTGGTAACTCAAATTCCAAAGCAAGTCTATAATTACTCTCCTGATGACCAGCCACACTAAAAAAAAAAGAAATACCTGGGGATATTCCCAGGGACAAATGTGGCAGCTATATTTTCATTTTACATGGCAAATCTTGCACAGGAAAACATCCAGGCATAAATTTTATAGATGGTAAAATATTTATAGATCAGATATTAAAATGATTAATATATGATCAAAAATAAGAAAGTGTGTAGTAATATTATACCCCCAAGATTCAGTTTAGCATAATGCCACCATATAACCTTCGGCTAGAAATATGTATGTATTCAATTTGAATGACATCTTCCATTTTCCTTTCAAGAGTTTTCACTTTGAATGGTGAATAGCAATAATGCACATTCTTTTCAGACACGGTATTTGCAAACAATAAGATTGGAGAGTATAAAAGATTCTTCTTGTTCTCACATAAAAGCTGCTTAGAGAGGGGGTGGGTGTCATGGTAAAGTATTTTGAGAATTTGCTCAACAGAAAGGCAGATCAGATCAGATTACTTCTCTCAATGCACAAAGCTAAACTGAAAGTCCAGCTTGTCAGCAAATGTTTAAGTACAATGAAATTCATGCCTGCCTACAATTCACTAATTGGATATTTCATCATAATTTAAGTATGGGAAATTCCACATGGTAATCCTATAGCAGGCTTACACTAAGTGCTGGTCTGAATATAATTAATAATCTCTGGATATTTAGTGTCAGGCTTCTAGGAAGACTCTCTTGTGGTTGACACAAAAAGAACTTGAAGCTGAAAGCAGTTCAGAAAATATGATGCTGGTAAACAAATACTTTCTAGACCTGTAAAAAAAAGGAGGGGAGAAACTATTACCACAAAGCAGAATGCAACATGAAGTGAATTACCTTCATGAAAATTTAATGGAAATGATATCGAAGCAAAGCTAAGTTTTATGTGGTGTTGTTCAAAGGAAGCTGGTAAAATGACAATTTATAGAGCATTTTCTCTTTTTTGCTTGCCACAGGATATAGCAGTAAAACGAAGGAAAGGCTTCTCTGCATTATTACTTTTGCAGAATATTTATATGTTTACAACTTGAGTATTGTTTTTCAGAGTAGAGTTTTCTTGTTGTTAAGATCATATCTATTTTTTCCTTTTATCCCCATTCCATTCTTTAGGTGCACACATCAATATTCCAAATCCTGCTCTATTACATACCAATACCTGCAACTCTCCTTATAGTCTAATGTACATTGATTAAATATGATTTTTTATTAAGACCTCCAGTTAAAACTCTTCTATAAGGTGAGCAACAATACCTAACTTACCCCACTTGTTATTAAAACTGTTGTGTGGCTCTCTCTAGGGACAAGATACAAACAAGTATCTACTCTGAAATGTACTGTGAAACGCTAAGTCTGCACCGTAATGAGGAACAGTCTTGGAAAGTCTCAAAGCTATATTTAACATCATGATCCCATTGCTGCACCCATTTTCATCCCAACAAAGACAGACATCACAGACATGGGGCCATCTAGAAATGTGGCAGATTTCCCATGGCTGTCGGGTGTCCACCAAGCGAATCTATCACTCGCCATCCTCGCCTGGGAAGAGCAAAGAAAATGTGATGAAGGGCTCATGGCCCAAGGTAAGGACAGGGAGAGATCACTCACCAATTACAGTCATAGGCAAAACACACTCCGCTTGGTGAAATTAATTTATTGCCAATTAAAAGAGAAATAAAACCCAAATCTTAAAACAATTCTTCTCCATGCCCTTCTCTTGTTCCTGGCCTCAGCCTCACTCTCGATTCTGTTACCTCTTTCCTCCAAGAGGCACATGGGAATGGGGAATGGGAGTTGCCACGAGTTCATTAAACATTCCTTCTTCCCCACACCCTTCCCCTGCTCCAGTGCAGAATCCCTTTGACAGGATGGCACAGGGGCATATCTGCCCCACCATGGTCTGCCCTACAGGCTGCAGAGGAATCTCAGCTCCAGTTCCGCAAGCACCTCCGGCCCCTCCTTCTCTACTGACCTTGGGGTCTGCAGGGCTGTTGCTTTCAGTCCTTTCCTGACTCATGCCGTACAGTAATTTTTCTCCCTTATTAAATCTGTTATCCCAAAGGCGCTGTCACTGTTGCTGGTGGACTAATCTTTGGCCAGTGATGGGTCTGCCTTGGAGCTATCTGCCTTTGGCACTATCAGCTTTAGGCATTTTCTCACTGCAACCACCCACGTACCTTGCTCTGCTTTCTTTATTCTGAATATATGAAGATATTGTGCTGCTTTACTATTAAACACTACTACTCCCTTACTGCCCAAATTTTCATCTGTTTAGTGCAGTCTCCAAAGACTCTTTCGTGAATGTGTGTATTTGAGGTATAATCCTACTTGCAATGAACTGTGCTAAAAAATACCATCAAGATTTTAACACAGAAAGAAATCAATCTAGTAATGGTAAATGGTCTGTGATCTCACAGGGACAGTCCCATTTGTTAAAAATTTCAAGCTGTACAAATGAAATATCCTTTCTCTTTCTAGAGAACTTTATGAGGAATTAATGTATAGGACACTCAGAAAACTGCAGTTTTCCAGACTGACAACTACATGATCAAGTAAAATTAAAGAAAGTTATTTAGTATAATAAATGCTAAATAGCTAGCATATATACTCTTCAGAAGTGAAAAGAATAATATATCTAAGCTGTTTAGCAAAACTTTAGATGGTTGTTTATCTTTGTTTTACTGCAGAGAACTGCTTTTCTAAACCCCCGGGAATTACCACAGTTCCCACAGCTCACCTAGTTAACTGAAGCTTCCCCATATTTTCCTTCTTGAGTCTTGTTTTCTTGAGTTTTCTTCCTTGTCTGTTTTTTGGCCATCATACAATGCTTGTTCACAACCTATTGCTCATATTCTAAACTAAAAATTTACAGTCTGAGCTGCTAATTGTATTTTCATGCATAGGAGGTAAGCCTAGAACCTCCTATTAAAAAAAGGGAAATAAAAAAAACAGATATCTTTTTCTGAGTTGAAAATCGATTCATTAACTTCATTTGGCTCCAGCAAGTACAACATAAGATCCAATAAGATTCTACTATGAAATAACCACAAAATTTTCTAACTCAGCAGACTGACTTCTTGAATAATGTAAAAAAATCCTCTCTGCAGTTTAATCCTTCTTTGCACATATTCTGATTTATAGTCTATTAATTTTCCAGACAAATAATGGAAGTTTTTTACCTTCTTTTTCCTTCTTTTGGGGCATTGTTGAACCCTTAATGGGAAGGTGAGATAAAACCTATTCTATTTTCAATGGGGTGGCTAATTAACCTTCAACTCCAGTTGTCCTCAGTTGAATTTACTTAACCTCCACAAAGTTTTAGGGCATGTGTATCTGCACAAAGCTTTGTAGTTCAGAGAGATGCAAGAGCTATCTGAGGAACTTTAGTTATAAGAAGGAGTCTAAGCATTTGGCATTGAGCTTTTCCAGAAGGTATTTGTGCCACTGGATGATAGACCATTGGATTTAATTAGTTCATTATTTTATAAAGCATTAGAGGATATAATTAAAGTGAGTCCATGGCAGTCAGCAACAGGTTACCACTGACCATGATCAAAGACAACATCTTCATTGGTTGCCACCAAGAGTCAAGTGCATTGCTCCTTCTTTTCTCCCTTGATGTGGAAGAAACAAGGCCAGAGGGTCATGATTTGGGTTTGCCTAAGAGGTTTTTACTAACATTTGAGACAACACTAAGTTCCCAAGATTTAGTAATCCCAGAGGGGATTACCAGCATGTTCTTGGGTGGACCTCCTCCATGGCTCCTGGCAGTGTCATCCATTCAAGAGCGTGGAGGTCCTTTTTTCCTGCACAGACTTCTTGGCACATCTCTGACTTTGCATGTTTCTGCCCATGCTCAGGCCTAAATCCTCATTCTGGTTTTTGACTTCTGTCTTAGCAGCACTATTTCGTAGTTCCCATTTCAGCTCCCATTCCTACTTCACTGCTGTCCCTGCCCTACATCACAAGTGTTTTCCCAGTTATGCTGTACAAATAAGTCATAACTCTAAGACCACGAACTAGATTCATGTCAATGAAAGATGAATTTAGGATTTTTTTCAATATGAAAGTCACACCTAGGACTGCCAGAATTCTCTGAGCTGACAAATCTAAAAGCATGTATTTGGTTGTTAATTAGCAGAATGACTGTCTAATAGTGATTAAGAAATAATTTTCTTGTGATTCATTAATGAAAGTGGATCATTAAATAAATTACCACCTTTTGCTAAGTTATTTTTGATAAAAAACTCTGCTTCAATCATGCATACCATACATAGGCACAGAGTATCTTGCCCTTCATCTCAGTATGGTAAAAAATACTGATTTAGGTCAATTGTTAAAGGACAAAGCCAGTATATTTTCAGCTATCCTATGTAATAACCTCACATAAATACTGAAACAAACATAACCCTGGTTTCTTTGTTCAGACACAGTTCACATTTTATTGTCCCGGTTTAGACCTGAAGTGAGCATATGAAATATGCTTATCATTCAGTAAGGCAAAAATAAAAGGGACGAAATTCTGGTACAGCACTTGATTTGATTCAAAATCAGGAAATTCATTTAGTCAAGATCTCTGCTGGGGGTCCTGAGAACAAAGTCTCCAAAATTTATGCCCCTTATTCCTTTTTACTTCTTTTCGTTCCCTGTCCTCTAAGGAAATCTGTCCAAAATCAGAGAGCTGCAGTCGTCAAACAAACCTTGTCTACTTGCTGTCTCAGCTTAGAGGTTTGAGTACACCATGTCTGTTATGGAAATGAACCTGACTCTTCCACACTGAATAATAAAAACTCCTGATTAAGTCCTTAAATTCATTAAAATCATGGTGAAGTTAAAAGAAAAAATGAGGATTTTTTTAGTTTAAAGAGTGGTAATTCAGAAGTAATGGTTTACCAACCATCCACCAAAATATCTCCTCCTGGGTAAACCAGGAGTCTCAAATTTCCCAAAATTTGAGCACGTGGTAATGTCACTTTCACAGTTTATCTCATGACAGAAAATGAAAAACCTGTGCCACTAAGTCAGGCAATGGTTTCAAGTGGATTTTTTTTCTGTGAACAATGTCTTCATTGTGCAGACAGAAATCTGTCAATAAAAATTAGAAACAGGATGTAAACACAAAACAAAAGGAAAGCCATTTAAAATGTTTAAACTAGAGGTTAGTTTCTTTGTCAATCATATCCAGTTTAGTATGGTTTTCATTATCTAGGCAATAAAAGATTTAAAATAAGGGACTGGTTGTCCTGAATTGGAACAATCTGAATCCATGACATCCAGGACTGTGACTATTTTATGATAACCACATATCCTAGAATAACCTTTTTGTGCCATTGAAATGAAAAAAGGAATCTTTATAGTATGAGCCAAGTATGTATTTTCCATGTTTGTAAAATTTAAACTGGCAGTTCAGAATGTTTAACAGCAGTTCCAGCTGAGACTTGAGGTTCATGTGGATTAAAGTGCCCACTCACTCTGGCAATGAAGCAACCAATCCAAACTCTGCTTTGGTATAAGTAGGTTTTTTAGTCTGCTGCAATGAACCCGACACTGAAATTTATATTCAGATCTGCAAACTCAATGATACTAGCTCATTATGCTTTTTGATATGTGTATGTATATATGTATGCATGCATGGGTACGTTTGCTTTGCAGGTCAGAAGGACTGTAAGAATGATGGAGCCATTCCTCCCTTTCTGTCAAGGTTTCTAAATACTTCAAATCCAAAGCAATAATAGTGACATAAAATTACACTGGAAGAATTCAAGTGTTGTTCTATAAACCTCTTACGTTCCCCAGTCATACAAATGAAAACTGAATCCTAGCTCTGAAAGCTAAAATAACTTGTCTGCTTGAAGACCAAACATTTCCCAAAGCTGGCTTTTTGCTAAACCAATGTCATTAAAAAGTTCAGCTTTTGAGCTCTAAAAAATCTTACTGTCTGTAATTGTGGTAGGGTATGGTTTAACAGTCTTAAATTATTAGTTATGAAAAATCCTTTCTAATGGTACAAAAAAGTCATCATTTTTAGGGGATACATAAATATAATTCTAAGGAGATTGAGTAGCAAGGAATATGAGATCCAACAGTTAGAGATATTGAGAAAACATAAATAATTCAAGTTTAAAATCTTGATTTAATATTTTTCTATGAGAAAAATATTTCACTACATTTCTTAGCAACTTATCCCTTAATCTCCACCATTTTCTGGGAGACTGTGGTTTACCCACAAAAGCATATTTCCAAGAGTCATGGCAAAAAAAAAAAAAGACTTATAATTTTTTCTTTTGGTTCCTTATCTTAAACTTGTCTAATTTGACTAATGTGGCTAATTCGCCAAGTAAGTGGAAAGATTTGCTACATTCACCTTTGAAAAATTTTATTCAAGGCCTGGCATACCTTAAATGTAAAAGTGGATTTAAAACATGTGCAGCTTTCCTGTAAGTGAAGCAGAATTTTAGACTAGGACACTTGGTATCTGAATTTGACCATTATTAAATTTTCTTGATCAGCTAATTCTCAAGACTGCTAATGGATGCTTCCAGGGAGACTGAGAAGAGAAAAAATGTTTTAAAAAATAGAGTTAATTAGGGTTAAATTTCGTTGTCAAAAGCCTCCTATATGTGTTAAGATTTAATTGTCTTACATTTCACTTCTGAAGTTGAATTTTGTTACTTTTCATTTGCATGTGTGCGTTAATTCTGCTGATGAGCATTCGGAAACCCAACCAAGGGATGCAAAAGCCAAACATAATGAAATATTTATGAGGAATTTTCATAATTTATGAATTTTCATAACTTAGGAAAACTCTGATATGTAAACAGCAAAACTGAAAAAGTTTCAGAAATGTGTTTAATAACAACCATTACTCTAGTAGCACAAATTTTTCTCCCCACATTACTGCTGAAATTCCACTGCTACTTAAGAGTTAGTAATTTAATTGCACATTCCTTCTATAATACTTTAAGTTGCTGTCAAGGCCATGACAGAACCATAAGTAAATGCACTTAATCAATATTTCAGGCAATACGATGTAAAATATGCACA
Source organism: Origma solitaria (assembly GCA_013397895.1). Classification (NCBI taxonomy): domain Eukaryota; kingdom Metazoa; phylum Chordata; class Aves; order Passeriformes; family Acanthizidae; genus Origma; species Origma solitaria. Next base: position 1,740,349 of record VZRL01004325.1, on the reverse strand, counting down.
GAAATCCTTTACTTGATAATCAGTGGGGAGGTAATAGATTGTTGAAATTTTTGTCGTTTTGAAAAGTTCTTTTAGTATTTGGTATAACAGAAACTGTTTTGCCCTCAAAGCACATTTAATCGGTCAAACCTTTTTGTCCCAGTAATCGGCAGCATAGACATATCATCAATCCAGTATTTCATTATTTCATTAGACTTTGTGTATAGTCTCATTTAGACACCAGCTCATTTAGACACCTCATGTTTTTGGGTATTCCTCATATTTCTGACATCTGGAATGATGGATATACTTGTAAACAACATAAATAGTGGTCAGAGCACAAGGAACCTCCCATTTTCTGCGAAAGAGTGCAGACCTCTGTGAATTGCTGGGAATGCACGTGAAGTTCCATGGATATTAGCTTGCAAATAAATTAAATTGAAAAAAAAAGACTTTCTGATCTGGTTCTAAGAGAGAGAGAGTAACTAACAAAGGAAATACAAGAGTTCAAAGAGTAATATGTTAATGTTCACCAGAAGTGTAATGGGGAAAGAATTTGAAGGAAGTGTAACAGTAAGGAATTTGAACAAACCCACAGCAATAGCACCTAAAGCCACAGTAATCATGGAAAAAAGTCACCAAGCCTGGTTGCTTATTATGTATGAACAGCATAACCACAAGCAAAGAAATTTGTGTTGAAAGACATGCCCAGATTTTCTCTTTATTTCAGCAATATTGCATAATCATGAATGAAAATTTTCTGCAGAAGTACGGTGAACGATACCTTACAGTTTCTTCTGTGTAATAACGGAGGCATCACGTGACATTCTCATTACCAAAAGAGTGCCACAGACATCTTGCATTTAGCCATAAGAGAAAACTGAAATAATCCAGTTGTTGTTATGTGACTATTGATGGCAAATCTGATAAGCCATGCAATCATTATTTTAAACATGAAAGCAAACGCACTGGAGGGAACATGTAAAACACATTATTGTGGATTCACTTTCCATCCCAGATCAGCTCATCCTTTCTTAGAGAAAGAAAAATTTTTCAGCCATGTGGTAGTCAGTATCATTGCTGTCTTTTGAGATGTTTCTTTTTGTGCTTGCTTTACCTTCTTTGTTTTTTCTTCTTGCCTTTTATTCAGTAACAGAGAATTACAGAAGCCTATGAATAGTTCATAATGGCAGATAATGTTTAAGGGGGATATTGCTTTCTCTGTTTAAAAAATCAGATTGTCCATTTGACAGTAAAATGACCTGAGATTAATGAAAAGTTAAGCAGATAGAAAATGGACTGTAGAAGCTGAAAACATTAATTATTATAAAGAGAAACTCATTTAGAAGTGTGAAGCACTTCACATTGGGTATACTAAAGTAATAACTGAAAATTATTCTTTAATATCAGTGATATTCTCATCCAAAGTGATTTTTAATCAAATGAGTTCTGTTGAGCCAAATATTTTGGGCAACCTTTTTTATTTATACTGCAGCAAAAAAGAAACACAGTATTAGATATATCCTATAGCTTGAAGAATAATCCAGTTTATTAAGCTTCAAGAATGTTAATTATCATATGTGTTTGAACAAAGTTTTTATCTTTAATTTCTTGCAACTCTTCTCCAATTCTCCTCTATTCATTAAAAAAAATTTTAAAAGTAGTGCTAATGTAAAAAGAAAGTGTTGGAGATAGGTTCTCTGATGAGTTACTGTATCCCCTGCAATAAAATGTACTGTGAGCCTGCTCCAATTTAAGAAAATAAGTCAGTAGCATTTTGTAATGGTTTGGACTGTGTCTTATGGCTTTTTTCAATGAGCTTTCAATAATAAAATAAGCTGTAATGCGTTGGCTTGTGGCAATATTTCACTAAGTGTATGTGGTGGAAAGCGAACTTATAGCAGTGTATTGAAACAGGAAAAGGGTGAATTTTACAGGGTTTGCTTTATTAGTAACAATTTTCATCTAGGTTCACTGGCCACATGGGGATCCATCTGCTGAAATTAGTCTTTGAAGGGTAAAGCTACAGCCCAGCCTGTCTAGCTGTATTAAGGTAACAGACTACAAAAAGGGCTGGAGCAAGAAATTTCCACTTCAGGGCTGGTGAACAGTAAAAGAATGTGTCTGCTGTTGGCAGTATCAATCCTTCATCTCTTGACATGTCATATAAAGTCTGTACAGCAAAATGAATGTGTCAGTGTAGCACAGCACTGCTGGTTTAGCACAGTGAAGTACTGCGGTGAGATTCTGCGCGTGCTGGAATTCAGGAAACTAATTCCTCCAGGATATCTGGCTCCATATTCAGCTTGCAGGTGCATAGTGACACCTTGCTGATTCTTCTTCAATTTAGTTGGTTTTCCTGCTAGCTAGAGAAAGCTGGCACAAATGTCCTGCTTGCACCTTTCTATTGCTAGCAAGGAAGTTCTCTCGAAAATTTGGTGCAGGGCCTTAGGGGGGGCTTGGCTTTACATAAAGATTTACTTAATCCTACTCACAATTTTCTCTGAGGCCTCAAAAGATGTAACGCCTTAAATTTATGCCTTAGACAGTCAGCTACGTATAACTTAAAATGCATTAAGATATTAAATGCCAATGAATCCTATTATTTGCACAGTGTTCTTGTTTTCTGTCACATCAGAGAGGAGGGGTCTCGCTGTTTCAATGTTATCAATACAAGTATTATAGCTCCTGAAAACTCTACAAGTCTTTATTTTGTGTCACTGCATTTACTATGGACTTCAAAATGCCCCTAAGTCTACAGGAAGTACTAGTGAGATTTCTTGCAGATCTTCTAGTGTGTCACCAGTATTCTCTTCAGAGCTCCAGTACAATAAAAAGGACAGAGACATACTGCTAAAACAAAGAAAACCAAAACGAAGCATTAAAAAAAAAAAAAAAAAAGTTAACTGAGAAATCACCAGATAAAAAGGAGCCTATGTTCAGAAAATGAATACACTGTATTTTAAGATCTGTACATCCCAGAAGAGATAAAAAATTCAGACAGGAACTGTGAGCCAAATTCACCAGTAGTGAAGCTGTGATGAATTCTTCCCAGGTTTTACAACTGTACTCTGCAAAGAACCCTCAAGTAAGAGAAATTAAATATATATAGATGGAAGAACCCACCCACCCCCACATGAATTTATCCTTAATAATCCACTGAAACTCATAAAACATAAACCACATCAATCCCCCTCAGCACATAACTAGTTATTAAATGCAAACCCCAGTATACCACAAAGCTCAAAGAAAATGGGAAAATGACACTAGCAATGTACTGTGAATATGAATGTTATAACATATGGAGGACAAGTTTATAAAACAGCAAGACATGCAGATCTAAAATTAACACACTTCAAGCTCCTGTGGAGATCGTACTGGACTTCAGAAAAGGGATACTAATTATGTTTAAGAGATTCTTATGAATCTTGGGGACATAAAAAATAAGCAACGTGTTCCTGCAGTGCTCTTAAAGGTCCTGATTTTGGTGACACTGCAGTTTAAATTCAGTGGAAAATATCTGCTTTCCCTGCTGTTCCTTTCTCTTTGTGCTTTTGCCACTTTGGGAGAAACTCTTTATTCCCTATTGAGTAGATGACTCCTTGGGGACATGTTCCCCAGAACAAGAGAACTATTCCTGTAACAGTCAGCTCCTCTGCATCAACTTAACTTATTGTGAACACAATGAGATTAATATGTTTGTTTATAGCAATTTTTAATCTTTGGTTGGCAGATGCTGCTGCTCCTCTGCAATGGTAAATGGAAAGAACACTTTGTACCATAGTATCATAGCATCTGATTTACAGCATGCATAATGTTACAGTTCACATTCATTTGAAAATTTAAAAAGCTACTAAAACCAACAATTTTTTTTTAAAAAAGAGAGGCCATCCTGAATAATGCTTGTCCAGGAAATCTACAACTTCATTTGAAATTTTGAATGGCCTTTTGTCACAGTGGCAACAAGCCCCATCCTAACCTAGAGGATGCTCAATTTGCAGACTGATTCTGAAGTCTGAACTGAACTGTCCATGGATGTCCTTTCATTGTTTTCGTGCAATTTCTGTCACCTACTGCCTTCCCTAAATTGTGTGATGAGTTTCATAACTTTCATGGCTGTGCGGGGTGTTCCTTGTAAGTTCTGCAAAAATGACAACTCCCACAACCAAACTTGTTTTGAATTCTATGAAGCAGCGAGTTTCATAAGTATCACAGCTGCGGCAAATAACAATTTATTTACTAGAGTTCAGTTATGTGGCTGTTAGACTGTGCACTCTTCCCTTAGCCTTGTAATGAAGGTCAGCAGGGTCACTCAACCACACGGTAAATTTTAGCCGCAGTCAGTTTGTGTGCCTGCCATGCTCCTATTTCCCTTATTATTTTTCTGAGCTGCAGGAGTGAGCTATTTGGAGTAACACCCAAACACCCTAAACACCGGGTGGTCTAAGGAGCTAACCAGAGTGGAACATTCTATTCTCACATTTGCAGACGGGCAAACAGCAAGAGCACAAGGCCTTGCCACATCTCCTTCACAACAGGACTTGTTCACAGGTGTTGGAACAAGCACAGTTTTCTTCTTGCTGCACACAGAGCTTCCCCCTGTACTGCAGGCTGGAGTTCACTAGAGTGCTCCCATGCTGCTTCCTCTCTCACAGGTGCTTAGTTTGGCTTCTAACTAGTCCCTGAGCAGCAGTTGTTCACTTTTTGTACTGAAAATTGTAGCTTCAATGCATTTTGTTAAGGCAAATCAGTACTTCAGTTTTATCAGTTCAGAAATTGTTTTCCAGATACTTAAAGAAATGAGGAATATCGGTTTCACAAACTTGTTAGTTTGTATTGGATCCAATTTAAAGAGATACGGAAAGAAACGTTGTTTTACAAGACTTTTCCTCTCAAAAACAAATGCCCTTGGTTGACCTGACATTTTGAGTTATAAACAAGAGTTAAAGCCAGAGTTATTTTAATCCAATGACTTGCTTAAACCATTCATATCACCACTTGCAATATTATTTTTGTAGGAGAAGGCTGATTACAAACTCAATGTAAGTGAGAATCCCTTGGAAATTCACAGTGCTTCCACTAAATTCATTTGGGCTAAATTTAGGATGGTGTACCTGAACTGTCTATCCAGTGATTAATTTTAAGAGTGGCACTTCATTTTCTTATTTTTAGAAATGCTCCAAGACAAAAAGAAATGTTTATTTCAACCAAAACGGATTATTTCCTTCAGTTAAAATTTCTCAACAAATTAAATTTGCTTAATCTAAAGCTATTTTATTTCTTCAGCCAACTGGAAAATCAATGATTCAAGCAGAATCTCTTTAATTTAGCTGAAAGGAACTGAATAGCACCCACTCACCAAAAGTGTAAATGCTACTTTTTTAGTCCCATAAATTTGCTGCTAATGTATTGGCATTCATTGTTTAAAGTAAAAGTCAGCTTCTTTGACTCCTCACTGTTAAATATCATCCTATACATTTGTCACCCTTTTTTCTGATAGTTTTAATTGAGTAAAATACGTGACGATAATCTGAGCAGCACAGTTATCTAACTGGTGTATTCACTGTTATATCTGAAAGTATCTGGCACAGATAATGGGGTAGAGCAGGACTCAAATTAATCCACTCTAATGTGTCAATAGAATTACACTGTCTGTTACTCAGTCAATGTAGCTGAGACGGTCTATCTAAGCTGGAAAACTTAGACTTCAAATGGAGGAATATCCAAAACCAGTGGACGAATATGGAGAAAAAATTATACATACAGACACACACACACAACCCCTTCCAGATCTACGGACAGGGGAGGGATAAAGAACAAGGCTCTTTTGCCAACTACATGTGATCATCTCACTAATTCACCTTAAAATTCCCAGAAACCAAAACTGTCTCATAATGAGCTGGCAGGGGTAGGTGATCGTTTGACCCCAGTACAGTCTGGTTATTTCTGAGCTCCAACACCTCTCTGAGCAGCTCCTGAGGAGGAGTAATTAAGGGTCACTACTTTCTCAGACTGGTGCCTACGTTCAATTAGAATAATCCACTTTTCTAGAGAACAAAATTTTACTAGTCTTTTTACAGAGTCATGCTCCTTTCAGTTAGTATATGCTTTATTAAATGATCAAAAAAGAGATTAAAAGTAGTGCCTCTTTATGGTCAAGATATTTTGATCCTGCTTTACTGACAATAAAATTACAGCCTAGGAGAGTCCAGCCGCAGACAGGAATTTGCAATCCAAATAAATTTTCAGGCTCCTTTCACAAAAGTTAAAAATCACCTTCAGATTATATGTGCTGATTCACAATGGCAGGGATTGCTACTTTACTGAATCAAGTTTATCATTATGGAGACAAAGTCGTCCATGTGGTATATGTGCACGAAGAGGACTTTAATATGTAGTGTGGTGCTGTGGCAATCATAACCAAGGACATCTCGCTTAGTACAGAATCATTTGCATTTGGTAACAAAACAAGGACAAATAATGAAGCCCTAAATCCTTCAACAAAGACATTTATTTCCTTTGTTTAAGGATAAAAGGTTTGATTCTTCATTCACAAGCTCACCGTTGAGCCCAAAATCATGGAATGGAAGAAATCCTGCAGACAGACTAAATGCATATGTTCTATTGGCTTACTATTTATTTCACCTCACACTCTTGTAAAGAACATACATATTCATTTTTTGTTTTATTAGAGCGACTTCATCCGCACTTAGAGACTGCGTCTGACAAGCTGTGCTTTGTTACAAGAAGAAATACTGAGAGTAGAAAGAGGGCATTGGGGGTTCATTTCCCTTTGTGTACAACTCCTTGTGATGACAGAACACAAGAGAAGTCCTGGCATGCTGCCAAGGGAGGATTGGCAGCCAAAACCATCGCAGCTGCGTTCCGAGGGGCCACAGAACCACTCAAAACTCACACCAGGGATGGGCAGCCTACCTGGTGTAAAGGGGGCACAAGATCCTTCATCCTTCTTTCTCCATTTGCCACCTACTTCTGCTCACCCCTGCGATGACCTGTGGGTTCTGGGTGCACGTGCAAGGTTCCTTTCCTGCACGTGGGAATGGAAAGTGATTTTACAGCCAGTGAAACTAATGTGGCCATGCATAAGGTCAAGCACCATGGCCCTGTGTGAGCTGGGCTGTTCAGCAATGACTGGCTGCTGCAGTAAGAGGCAAACACAGGAGTTACAATGCGCAATTCTAGGGATGTTTTTAGGGATGCACTTCAGGAAGTGTCTACAGCATCCTCGATATATTAAAGAATTTCAAGCTACGGCACTGCATAAAATGCATCACCAGGATTAAATCCTTAGTATTCTCTTCATGACCAAGCAGTTTCTAGGAAGTTACATAAATTCAAAAGCAAACATTTGACAAAGTAGTCTACTGGCAATTTCAGCATTTATACTTCCATGGAGTTGTCTAAGCCCTTATGCCACCCAAATACTATTTAAGATGATTCGTAAGTTTATGCCATTAGAAAAATCTGAGCTGGTTTAGGCAACTATGGCACCAGAGGACTTAATGTGCCTTAAAACCATACACTGCTCTGAGGATTTTAGGCAATTTAAGCACTTATGCCATCATAAAGCAGTTTAAGTGCTTAGACTATCTTGAATGTTTGAGATGGTGTACAAGTGCATACTACATCATCTAGGATGATTTGAATAGTAAATCCTTTGTCATTATACTGTTTGAGCATAATTTGTAAATTACTTAAATTTTTTTTTTAAGTGAAACATTACCTTATAACTAGATAAATCCTTGCAGATACTATAAAAATGCTTTTACATTATTGCTATTGCAGAGTCAGTTCAATCCAACATTCACACACTGCCACTGCTGATCAGCACTGTTCTCTAAAAATACAAGACAGGCTTTAATTTTTAAACACAGCAAGATTTCTGAAATCAGGAACTCACCTGGTAGTGGACTTTTTTAATTGATTATAATAAAGTTTCCAGCACAGGTATAAAAAATTACCACATAAAACCTCCTAGCTACTTTTGTATACATTAAAATTTAAAAGTCTACAATAGCTACATCTTCTAAAATATGTCCACCTCTGTTTGAATGAAAAGACTGAATTTCAGGCACACAAAAATAGATATTTTTAAATGAAAATAATGCGTGCTTCAGAAATCAGTCATGCCCAGTGTTCTGAGTCAGCATGACATGCTGTCACATACCAGCCTGTCTCCATCACTGCTGTCATCAAAGTAATGATCTGTCATACAAAAAATGGTTAATAATGTAGGCTAACCTTATTTTCAGGTGGTGCAGATGCAAAAATTGCTACAATTAATACTTTTTTCTGTGTACGGCTTCTGGATATTCCATGTGATTTCATTGCCTTCTGCATCAGATTTGCAAGGAACCCCGTAAAATTTGAACTGTTTCTTACTCAGGTCCTAATAAGCTAAGAAATAATTTCAAATAAAAACCTAAAATCTTGTCTGTTTTGTCCACCTTATTTGCCACATCATAATGAGATACAAAAAATGGTCTTAATGAAGAGAGCAGGTCTTTCTTCCAGTTGTATTAGAGACTCTGTGTGGCAGGAGTGGCAAACATTAAAATAGTACAGCAACTAAATGCAGTGTTTCTGCAGTTAACTGAAATCAACCAAGAATACTGGGGGATTACTTGGCTAGAATGTATAAACATAGAGTATTTCAGTCCCTTATCTTACTTACCTCTTTCCAAACTTGCTAAGGGAGGCATTGTCTTTCACCTTTGTAATCACAGTTCGTTTTGTTTGCGAAAATCTAAACAAAATTATGAGTAATATGATGACACTTGTTCTAAAAAAATCCCCTTGGATGTAGTATGCACACTACTTTCCCAGCTGGGAAAAGTTCCCTTCACTGAAACTCCCACCACAAAAAGAAATCTGATGCGGTTTCCTCACTCATTCACTGATCCCTTCTCACCATCTCCCACAAAGAGCCAGATCCTCATAACAGTATTTCTGTAAATACATACCAAGCAACATTGTCTTATTATGATTTATTTTTTATATTTGCTAATGAAACAAAATCACTCTAGCAAAGAACAGTACATTTACTACTCTCATGGTTAAACAATAACTGTGGAAATTTTTGTCAGTCAGGATCATGAGCAAGACTTTTAAGTCTTACTCGCAAAAATGCATTCCTACACAAACGGAAAGAACTGACCAGATTAAAAATTTTGTCCCTAGTAAAATAATATGGGATGTTTTCTGAGAAGACTTAATTGGTATTGATATGGGAGAGAAGTATCAGTGTACTACTCCACAATTAGTTGTGCAGATCTGTTCAGTCTCCTCTACAAGAGTTGCTCAGTGAATAGCTTCAGGAAGTTAAATCTTAAAAGCCATTCAGATGGGATTCAGGCATTATTCTTTAATTATTTTAAAGACTATGGTGTAGGGGGAAAGAAAAGCAATGCTGAGCTAATCACACTCTTATTCTAGTCTCCTAGGGAGACATCATTTACGAGTTCCCCAAAAAGGATGACATAGCTGTCATGGGTTCATGATTCCCACAATGCATTTCTTTTTCTCTTCATTAATCTGTCACTAATTCAATCTTTGAAGGTTGTGTCATAATCATATCTTACATTTCTCCCCATTAGCGTGGAACAAATTACAACGTTTTTAATTTCAGTAAGACTCCGCTCTTATTTCTGTTGTTGATAACATGTTCACAAGGTAGAAATCTCTGTCCTTCCAGTCTTCTCCCTTATTTAAAGCTCCTTCTTGAAAACATATTAAAAAAATATACAGAAAATAATAAGAAAATTATATTATCCTTCTTCACACCTATTAGAAGGATTCTACTTCTTGATTTTAGGAAAATAATCTATTTTTTTGTTACACTGTTCCTTTCACAGCTGTACTTAAACCTGTTTTCTGAAAAAAGAAAACAAAAAAAAAGACTATTCATACTGAAAACTAAATCCTGAAAATGTGTATGACCCACTTTGGATTTTTAAGCTAACAAAAATAAAGATCTTTAGTTTGGTGCAGAACTAATTGTTGAAGCTGCAATGAAGCCACATCTGAGACATGATTGCTCAAAAGATTAATAATATCAGACAGTTTAACACACAGAAATCTTTTCATATTCATTGGCAGTTGTCAAAATTGTTACCATCTGATGACTGCTTCCCATTTGAATAAAATGGTATTGGTGGTCTCAGTTCTCATTTCAGGAGGCCCTGATCCACTTCACAAAACGTAACTGCATTTGACAGTGGATAACAAAAGAGCCAATCTTAACTATTTAAACAGCCCAAATATGTTCTCACTCCTAAAAATACCAAATTTAGGCATGTGTTGTTCATTGCCAGGTTACAGAATCACCCAGTATACTGAGTTCTTGCTGGTGTAAGGTCTTCTGATCTCTGCGGCCACTACTCTAAAACTGAATTACCTAAAATGTGACAGTGAATTTATCAGACAGTAATAATATTTATGCCATTTATAAAATAATGATACTAACATATTAAATACATTCTTCAGACACTCACTGAAACTTGATTCCATTCATGTATATCTGATTTATGATCTTCAAACTCATTTTGCAATTACAGGGAGTGAATCTGGCCATCCCAGACATATTTTCCCAACACCAGAATCCTTGGGATGTTATTAATGGCAGAAATTTTAACTGTAACTCAATCTATAGTTCACTTCCTGATTTGTTTGGTTACCTAGAACTGTCTTGAGTAATTCTGGGGTGTCTGTGTTATGCTTACATTATTTCAGTGAAATTGAAGGAGATCAGTATGTTGAAGCAGCTGGTGCCTGCCCCACCAACTACATTATTTACAGCTCAGGGCCTTTTCTTCAGACACATTTAGTCTGGTCTCCTGGTATAGCACACCATATAAGTGTAGCAATGTTGTCCGAAAAAAACAATCAAGCCCTCAAATTACAGTGAAACACTGGAACACATCTGGTGCACACCTGGATCGAGGTTTGCAGTTTCAAGGGTTTCTTTAAGAAGCTTTACTTCGTGCACACCAAAGTTCTGTGAATTGAAACAATTCTCAGTAACTGGAAATGATTGAGAGATTCACTTCAAAATGCTCTACTGCTCCGAATAAAATGCTAACTCTGAGGGAACTAACATTGATTTCTTTCATATTTCCAAAGTGGATACTGATAGATCTAAGTGATACAATAAATGGATTCAGAAAACCAGCAAAACCAAAACATAGCTTCATGCTTTCTGAAGCTGTTGCACAAAAAAATAGTTTTTACCTTCTGCTTTAAGCAGTCAGCTATCACAAGAGAAATTCCATACATCTGTTCACTATTAGCTTGTGTAGCTGCTTTATCCCCAAACACTTCCTCACAGGGTATACAACCAATCATTAATGTTATACTTTCCTTTTGAACAGGACTTAGATGTTCTGAAGAGCTGTTTTTTCTATTACTCTAAAATCTCTCACTGTAGCAGTACCCCCAGGGTAAATGTCTCCTTTCCTGTGTTGCTTTTGTTTTCAGTGTGCAAATCTACAGAGGAAGCCATACCTTCAGCATAGTTTTTAAAAGTCATACACAAACAATGTTTGCCTTTTATTTGGCATTGCAGCCAGGTGAAGGTTCATTTCTGAAACTGAAACCCTAGAGCTGTAATTCATTGTTAGTAGGTCATGCTGTCCAGAAGGGCTTTTGTTCTCAAAGATGATTAAGCAGATGAAATATTCTTTTTTAAAGTATATTCTGAACTTGATATGATTCTACCTTGTTAAAGCTACTGTGATAATATGAATGTGCTTTTTTATCCTGATTTATTCATTGCATTTTTTTATTTTAATTTCAAAATAAAGTCGTCTTCTACAGCAGAATACTAGCAAAGTCTTATATCCACTGTGTATCATCATCAATAGATATTTTTCAAAAAACAGCATTTCATTGCTATCACTGCAATTTCATAGTAGTCTATTTCTGACCTGAAAGTTTAGATAGGTAGCTGTGATGGATCATATTTTGCATTACTGTGACTTATCTATTTATACAAGGGATAAGTGAATACATATCTCTTATACCTCTTGACACATTTGCAACTGCTGGTTGATGTTTTATTGAAGAAGGAAATATCAGTATATAAATTAGAGGCACATAAGAAAACCTGGATGTATCTATCCACATCCCCATACCCACAGCCACAATATTTAAGTAGATGTGGTACAGGAAGCTCTCAGCACGAGGAGATGAAAAAGAATAGGATAAACAAGAATTCTCTATGCAACACATTTGTAAGGGACCATAGGCGACTAATGATAACATCAACAGTAGAGGACAATTCCAGAACTTCATATGCTTACCACATCTGGACCTCCAACACAGAAGGGCAACAGATTCACCACAGGAAACAGGAGAGCTATGTTGTAATCATTGATGAACCCTGCTTTCTTACCTGACATTATCTCAGGGAGGCACGTGGAGTTAGTTCCCTCCTTCCTCGTCCTTCCTGTTTTGCAGATGACCGACAAGACCTTATAGGTCTAGGGCAAAAAAAATCCCTAATTTCCATTTAAGTTGCTACACATCTGTCAATATCAGATATTACTTTTGTTTACATTTGCCCCTGCCTCAAAACCAAAAAAATTGTTCTTTCTAAAACTTTTTCATCTGTTTTTCTGGTTTGCTAATACATTTTTTCCAACTTCCTCCTTATTTATTGTAACTATACATCTACTGGCAGCATCTATAATTGATAGATTAATAATGTGAATTGTGGAAACACTAAGACAATTTTCACTTCCTGTAATTACACAATTTTTAATGCATTTGATTTTCATTGGACTTAGAGTAATAGAATCATAGAATTGTTAAGGCTGAAGAAATCTTTACTAATATCCATTCTAAACCTCCGCTGGCACGACTTGACACTATTTTCTCTTGTCCTTTTGCTAATTGCCTGGTAGAAAAGCCCAACCCCCACCTCACTAGCACCTCCTTCCAGGTAGATGTAGAGAACAATAAGGTCTCCCCTGAGCATTCATTTCTCCAGGCTGAGCACCCCCAGCTCCCTCAGCCGCTCCTCATCAGACCTGTGCCCCAGACCCTTCCCCAGCTCCGTTCCCATCTCTGGACACACTCCAGCCCCCCAATGTCCTTCCTGAATTGAGGGGCCCAGAACTGCACACAGAATTTGAGGTGTGGCTTCACCAGTGTCCAGCACCGGGCGATGGTCACTGCTCTGCTCCTGCTGCCACACCAGTGCTGACACAGGCCAGGTGCCCTTGGCCTCCTTGGCTACCTGGGCACAGCTGGCTCATGTCCAGCTGCTGCTGACCAGCCCCCTCAGGTTCTTTTCCACCGGGAGCTGTCCAGCCGCTCTGCCCCAGCCTGGAGTGCTGCAGGAGCTGTTGTGACCCAAGGGCACTTGGCTTTGTTGAACCTCTGGCCATAGACCTTGGACCATTGATTCGTCCTGTCCAGACCCCTCTGCAGAGCCTTCCTGTCCTCCAGCAGATCAACACTCCCACCCAGCTTGGTGTCATTTGCAATGACACTCAATGCCCCTGTCCAGATGACAGATATTAAACAGGGATGGCTACTCAGCCACTGAGGAGTACTGAGCCCTGGGAAACACCGCTGGAGGCTGTCCAACAGCTAAATGTTTCTCCAGTCACCACCTCTCTCTGGGCCTGGCCATCCAGACAGTTTTTTTACCCTTCAAATTGTACATCTCTCCACACCATGAACAGTCAGTTTCTCCAGCAGCATGCAGTGGGAAATGGTATCAAAGACTTTGCTAAAGTTCTGTCAAGACACCGTCTCCACCCTTTCTCTCACCCACTAAGCTGATCATTTTGCCATTGCTCGGTTAATGAAACAACGTCTTTTCTCTGCTCATGTTGGCTGGGCCGGATGTTGTTTGTCTTGTATGATAGCTCTCAAGATGATCTGCTCCATGATTTTCCTCAGCTCTGAAGTCAATCTGGCAGGCTTGAAGTTCCTCAGGTCATCTTTCCAAGTCATTCTTATAGACGGGCGTAACACTGATAAACTTCCAGTCACTTGGGCACCTCCCTGGTGTCCTAGGACTACTGCTAAATGAGTGGAAGTGTTTATTTCTTAATTTAGAGTAGTGCTGGCTTTTTCAAATAAAGATAAGCACTATCACTTTGATCTCCAACAGAGACCATCAACCTGCAAGTCTGCAGAAGTTTGTGTAAGCATCCTGTCCATTTAAGTTACCATACATACTTAAATTGAAATCTTGATTTAAAACACACCAATGTTCTCAAGACCAAAGCCAGTTTTCCACTCTCTGTTTCTCTGTCTCTTTCCTATGGCCTAATGATGATTCTGAATAGGGGAGCAGTAAAAAGCTTGGAGCGCCTTCACTTCCAGATGTACAGACCTCTAACAGGCTTTGTGAAGACGTGACTGGACACCAAAAAAGTCAAATTATTCTGCCTAGGCACCTCTGTTTTGCATTGACAAATAAAGAATCTCAGTTGACGTGGACATGGGATGATAGACAATGCATCTTGCTGTTCTTCTTTACTGCATCACTTGTCCTGTTTCTGGTGTATCACAGCTGCACAATACTCACCCAAAGTATACTCACTCCTTGCTGCCAACTTGAGTCCACACCAAGCAGCATTGAGCTGACAGGGCTTTTATAGTATGAAAGAGGATGAAAATACATGAAGATATTAGATAAAACTCAGCTTTCTTTTTTTTTTCCTATAAAACTGCATGAAAACTGTGATATAAAGCAATGACCAGCAAAGGACTTGGAATGCAATTGTGTCTATCACCTTGTTAATTTTCTACTATGTGCAGTGGTCTGTGGTTATGTACTGTTTTCTGTAATAATGTATTCTCAGGGAAATTAATTATGCCATGGATTTTATGTGCTGAACCTAGATGTATTGGCTTGCCTCTTGGTCTTTGTTTAACTAATACTGCATATGTACTTTTTTTCAGTAGATCTTGCAAGCTGAACTCAAGAATAGGAACAGTAAACTCTTAATTGCTTTTCTATATGAAATACAATAAGGAGGATTTCTTTTCTAATCTGTTAAAATATAAAAATAAAAATCCTTGCAAGCAAAGACTTGTTATCCCAGTATTAAGAGTTCTTGTTTAATGAAAGGGTTCTTTGTTCATTGTCTTCTTTTTCTATATGCCATTGTAAAATCTGTGTTTCAATGCCAGTCTGACAGATCCCTTTTTACTGTACAGTGTTTGTCATTCCAGATATCCTTAAGAGCCACAAAACAATAGGGAAGTTTAATTTATTGGTCTACAGATGAAAAATTAATAGTGTTTAAAAGGAGGTCTAAGCAATTCTTTTTTTTCAAATACTGAAATATGTTCTATGAAAATTGTTGGTCATCAGAAAGAAATTTTCTTAATTGTTTCCATTTTTATAATTATTTACAAAATTTCATAAAGCTGTCCAATACAAACAAAATACTGAGAAAACAAGATTCATTAACCTAAATTGTTAGCATTATACACAGCTGTAGCATTGTTGAACTCATTCTTTTTATGCTCTGGTGGGCATTTACAGGTAATCAACATTCCTGTGGAAAGCTTGAGTGAAAAATGCCTTAGGAATTAAAGCCAAATATATAACATACTTGTTGGTAGGGACCTTATTTCATAGAACAGCCTCTGTATGTTGAACTCCAAAGACAAAAGGTACTTCCTGTCTGTTTGCCATTGTAATTACACGATCAGATAATTTTAGAGAACACACCATGGCTAGTTGTCCAAAATTTAATGTGTAATAGGCAGCAAATTAATTAGCTCTCTAGTGTTTCAATCACAAGGGAAGCAGTGTTCTTCAGGCTGCCTTTCTGACATGCTGACCTTGTGTTTGTAATTTCACTCTGGGCCGTGTTGCTGCATGTATCAGGACCAGGCACACAAGATGACAATTTGATAGATCATCTTGATATCTTCCTTCTTCGATTAAAAAGCAAACCGTTTTTTAAGGGGCAAATCTGAGGAGAAAAATAACTTGGGTAGTCTTGTTGCGAATTTCTTAACATTAAATTTTGAAAGCTTCAGATTCTACTCTCCTAAAAAAAATCAGCTGCAATTTGTAGTAGCACATAATAGAATTCACATATGCATAAAAAAAAGAAAAAGTGTTTTAAATCTCTGTCTTTAAATTTGTCTTTACAAATTAATTCAGTGACAGTGTCTGACATTTTATCAAATGATATTTAATAATACTTATAATTATTGTTTTAATAACAAGAAGATAAAATGCTGCTCATTCGTAGCTCACCTTTTTCCAAACAGTTCCAACTTTTCAATGTATTTTGTCTCGTGCTAAGTCAATATTTTATGAGAAAAATAATTAATTCAGAAGGGAGAAAATGAAAAGGACATCTATCAAAATCTCTTTTTTTTTTGTACTAACAATGTTTTGGAAGTTTGAGGTTTTTATTTTGATAGGTTTTTTTTACTGAGATGTAAGTCCACCTTGTCTTGTTACTGGTGAAACCTTTACCTCTGATAATCTTGGAAAAACAGAGTAGTTTCACAACTAAGAGATTACTTCAGGTTGGAAATAGCACCAGAGGATGAACACTAACCTGGATAAAACTCCCTTTAATTCTAGTATCCCTATTAATAAAAACCTGAAAGAAGCAGGTGTACATAAGGGCTCAGCCACTCATTGAACTTTTGCAAATAGGTCACATTTTGACTCTGTTCTGCACCAAAATATTGAACTTCAACAGAAGAAAGGAACTGACTCTTAAAAGTGTAATATGCAAGTAGCAGAATTTTTTATCTAAATAATTGCCAGATATATGCAATTCTAATAATTCTTAATTAGAGCATGACTAGAGCTTTTCATGTACCCTAAACTTTTCCTCATGATGAATAAAGTGCAGTGCTTCAGTTATCCCTATTACCCCATTATCCCCACAAAATGGAAAATTAATTGGGATACACTGACTGGTACACTGTCTAACACATTTTCTTTTATCAAAGCTCTGGAAGGCCATTTTAAAGTGACCACTCCTGGAGCTTAGAAGAACTGTTTTCTCAAGAATAACTGAGTTGTTCTCGGGAAAACACTGTACTCTGTCCTGGCATGTCTGGGGTGTTGGATGCTAAACACTTACAATCCTACATGAAACAGATAAAGTTTCCAGCAAGGGAAAAATATTTTTTCTGTAACACCCATGCAGATTCCTCTGAGTTGATTTATTTCTTTCTAAGACACATATTGGCCACCCTTGGTCCAAACTTTTACTCCCTTTTTATAGGAGGAACCCCCCGTAGTGGTTCAGTCCAGGGTTAAATTTTCTCCTGCCACTTTATAGGTGGTAAGGCTAGGCAGGCATATCATAAGGCCTTCAGCAACTGATATAGAACATGAAGATTGTGAGCCATTTTCTCCTGATAAAATAACGTGAGGTAATTTTCAAAACAATGTAACATAAATAATGACCTCCTCATTTTCACAAATATATATGCAGAATCACTATCTACTGTTGGTATATATGTACAGAGGCATGCTGATTAGAATTAATTCTAGAAAAACAGATTCTCACTCAATTTCTTGGTGTCAGTAGAGTATTTTAGGGCAAACAGTATACTCCAATGCAGACACTGGATTATATAAGAAATGGTGTTTGATTGAAATCTTATCTGTTCCCCTTACATATTGACAAGACAGGAAGAAAATTTCATGAGCCCAGGTTGAGGAGAACCAAATTCATCCTTAATATACTGCCAGCAATTTGCACAGTCTGTTTTCCCATAGTCTCATTGTGATCATAGAGAAAGAAAAAACAATCCAGGAACGTGCCATACCTAAATAAGAGTTTGCAAATGTAACAGCATTTGGTTCTAGGCTGGACTTTAAGGTCAATCTATTCTGCCACTCATGTTAAGTCTCTTTTTTCAATTTTAATGGATTGAATCTCAAATTGTTGACATTTCGTCCCTCACTATCTTGAGATAGTGAGCAGCCAAACAGTACAATCACACAAAGATTTCATTTTGAAAACTTTATGTGTGACTTTCTGCTGTTCACTCATGTATGTGACAACAATCTCACAAAAGAGTTTTGGGATTAATTTCGTTGCACATAGGAGTTCAGTTTGGAGACATTCATAAGGAACTTGTTAGAAACCAATGGATTAAATATTTGGATGTATTTTTAACTCAAAAAGAGTGACTCCTATCTGTAACAAGATAAACAAAAATAACACCATTCAGATACAACAAGATAAGCCTAATTAAATACTGAAATCAAAGAATAAACTTACAGACTTTTTTTTCTTATCTGCTCTTTCATGCTCCTACCTTGACTATTCTTTTTTGTTTCTCTCTTCAGCATTGCTTTATGCACATGATACTTACAACACATAAGCTGATGGCGAGTAACTAGTAAGGTAGTGATTTTTTAACACAACTTCTAACAAGAATACTAATTTCAGAAGGGTTTGTTATGATACCTGAGTCTTCAACATCAAATACCTTTAGAAGAGATTTTCATTGACCAAATACAAAGACGTGGAGTGCCATTCTATAGCAACATGAAGGAAAATCTTTCCGGAAGTATACAAATTATTTCAACAGATCCCAAAAAACAGAAGGGATATGAAGAAGTAGCGGACCAATTTCATAAAGAAGGTCTCCAGTTTTGTGATAGATTGGTAAAACTACATTAAAAGATGCATCATTGAAAGAGTAGGATCAGTCTGGATTGGGATATGTTCAGTAGCAACAAAATGAAATGTTGCTTGTTGTTTTACAAAGTCATGCAGAGGCCACTTGTCTGTCATGTCCCAGATGTCTCATAAGAAGTGAGAAGTTACATTTTAAATAACAGATACCTGTGATCCATCACTCTTTCTTCTAGGTCAGTAATTCACTGTGTTGGTCAGCTACACCGACTGTTATCTAGCAGTGGAATTTTCCTCTCTCTTGAACATCTGACTTCTAAAAGCCACACTTAAAATATGACTATAGAAACAGAAGCTAGAATTTGTTATAACCTTCTCTACAACATGAACTAGTGGCATAGAAACACAACAAATACTTACTTCCTTTCCTCTGTTGCATGCAGGACACTGACAGAAAACATTCTAAGCTCGTTTTCCAGAGCAAGTCAAGACACATTTACCAGGTGAGTCAGTGTGCCTGTAATCGCCTTCCAATGACCTTGATTTTTTTTCTGATGTTTTACAGCTTCTATATTTCCTTGGGTGTGTCTATGACACAGTGGCAGAGTATCAAGTCAGCACTGATAGTGCTAAATACAAGAAGCACATATCTAGAAAAATGCATGGGCAGTGACCAGTGCTAGCTTAATCCCTGGAGACAGTTTAGCTCAATGTGACAGGATTGCGCTTGAAGGTGCCTCTCCCAGCTCTGGATGCGGTGTCGGCTCTGTGTGGCTGCTGGTGTGCAAACAACTCCGTCAGTACCAGGCCATTTGTTGTACTGGAGAATGCCACAGTGATCATTAGCTGTGATAAATAATGAGCAGTACTTCTGCATCAAAATTAATGCTGGTTGTTTTTGAAGATAAGGCTCTTTTTAGATTCTGAGATTATGTTGGGGATCAGAAGTAATTTATTCTGTGACTTTGACATGTTTCTGTCATTTCTTTGCTATTGGCTGTCGCGCACTAGAAGGTTTGCAAAAAAAAGTCTTGTTGGATAACCTCATGTTTTATCATATTCTAGACTAATCAAAGTGCATTCATGCTAATATTAACCTCATCAAATTACAAGGTAAGCAATTTTCCTTCTACTCCTGACATTACAAAAGCCAGCCTTTCTGAATTTGCAAAAAGCTGTATGACATCCTGACACTTTATATATGCAACAGAAAGACAGCCAGACCATAACTTCCAGGTTGTCCTTCACATTTAAAGGGTGAATGAACAATTTCGTCTTTGCTCAGCCAACACAGTAATTTCATTTCTCTGGTAACAGTTATACTTCTGTGTCTCCAGTTCCTCTGGATGACAGAACAAGTGCAAATGACACAGGAGAGCAACAATAAACTTCTAATGAGAACATTATCTCATTCCAAATAGGAATTATTTGCCCCACACACCAGTGCAGTACACACTCGTCCTTCAATTTAGAGAAGAGGATCAGGACGAAAGAAGGTAGGATGATGGCATCAGCATGAATGTTTGCCACTGAAGAAACTAGTCTAACACTTTGTCATATATACATGTCTCTGCCAAGCACTTGCCTTTATAAGGTATCAGCTAAAGAAGGAAAAATTAACTGTTCTAATTATGAGTTATGATTTTGTTCCTAGTAGTCCTTGTGGTGAGCTCAATGCTGTCCAAGTAGATGCAAAAACCAAGAAAAAAAATTCTCAAATTTGGTTTGTAAGCTACAGTGATTTTATTTTCAAGTGTACAATTTAAGAAACTTTAAATGAGCCTTTTATTGCAGACTGAACATCGAACACCAAATTTCTTCTGCCTTCATGACGTGTTAAATTGTGTTTCCAAAAACGGCAAGGCACTCATTGATTTTCAAAATCCATTTCATCGTTACACCACACAATTGATATACCAAAGAGCAAAAGCAATCTGACAAAAAAGTTGAAAAACAAAATGAATGAACTAGACAAAGAGTAACTACAGTTGTTTTGCTAATGCCAAATTTTAATACAGATCTTACATCAGTAGTCATATTCAAAGTAGTTTACTTACATAAGTGTTGCAGTATGTAATTCCCTAAGTAGATTTATCTTGGTGTGAGCAAAATCTAGGATAAGCTCTAAAACTCTTAAATGTTATACTGGATTACAATATTTAAAACCTAGACTTACAACTTTGGCATTGAATGTCTCAACTTCCTTACATTTTTCTTTTATTGTTTTTCTTAACTTATGAATACCTGGGCAATAACAGTAATTTTGAGTAGCAAATTATTGCATAGATTATTTCCACTAGCTATTTTTAGAGAAATACATTTCTCAGTTCTGTTGCTGTTTTTTTGTTCTCCATGGAAAAAAGTCATAAGGATATGAGCCATACATTTTTAAAAGAAGTGTTCCTTGGTTTATTGCCTATAAAGGCTGAAGGAGAAAATAAGCCACAGGCAGGGTCATTAGAAAAATAAAATATCCCAGGACTGCTACTGCTGCTACTGCTATGCAAACTGCATTTCTAACTAGAAGTCTTCATCTTGAATATTGAGAAAAATGATGGACACTTTAAGCATGTGCCTTTTCCTGGAGCAAGTAGGTATCCATAAACCTTAATGCAAGCAATGAATAAAAACTGGTTCTTCACGAACAGCAGGAATTTAAGAGAAGAAAAACAAGCAAAAACCCAGAAAGGTCATCTGAAATCTTTCTTCCTTCCAGTGACACTTTTCCTTTTTGCCTAGAATTCAAGTGTTTTCCCCTGTATAAGACTAGAACCTCATAAATGATGATTTCTCCTTGTCTTACAAATAAATAAAAAAAAAAGGAGTTAGTTTTATGCAGAAAATCTTTCCCATACATTTTCACCAGGCTCAGTTTGACTTATGTTGCTCTACATCTTTAGTACTTCATAATCACAGTGAAGTTCAAGCAAGTGCAAAAATCTTGCAGAAGTCTTGATAGCAGGAGTAAGAAATTTCCACAAAAGCGTATTTTATTGTGACTTTCATTTGGAATCTAATGTTTTTTATTTGGGAAATGTCAGTTCATCCCTTTAACTACTGTAGCTTAGGGCAATACTTGCATGTTTTATAGACAGTGCTAAGCATCTGTTTGTACACTCTTCCTTCCACAAAACGATTTCACATTGCATTTCTATTAGAATCAGATTTTCTGCTGAGGAGACTACTACCTCTTGTCGTCCTATTTTGTGAGGGGTTTTTTAATCTTTCTCTTCTTTACTTTTGCCAGCAGCTAGATATAACAAGGACATAGTGGATGCTGGAGTCCACTCCTCCTTTCTCATACTCACAAATAAGGGACACAGAACTGGCACGTTGTGCAATAAATACTTTGTTGGTAAAATGTGCGTTAGAGACCAAAAACATAGCAACCAGGAAAATGTACTTTTTCAGGCATTTATGTGTCTCTAGCTCTTAAACCATTAGATACTGAGTGTGTCACACAGATGGCACATTCGGTCCCTGTGGAGTGATGTTGCTGTCAGAAACACTGTACCAGATGTACAACTAAGGAACACCAGCACTCAGGGCTGGAATGAAAATTCTGGGAGGCAGAGAGAAGCGGGATCACACACAAATGTATCAAACTTAATGGTTATTGTGACAGTCCTTCCATAATTATGGTAAACAAATTTAATGAAAATGAGTCTCTGCCATCTAAAATCATAAAAATAAATTTATCAAATGTGTGAAAGTCTATGCAATAAGCAAAGAGGGCTTGCCAGTTTAGTGGTTTTTTATCTGTGCCAATCAATCTGCTCTTTGCTAAATTAAGCATTGGACTACAGAAGTTTAATGCTACTATCTTTGGAAAATTTAACATTTAGATGATCTTCTTAAACTTCCAGTAATGTGTCTATAAATATAATTTTAGTTCACCATAACAAAATCCATATTATTCTTTTCCCTATTGTGACCAATTTATTAGTTTTTCATCAGTGTAATTTATATTTCTTGCTGAAAAGTTTGGTAGCAATCAGTATCTGAAAATTCTGTTATTCACCAGTCAAATGAGTTTGTCATGCAACTCTCACAGAGGATTTTACAAACTTGGTGTTATGCATCCATTTTCAACCACAGTTCATCTGTGAGGACCACTCCAGAGTTTGTTTATTTCTGATATATCTTTCTTTATGTATTTTCTTCTTCCTCACTTTAATAACACAGAGAATAATATTAGAATATTAATTCACAGACATCTTCACTTGATATTTTTAAACAAATTAAATTCTGTTTCAAGACAATACTTTTATTTGCGAATCTTCTATATTTTCTCCTTCTTTTCTCTTCTTTTCCTGTCTTCCAAGTCACATTTTGTGGAAATCTGAGCTGTAAAAGGAGTTTATTTAGTACTGGTATCACTGCACTGAGGGATATTTATGGCTTCTCTGACATGAATCCTTAGTGTGACAATTCTCCTGGGGGATTTTTTCTGTAATTTGAAGGCCATGGGCTGCATCAAATCAAGATATACCGATCACAAGAGTATTCTCTTGAAAAGGATGAGATAGGCAAAATAATTCATAAATTAATGACTTAAGAACAGGAAAGTATGGGAAATAATATTCTAATATTGGCATTGTATACAGTTTTGAGTTTATTTGGGGGGGGGCGAGTATTATTTCAGCATTTCTACATTGTGGTAGAGTATGGCAATACATTTCACTGGACTGTGGATGTACTAGACCTAACTATCAAGCCTAATGAGCAGAACATTTTTGTAAGGCAGCCATTCTCCATTCTAAAGGACCTGGTTTGAAAGACAGACCCCTAATGAGAGTTAGCATTAGTTTCAAATGTAAAAAGCCTTAACAGTCACACTTATGGAATAAAACTACATTCCAATCAGCTCCCTTTGCGCTGCATGATCTGTATGGATATTGCATTGCAGAAAAATTTCCTGATTAATTGAAAGCTTGTTAGCATTGAAATAATAAATCTCTGTATTTTAAAAACATACCACTGAAATATTATTTTTAATTTATCAAAAAGCTATTCTTATATGACCTGAAACTAAGAAGTTTTTGAAATCATTTTTCCATGGTATACTTCTGATTTGTGTTCCTGGTTTAGTGTTTTAAAGCCTGAACCTTTTTTCAATATTTTTTTCCTTTTTCCTTTTTCCCTTTTATAATTGACTCCAAATCATAGAGCTTGAAGAAGAAGCCAGCTGTCCAGTCAAGATAATAAAGTTTCACTCTAATATTGCAAAAGTAGACAATATTTTAGTATCAAGAAATGGTTTTTTGATGATTCTTCATGAACTTCCAGAGTAGAAATAACATTCCCAGTATACCATTAATATTTATCTCGTTCCTGTTTATGTTTGGACTTGGAGTTGCACAAAACTACACTTTCCCACAGCTGCACCAGCCACTGGATTGAGACAGTGTGCAAACAGTCCCAAAAAAAGACAAAATTTAAAAAAAAAATATTTTGAAGTTTTTAAATTTCAGACAGAATTTAAGACAAAGTAAGCGCTGACTCCAGCTTTATGGAACATATTTTATATATCTATTTAATAAGGGATTTTTCATCTGTAAATCCTCCTAAAAACATTTCTATTCATTCAACAAAACTGTTATATTTCAGGTGCTCTGGAGATTTCACAATTTATAAACAGTAACAATAAAATCAAAGAAACTTTCTTAGTTGATTTACAGAGAAATGTGTCTCAGAGACTTGAAAGAATTACATTTGTAGTAGTCAACATCATGGGTAAGGGTTTCCCAAACAGAATTCTAATCAATCATATTTTTTTCTACTTTTCTACTACTTTTCTACTTCAACATTTCAAAAGTCACAATTCAGTTTTTTTCCTAAGTCTTGTAAGATAAAGAGTTTTAGAAAGAGATGACTTCAAAGGAGGGAAGGCATGGCTTGCATACACTGAGATGCACTGGGCCTCGTGCTTTGTATCATTCCATCTTATGTTTTGTTTTGGTCTTACTGTCAAGAACTGACTTCCAGTCTTGAGAGATTTCAAAGTTTTCTCAACACTTATCCACTGCTGTCTCTCTTTGTTTGAAACAAAACTCAACTAACGTAAGAAAACTGAAAAACCCCCAAACAAATAATGTATTTCTTCCACTCAGAATATGTTTTATAAGGGCAGAGGGGAGTGGTTTTGATGGGGTGGCTGACTTTATAAATAGTTATTTTACATCTATAACAAAAAAAAAAAAAACTATCAACTTGGCCTTAAAGCAAGAATGATGATTTTTTTCTGTCTTATCGTGCTGTGATTCAATAGAAACAACTACAAGAAATTTGATGGCTTAACAAAGATGTTGAATATGGATACTAGAGACTCAACAAAATTTAATTCAGAATTGTTTGACATTTAACAACTGTCTCCCTGAAAATAAGACATATCTGCAAGCTACAGCTGATCAGATCTTCCTAATTGAATCGCTTAATTAGCAAAACAGTTTTCAGTTCCTATAATCTAGCATAACTAATATTTTACCAGCTAATCAAGCTGAGTTGTTTAAACTGGAGCACAACTGGAGGATCCAAATAGTCTTTCTTTGCACATGGATTTCTGTGCAGATTCTTCATTTCTGCACTTTTCTTTCAACAACAAATTGGATTTGTGTGTGCTTTGGGAGCAAGAAATTTAAATTTTAGCATAGATCTTAAATGATCTGTGCAAATAATGATCACTACTTTATCATAATAGATAGTGAAGTGAACAAAAGACTTCTTGTTACAGCATTTGCACTACGGATGGTAGGCAAAGTTTATTATTTGTGTGCTGGAGACATTTCCTCTGGTTTGGAAAGAGTTCTGATCGGCATGATTACTGCATTTTTCCATTAATTTCAAGGACTTCTAGATCATTCAAAAGTGCTGTAGATAAAAGTATACTGCATTAGAAAGATTGCCAGCTGTAAAGTAGATATATATTGCAGTATATTATTCTGTATCCCTGTATAGTAAAATCACACAAAAGTGAATGACATGTAACACATGTGCCCAATATAAAATTTACATAATTTATGAAAACTTAATGTTATGATAAAAATATAATGAGTCTTTGAGGATATAATTGTTTTATCACTCATGCAGTTCAAATCCCACTCTTCAAATTGACCCTTACCATCCATTCCAGAAGACAGAAGCAAACAACAATTTTGCTGACAATTAAAGTGTCAGCCAGGAAAAAGGACATTTGTGAATGTGCTTGACATCTTAATCCTATAGATCATAGTCCCACTTTAAAAATATATTAAAAATTGAAACTACAGTCGTTAAGAAACATAACCTACTTAGAAAAGGGAATGTAATGGATTTGTTGGGAGATATCAGGTCTTTTAGCAATAGGAAACCGAAGGAAGAAACCATGGTCATAGATGAAAATGATTATCATTAAAAATAAATGCTCTCATCTTCACAAAAAACAGTCTCACCAGATTTTCTTTAGTAGGTACAAACCACCCTAATTCTACCCTATTTCTGCATGTTTTGCCTGCCATCTGACTCTAGTAGCTTTGCAAACCATGTAACTTTATTCAGTTTTTCTGTTGGAAACTGTCCCTACCTTATGCTCTTTCCTGAATCATGCCTGAAAGTTGTTTGAAAAAGTAGTTTTTTGTAAACCATGTCAATGACTGCAAAAAGTGACCGAGTGCCCAGGAATATGCTATGGCAACTCTTTATTTTGACAATATAGGTATAGTTATCGTCATTATTGTAATAAACTGCATAAGAGACTGTAATAAACTGTAATAATAATACTGTAATAATACTGTAATAGACTCATTTGTTATAATTCTTTTTCCAAATTAAAGCAACCAAAAGGAAAAAAGATAAAATACAAGGCTTAAATATTTTCAGTCAGAAGTAATTGTTAGTGGCAAAAATCTGTGAAATTGTATGTTTAGAAGGAAGGTGTTCCAGAACTTTCCTGGCTTTATTGCATAGGCAAAGGAGAAAATTCCATGAATATTGTAAGCCATGCTCAAAGTCTCCTAGTGTCCAGATGGTGTAGCTCTGCAAGGGTTAATGGAGTTTTAGCCATCTCCAGCATTCCAACATCTGTCTCTTTGAGATATGCAGCATAAATAAGCCTGAAGGCTATTCCAAATTGCATCAACCAGATTAATGTCTCAAGTATCCATTTATAATAGAGTACTCTGAGTCAGACTCTTGTTTTAACTTGACCAATCAGAAACCTCTTTGCAGTGAAGAAATAAACAGAAAAAAATTAAAACCAACTAGGAATCTATCAATAAATGCGCATTTGACAATTGCTAAAACTAGTGGTGATCTAGCGGTTGTTTATGTCACCGGCAACTAGCTGCAACAGCTTACCCTTTGACAAGTCCAGGAAATTTTTTAGGTAGTTATAATCTGCATTAAAAAAAAAAAAAAAATGGAAAAAAAAAAAAAAAAAAAAAAGAAAAAAAAAAAAAAAAAAAGCCAACAAAACAAACCAACCGAACCTAAACTAAAAACAATAACCAACCAACCAAATAAAAAGCATCAAAAAAACCAATCTTCAATACTATTGAGGAAGCAAATGCACCTAAATTCTTAATTTTCTAAATTTCCATGCTTCCATAATCTTCAAAATGACAGACAAGTCTGAAGTCTATTTAATTCAGCATCATTTGACATACTCAGTCCTTGTTTACTGACAGGAATTCTTCAGCCACCTATGTACAAGATATAGAGAATTTAAATTATTACAGAAGTTAATCTTTTCATATGCAAGCAAACAGATAGAGGGTAAAAACACAGACTGAAGCTCTCAGAAGCAGGTACAATGTCTGTTGCCAAGAGTGAAGGATCTCCTGAGATTCCATATGTTAAGTATTACCTGGACTTGTGGTAGTGCTTGTAAAGTCACAACGTAAACATTAGTAGGATACATATATACAAAGAGGATTCATTGAGGAAATAATGTAAATATTGAAAAACTGATTTTTTCATCTTTACTTAGACAAAACGCTCAAATACATCAGCGGGAAAGAGCATAGAGGTATTTTTAAGGACTGAGGATAAAGATTATCAGTCCATATGTCTGGGAACCTTACTTTCAACAAGCTCACATTAAAAGGGAAAACTATCAGGAAGAATAGATCTGATTAAAAGAGAAACGTTCATCAAGTCACAACAAAAAGTTGCACCTTTGGTAAAGCAAGAGAGTTGGCTACAATGCCATCTAAAAAACAAAGCCGAACAGAAATTCAGTTAGTTGCAGGAATAAGTCTATGAGGTCGTTCAACTTCAGACATAATGATAACATAGATTCTCCCTCGTTAACTTCTCTATGATGATTTAACTGAGAAGTGAATAGTCAGGGTGGGGCAAAACTACAGAAAAAGAAAGCTGCTGGACAAAATATGAGCAGGCAGTGTATAGCTCAGTTAGACCACAGTAACACAATAAAACAATTAACAAAATTCTGTTAGGATGAAAAGTGATTTCATGATTGGCACAAAGTGTACTTATTTAATTCACACTGTCCTTCAGTCTGCTGGGAAATGTTTATTAAAAGTACAAACTGAGAAATACAAAACTTGTTGTGTGAATTGACATCTTGGAAAGTCCAAAAAACAGACTACCCAGAACTGAGGATTCTTGTCAACAGAAAGATATTTCACAAAGCCCATCAGATAGGTGGAAAGAAAATGCTGGTTCCCAGTTGCCTACTCAAATAACAGCCCTTTACCATAATACACTTAACTCCTCCATACTGCAGTGCTTAATGAAATCCCATCCTGGAATCTTCACAGAATAGTAAAGGGCTGATCTTTGTCAGAACTTCATTTAAAAATTTTACTTTAATACACTTACATTTCATTTTTTTCACTGAATTGTAATAGCTCACTTAGAAAGAAAACCCCCTTAATTATTCAAAAAGACTCACTGAATGCTTTGTTAATTGAGAGACTGAATTGATTGGTCATTTTTCAGGGTTGAATAATTAGATAAAATGATTATTTAACACTGTAGGGAACAATCCTTTACTGATCCCTTGAGGGATAGACTAGGTGAGACCTAATTGGTCTTTTGCATTTCCCTTTTCTCTCTTTTAATGTAGCTCTGCAAGACTACAAAACCTAATGAAATGTATTTGAAATAAACAGAGACTAAAATTGGTCCTGTAGCCTTTCAATAGATCACATCTCATTATTAAGGGCATATTTCTGTC
This sequence comes from Origma solitaria, assembly GCA_013397895.1. Lineage (NCBI taxonomy): Eukaryota > Metazoa > Chordata > Aves > Passeriformes > Acanthizidae > Origma > Origma solitaria. The sequence continues at coordinate 1,711,576 of VZRL01004325.1, read as the reverse complement.
TTTGATATGCTTGAAAGTATGTTGTTTTTACTTACCAATTCGTAAAAATTAAGACTATCTGTTCAAACATTGCAGAAATTCAATGTACTGCAGATCTCCTCATTTTACTTTACAAAGACAATGTTTGTCAGAATCTGATGATTATGTTTATGCACGCTTTATCCCCTCAGCTGAATGTGGAGTAGTCCAGGTAATGAGAGAAAAAGGAAAGTTGAAGATTTAAATTTTAAAAAAAGAATAAATATTATTATCTTTTTCAATAACAACATCCCTGTGATCAGCTTCTCCAGTCATCAGCCCATGGAAGGTCATTTCAAAATTTCAGTGATACAACAGTTCTCAAGGAAATATAAATGGAAAATAGACAATTAAGAGGCAGAAGAGAAGGCTGAGGACATATTTTCATGCCAATACAAGGAAGTAAGAGCCCAGAGTAAGGAAAAACTACCCCAGTTTAGAGTTCTTTTAAATTTCCTCTGAAAAAATCATACTCTAGCAGTTATCTATTAAACATTGCCAAGTTTTGTTAAAAATGGATTAGTGTGAAAAGAGACATTAGCATCTTACAGCTACATAATGAAGACATCACGTTGTTTTTTAAAAATGAATGTTTCTCAAAAATTATATGATTCATTATTTTTCTTAATGTGAGAAATGCTTGTTTAGAAAATATTCTGAATCAATGTTCATCAACCACATATGGACATCAGGTTTGCCCTAGCATAGAAAAAATGGTAAAAAATATTCCTTTCTTGTAATCTCTGTATTGGTATTCACTGCTTGTCTCACCCTGAGCACATCAAACTGATTATCTATGTTTATTAACATAATAGTTGCAGATCAGGATGCATGTTGAGAAACATTATGTGTCTTATTAATGGGAATTATTCTTTGTGCACTGCCACAAGGACTCATAAAGTTAAAGCTTCTCAACTTCCTCTTCCATTATTTCAGCAGTATGAGAAATGTCTTATTTGTAAACTGCTATCTGCTTCCCTGGAAGCTTTTAGAGCATTTAGCAGTACTAATAGCATCTGATTCCCCCCACCCCTCCATTTCAGTAAACAACAGAATAAAGAAAATAGGCCTTCTGTAATGAAAACATTCTATTTCAAATTTATCTTTGAGCTTAATGAAGAAAAGGCAGATGTTTGGGTTTAGCTCTGATTAATATAACAAATAGGGAGGAAGATGAGTAGTTTCATACCTAAAGAAACTTTACACTCTTCACTGTTCCTTTAAGCTCTTCATGAAATGAAGTTGTTAATTTTTCATATGTAATGCAATTCCACAGAAGTAAATAGCTTTTGCATAGACGGAAAGCTCATTCAGTAAATTTCTTCTTGTTTCCAGGCTATGTTATCGTGATACCTATGATCCATACAGATGCAAAACCTGTAAAAATACCCAGTTAGTGGCATTGGTGAAATTTAAGTTATTTGAAAGAAATATAGCAAGAGTTAAAAAAATTCATAAATTCAGAATTCTAAAATTTCCGTTGCAGAATGATAAATTTTCACTCTATCACCTTACTTGAAAGAAAGTTCTTTTCCATTTCTATTTTCAAGTTTTTGGGTTTTTTTCCAAAAAAAATTACAACAGTTATACCTTGACTGTTACCTTTCCAGGAAGTATACCAAGCCATACATGCCAGCGTTGTAAATTTACGACACAAAACCAACCAAACAAACAAACCCAGAACATTAAAATATACTTGAAAAAATGGACTGTGGATATACAACTATATGGCCCTTCATATTCACATTGAATCAACACATGAAATCTTGATAATTAAGTAAAAATGTTGATATAACATAGAAAGCAGTTATTTCTCAGAATACATATTTATTTGTGCAAGATTTAAGAAAACAAGTATTTTTCATCCTAAAACAGGCTCGAGATCCCCTTCTAAGGATAGGTTTTTGGTTGATGACAGCTTTATTCAACTAAAATACAAAAAACATGAAAGACTCTGACAATTTTGAGTAACTTCCCTTTGAAACAATTTGTTTCTTAGAAACCTAGTATCACTTTTCTTACAGCTTCAGATCTTTAAATTTCCCTTCTGTACCAAAAATTCCTCACTGCTCTTATTATATTTGTAGTAGCAAGATGTAAAGGACTGTAAGTAAGTTTTAAGACAAGAATTCAAATATATCCTATCAAACTGGAAAACTGATAAATCAAAAAGAAATTAAATTAATGGGGATAACTGCAATGAGTAAAACAAACTTTTAGGTAGTTGTTTTAAATAAAGGATTTTAGAGAGCCAGTGAATCACAAGCACAATAGGTCAGTTAAATATGGGCAAGGTCTAACTACAAGCTTGATGAATTTACAAAGTAATCTTTCATACATATTTCTGTGCCCTGTCTGAAAGAGTGTTTTAAAGAAAGACACCAATGTAATGGATACCAAAGACAATGATAAGGCTTTCCTTGTCTTGTGATGAAAACCTGAGAATTAAGATTTGTTCATCCTCAATAAGAAAGTATTGACAGTGGGAAAGGAACAGATTAACACAAACAAGAAAACAACAAGCTTGTTCTCTGGGGTCATGAAGGCATGAGTAGTAATTTCAGAATGAAATTTCAGCTAGCCATTACCGAAAACCTGCTTTCAGCAAGAGCTGCAAATTAATTTCCCGGATTGCCTAAATGAAGCAATCTTCACATTTGTATTTCTTCATCAAAAAGTTAAAGATAATATGTCTCCTCTCTCTAGCTGACAACTTCCATCTTGCTTCAGAAAAGGACAGATAAGGCAGCTCTTGAGAACCCTGACAGCCCACTTTTATGTATCTTCATCATCCCTGGTAGTGTGAGGAGTAGACAACCAGAGAGCTATACACAGAGTTCCAAAACAATTTACTATCTTTTTCCCCCTAGATTTTTCCAAAAACACCTCAGGAAAAAAAAAAAATCTACTTCCATTTATACTGTTTTCAAAAAGGTGTTATGACTCACTTCCCATTTTTTATGTGCATGTGCAGTCGTATGAAGGGGAAATGGTCAAGGGAAGCAAGTTGATCCATAAAGACATCAACCTTTTTCCTCCGTGGATCGGAGGAGATTATGATGGCGCCTGTGAATTTCTGTCAGGCTGGCAGTGCTCTTTCCCTTGCCCCTTTTTCCAGACACAGGCACAGACAGGGAGCACGATGAGGGCAAAAATACGGCAATTTAGCTGCTGTTTGCCCATGTCAGCTGGAAAGCATGTTGAATCCAGATCGTGACAGGGATGGCAGAGTGTTCTGCCTGCTCCCAGCCTGGAGCCTGCTTTCTCTGCTTAGAAAGCAGCCAGCCCAGCAGGAAAGCTCTGTCCCTGCAGACAAGCGTGCCATCAATAAATACGCTGGATGCAGTTTAGAATGTTGCACAGAGTAACTTGTTCTGCGGCATTAAAAACATTAGGCCACATCCACAGCTGGTGTAGCTCAGTAGTCTCATTGTTTTAAACAGATCAGTCCTGATTTATGGCAGCTGAATGTCCAATTCACACAACATTGGTTCTTTTGATCTTCGGATACTTGCAGCATTACTAAGGCTGGAGATCTGAAGCAAAGATGAAACTTTAAAGCTGTTGTTCTCATTCTTTTGACAAAAAGCTTTTCCAGCTCAGAATGTGTGTATAAATATGCCAGATTCACAGGTCTAAACTTACACCCTACTGTGCATGTTATTAATCTGTGCAAACTTTTTTCTTTAAATTACCTTTTTCAGGAGTTTACTTCCCCAAATCTTTGTCTTATTTAAACCTTTCATCATTTAAAATGTAATTGATTTTGTACATAGAGGATACCAACAGGTATCTCAAAGCACTAATTCCATTTTTGCGTGGAACTTATCTGTTTATAATTTGAAGCTATTAGTTTAAATTAGATATGAACAAAGGATAAAACATAATCTGTAAGCAAAATTACTGTGGCCAAGAAAAGTTGCAGAAAAGTGTAATGTCTTCAGGATTTGATTTTGACTGATATAAAGATGAAGATAAAATTTCTGACCACTGTTTACACACAAACTGCAAGTAATACACATTAGGCAGATTGGCTTTTGACCCAATGAACTGGAAAGTAAATTGCATTGGTGCCTGTGCACTATAAGAACTCTGTGACAAATGGAAATGTATTAAAAATAGTTACAAATAATAAACGCAGAAAGAGTTGCCGAGATCAGAAATATTCTTAGGTAAATTTCAGCTGATACAGCTTAAATGAAGAATGAAAAGGTTGTGAAAACGACCAGAGGAGCTAAAAGGACTAAAACCAGCTTTACACAGATTTCGTCCCAGGTGCGCAGAGACAGAGCAACACGGTTACCTAATGAGTTCATGAACCTCAATGCACTCTTCTTGTTGCACCAAAGTCCTAATTTAGATCTCTTTCTAGCTGTCTCTTTACGATATTTATTTTCAACTCGTTATTAGTAGTACTTTTACAGTCATCCCAGGGACAAAACTAGTGGTTATCTCAGTGTTATAACATGCAAGTTTTCGGAGACTGACGGAAATGCTCCCACCTTCTGAAGCAGTAGAGAGCAAGAACCAATTAAAAATCTTTCTAAAGCAATTTTCAAGAACAATTCTCAAGTTTTTACAGTGCAGAACACCTCTACCTCTGTAAATGCTGCATGATCTCAATGGCAAGTGGGAGTACCTCAGGAAGCAAGAGAGTGAGTTGTGTGCCAGTGACAGAAGTACACAGGCAGACAGACTGGGGACTGAAACATGGCTTAGGAGCAGCAGATCACTCTCTTGAGACCAGAAAACAAGTATTCTTCTGGGCTGTTAAGAAGATTTTTAAAATGTAGCGTTGTTTCCTCTCATTGTTTAGTTAAAAATAGAAAAAGAGTTGTCTAGTGTTACTAACAAAAACAGTATGATGTGCTGGTAAAGTCACAGGAACAGCTCCCTATTAGTAAGTGTTATTTGTGCAGTCTTGCACCTAACAATTTGTCAATATTTCGCATTGATTCTCAACTCTTAAATGATTCCCATTTTTCCACACAGTTGATGCTTTAAGGAAAAGAATACAAATTCACAAAGACATGAGATAAATGAACAAGCAATGACTACTGGATGAGATGAAACTTTCCAAGTCTAACTGAAGATGACAGGGAACTAGTTTTTTGGTGAATTTTTCATTGTCACTTAAGGCCCCAAGGAGCAAGTTATCAACAAACACATTTTCTTTGGGAAGCAGGCCATTTCTCCTCTCTACAAAAACCAAAATTTTCTAAGTATTTAAGGATCACGAACATCATCTAATTACCTTCAATAATGTATTGGGGTAGTTTCTAAAGAAGTTATAATTACACCAATTAACTTTAAAGGATTATAAAGGTTCATAGGCTTCTTATCTAAAACACCGCAATTTCAAAAAAGATTGCAGATATTTTATAGAGCTATCTTCCAAACAATACTTGACATTCCCAAGAGGCATGTGGATTTTTCTGCAAATGATAGGAGGGTTTTTTCTGACAGTAGCATGGTTATTTTTCGACATCTGAGATGGCCTACCCAACAAATGTGACCCATGAATACAACTCTTTTAACACTGTCCATTCTTTTATAGCCGTGTGCAAAACGTGCCCAGTTTGACTTCAACAGTGACAAGGTACATGTACCTGAATTTCCTGGCCCGTGGGGATAGATAATAGGAATACACTTTACTAACTTGTTTACTTCTCTGGTCCATATGAAATGTGGTTTATTATTGGAGATTTGGCCCTTGCAACACACAGAGAACCCATATCAGTGTCTGCTGAGGATGTTACATTTGTAAGAAGAACCATACCCACGATGTAAATATTTATGGTGGTGAAAGATAAGTTAGCTGCAAAGAAAACTGAAACTTGGCAAGTTTTTGAAAACACTAGGTACACAAATTTGTCTTCTCTACTTAAAACTCAACTACAGTGTAGATAAACTGCAATAGAACTTAGCAAAACTAAAGTGACTAATACTGCAGAAAAATGGATAGGTTATGCTATTGAATTATTTAGAAGAATATTCAGATGGGTATCAAAAATGGGACAAATAGAAAGGAACATTACAAGATGTGCATGAATTTAAGGACAGATTCTGCACATGGACTCATCCCTGGGCTCACATCCTAAGCCTATGTGTTATATAAACATTAACTGTTCCTTTGTGCTGGATACCCCTTTGTGAAGTGGGGAAGACCAGAAAACAAATCCTGACCCATTTTCTTTTCAAGGGATGTTTGCACTCTCAAGCAATTTTTGGAAGGATAAGGAATTTGACAATTTTGCACTGAGGAGGAAGAAAAGGTTCTCTAAATTAACCTGAGCACTTGAAAGGGAAAGGAATATGAGTGCATTGGGATAGCTGGGATGTTAATTTATAATTGGGATGCTACTTCATAGTTGGGTTGGTATGAAATAGAGACACTGGAGTTCACAGAATATCAGTTGGACAACTATTTTACAAACATGCAATATCCAGAGATGGCAAAAACAAAGGAAGATTGCTGATAAGTTTCTCCTGACAAGCCTATTGCCATACAACAGATCAACATTTCTGAAAAAATAAAATTACTTCCACATTCACTCAAATAATGTGTTTGCTGCTTTTTGAGCCTGTACTATGTTGTCCTTTATTCATCTGCCCAACCATAACTTTCTAATCATATTACTGGTGACAGAGGTGCTTTGCAGAAATTGGAGTTCCTACAGGTCAGCAGTAGCAATATAATTTTTGCTTACTGCTCTGTTTAACAGGTGTTAAGAAACCACATTTTAATTGAAGAAAGGTAGTAAGGCAACAGCTCCTTCTACACTGTGTAGTGTCTGGCTCTCTAGGAGCAAGCAGCACTGCATGGCTTGCACTCTCACAGGCAGCTCTTCAGGTGAACACCACCTGCAACGATATAATTAATTTTCATTACCCACACCGTTATTATTCATAAATAATCTTATATTTATAAACACGAAAATTATAGAAACAGCTAAGTAGATCATAGCACCAGTGAAACGCTGACCATCGAGTGTTTTTCTACATATCTACATAGTCATTATGTTTTTAATGGCTATAAAAGGATTGTCACCCTACAAGCTATTTTATTTAGGCATTTGCATGAGAACAGGCAACCACTAAATCAAGCTATAATCAGATCCTTCTGTATAATCAACACTCAGCCCAGCAGAGAAACTATGGCGTTAAAAGTGTGGATCTGTTCATAGCTATGAGTGTCCCCCCAGTAACTGCAGTGAATGCTGGATTTGCGTAATTAGCACATGCTAACTTCGACCTTGTGTTTTGGGCCAGTAGGAGCCCTATATAAAATTTATAAAGTTTATTCAAATTTTCATGGTTATATTTATATGGGAAAAAAGCAGTACATCCATAAAATTTGTTAGGGCTGCTTTAGCCTGAAGGTCTTGATTCTGCAAAGAGATAAACTCATGACTAATTTTAAGTACCATTGATTTCTGCAAGATCAGCTGATTTACAGAGCTGAGTGTCTTCTATGTGTTTTATCACCTTATTTCTTTGAAGCTATGTAAAAAGAAGCATAAAATATTTCTCACTAAACAATGGTTCTCATCTGAAGATGTCAAACAAATATTTCAAATGCCATTGAACAGCAAGCTTTGCTTATCTACGGAATACTATTCCATCTAGAAAATTAAGCTGAAGTACTGTTTTATATGTGACCAAAGCTCTATTTGTTAAGTCAGATATCTTCCTAAATGTATTTTTTGTTTTCAATAAGAAGTCATGTTAGTAAATTATGAAAGAAAAGCTATATAACATTCTCGGTTCCCTAACTTATTACACTTCTCCTTTTCAGCCTAATGTACTTCAGGACAGAGTGCTGGCTTTACGGTGCTTTTTCATACAATGAGCTTGTTTGGTTGGGGTTTTGGGTACTATTTCTATTCCCTGGTTTTTATTCTTCTATTCAGACATCTCATACTGGTATTTTCCTACATATCTCACTTTATGAACTAATCACTTCAAATCCATTCCTAATATAATGTTAACATTTAGGATGTCTATTAATTCTATTTTAACACATTGGTAAATTTAATTAGAGAAAAAGAGGAGAGGAAAAGCAGAGAAAGAAGAGGATGGAAAATGAGGGAAGGAGAGGAGAGGAGAGGAGAGGACAGGACAGGACAGGACAGGACAGGACAAAAAAAAATAAACAACAAGAAACCACCCACATTTCAATAACATCTTATGGTAGCACTGTGAATATATTCTATGTTGGGCGCAGGGGATGGGGATGGAGAAAGGGGTAAGGAAGACAGGGCAGGACACCACGTGGCAGAGGAGGAAAACTAATTCTTTGAATTTAACAGCTAATAGAAGCAGGAAATCTACCCCCTCCCATACCCCTTCCCCCTTAATCTGTCAGGTTAACATAATGTCTTTCATTGCTCTCTGAGTTATAATTTTGTAACATTAGTTATATCACTTTTTTGGAATTAACTGACTAAAATTTGCTATCTAATCAGTAATAATTATCTTAAAATACAACCAGGAAAAACCTTTAATCTTTAACATATCAAAGTGAACAGTCCGTATCTTTTGCAAACTTAGTAAGGAAAATGGATCTCAAACACTTGCTCATATGTAGCTACAGATATTCAGCTAAGGGTAGATTTGCACATGGAATTAGCTGTTGCTTCAGTTACATCCCAAAAAACCCAGTTCTTGATTGTTCAGATTCCAGGAATGTCAGTCTGTCCAAATATCCAGATCCTGCTGCTGTCCGACTGATCACCACGTAATCCTGAGTTTAAACACACGTGCGATTCTCAGACCCGGGACTGAAACTCCAACTTGTCTCGACTGCAGTGTCCAGTGGGCCCAGCTCAACCCCCAAAACTCTTCTCTATGGCTGACACGTTCTTCTCTTCTTTAGCTTCATGACTCTACAAATCCTGTTTTCAGAGGCCAAACTTTCCTTGTGTACTGCATAATTCGTTTTTAGGGGTAAAAAAATCTTTGGGGATTACGCACTGACATGCCAAATTCAATCTACGACTTAACTTCCTTTGGTATCTGACACAGTCCCATCAAGCCCTAGGTGGAAAGGAGTCACACAATTAGTGCGCTGTAGAGTTTCCCTACCTCTTAAAATTCGGCTAACTCAAATGCTGTGCCTTCAGACAAGACAGCATTCATGTGATATATTTCTTAGCAGAATCACAGAACCATGTAACTTGGAAGTGACCTCTAAAAGTAATCCAGTTTGGTTCTAGTTCAAAAAGCACAGCCCCAGCAGATGCTTAGAGTCACGTCCAGTCAAGTTTTGACAATCTGCAAGAATTATTCTCCTACATCTCTCTGAGCAGAATCTCATTTTCACTGTGCTCATGCCAAATTGCTCAAGGTAAAGCAAATAAACAGAATAATGAATCCTCTTGTTTGAAAGTTTTGTAGCTTCTCTTTACAAGAAAAGCAAGTACTGTGCGTATTTATGGACGGTCCTTAGCTTAGTATCCCCTACTGCTTAGCACCCCATGAGGATAGACTCCTCTACTTAACCTCTGTGCTCTTTCCAGTGTTGAGTCACACTGTAATCCTGTAATGCAGAGATGAGTTGCCCGGGATTAGATTTTGTTAAACTGGGTATTTCTGAATACTAATACAGTGTGTTTCATCTGATGCGACCATATACTGCATTTTATACACTCTTTCCACACAGCTGATGATTATAAAAAATGGGGGAAAGGGAACAAAAAAAATGAAAAAAAACCCAACCCTGCCTAAACTGTTCAGCTCTGCTTTCTGCTTTTTGATACTTATTTTCATACTTCTGTTTCATACTTTTCTTGCTTATTCTTTTTGAGAGGAATTGAGGGAGGGCTTCGTAGTGGACTTATTTTCAAAGGTAGGTGGGTGAGAATCTGTTAGCAGTCACAGTTTTTATGTACATTTAGAAGTTTTAACCCAATGGTCACTCTCCCAATTGTCATCCCCATTTCTCTTTTCACATTTTGTCTCCTATTCTGCCATAGCAACATCCTTCATTCTTTAGCAAGCACAGCAGAGAGCTCTCTCTTGTACAGTAATTAAAATTGACAAAGAAAAATCAGATCCTATATATTTAACTACTGAGTGCAAGGAACAGAAGATACTGTATTTATTTGTATACCCATCCTAGTGTTTTCATACATACCTGGGGGTGTTTTTCCATCTTTGCTGAAAGTTTATTTCTCTTAATTTTTTATAAAGTTATATTTCAAAACATGTAGCGCTCCACATATTCCAGACATTTTAAAAGGACAGGAAGAGTAATTTCAACTTCATTAATTCATAGGATTTTTTTTCAAATTAAAGCATTTTTGCAAATATGCAGAAATCCAGAAATCCTTGTTAATCATCAAGACCGAAGAGATGAGATATATGGTCAATTCTAGGTGGCCCAAAGAGTGCTCAGAAAATTCCACTTACTTTGACACATTTTCTGAGCATATCTCAGATGTGGAGAAAATACATTTTTACAGTACAGACACTGGAAGGAGGAAGTGGTTACTGCTCTTTCCAAGATCAGTGTTGATGCCCTGTGAGGCATGTAGAATGCCAGCTGTGGCCATTCAGCTGAGTAATATCAATGAACATCTTGCAGGATTCCCTTTAGCCTTTCTAAATATGCATGCTATCTGCTTCTATTGGTGTCAGGCAATTTGGAGGGGAAAAGCAGGAAGGGGAGAGGGAAGGAAGGGGAAGGGGAAGAGAGAGAAATTATTAAATGTTAGATGAAGATGTCTATGCCTCTCAATGCACAGACAATGTGTTTAGCTATATCTGCCCTCATTTGGAGGCAGCTGCAGAGACACCAGCCCAGGCCTTAAAACCAGTCCTGCTTTATAGGCACCAAATGCAACCTGGGTTAACGTCCTGAGTCTATTTCATACATTCCAGGAGCTGTATGCAAAAATCACGGACACTACTGCATAACCTTATTTAGACTCATGAGTAGTCTCTAACGTCAAGGCTAAACTCTGTAGAGAATGAAATTTCCCAGGGAAGACACAGGGAAAGGAACATCAGTCTTCAAGGCAAGAAAGTTTTCATCACATCCATGCAGCTCACAAATCTGTGAGGCTCAAGATCATAGGAAAATCTAAACAGCAGTTGGCAGATTTCCCAATATTGCCCAAAAAATCTCCTCTAAGACACTCTCTTCTCCCACTCAGGACTACACCATCAAACATCTCTTACTACAGACTTTAATGACCTTGAAAATCTTATCTACCAAGGATAGATGCTTTAATAAACACTTCTTGAAAGAAAAAGAAATATTTCAGAAGCTGGAACTCTGATCACTGTAGCACACATGGACTAACTAACATTTATCATTGGACCATGAATTACTTTGTCATGGCAAGATCTATCTCCCAGTGCCAGCCCATCTCTACCTCCTATGAAAAATCTGACAGCAGCTCTTTGCCACAAGTAAAAAGATATTTTGAAAAATAGTTTTTGAAATAAAACTTTTGAAAGACCTTTTTTAATCGGCTAACATTGTTTTCTCAATGGTTCTATTGCTCTCGGTTTGATTAACATTTGATATTAAAATAATTAAAATAAGGTAGTCAAAGCTGATCATTTAGAATGTTGCTTTTCAAATTGCTGTTTTCACTGCTTTAAAAACTGTCTCATTACCACTACTCATATTCAGGGTTACTTTCATTTCAATTACCAAGACTTTTTGTGTTATCTTATTTGCATTTTAATGAAAAGAATTATTCTAATCAACTGTGATGAACAGCACTCATAGTTTACAATTTTCATGATTAATCCAACAATAACAGATCCATATTCCATGTGACATAAATATGACAGTCCCTTGAAACAGCATTTTCAACAACCACAACAAAAAATTGTGGAAAAATTAAATTTTATTGCATACAGAGAAATTACACTATTAGTTGTTACTAATAGGACATCATGGAACAATCTTTTATATTTCCAGGCACTATGTAAAATATTACATACAGCACAAGAAAAAAGTCCACTCAAATTTGGCTGTGAAATTAATAGTAGTAGTAATAATAATAATAATAATAATTCTGTCTTTATCTACCCACAACAGTTGATCTATAATCCACTGAGTGGCTGCAATGGAAGGTGGAAGATTTCAAAAGACAACACGTTATGGCTTTCAGGCTAACATATTCTTGGGCACCACAACACTCAGAAAGAATGCACGAAAAATCCTCAAAAAATATTCCATTAACCATTCCAAAATGTTGTGCCTATTTCTCCTTCATAACACAGACTTGTGCCCTATTCAACGCTTATTTTGTGAGCCCATAAACATTGCTACACCAAGAAAAACCAATCCAAGGAACTGATTTAAGAAGTTGATCAGCACCCTTCTGGTTCCTCTCATTGTCCTCACATTGCAGCTGTAGGCATTTATCTACTGGTGGTCTTCCCAAAACCTTTGCAAAGGCTGCTTAGAGGTTGGTTGTTGGCTTGAAAAACTGAGACTGATTGTCAGCAAAATGTCAAATGTAACTCCACAAGCTGCAGTTCTTTTAAAATGACCACCATCACAGCATTGACCTTGAAAATGATGAAGGCTAACTGATAAGAATTAGCTCACAGAGATTTATGTCCCCTTGGGCTTTTAGATTTACTTCTGTTTCTGCCCAGTGTCTGGGGGAAAGTAGCACACAAGCATCACTGAAGTTATAACAGGAGAGAATCAGGTGAAAAAATTATATTCCTAATGCACTGGCTGCACAGATACGACTCGATTGCAGCAGCATATCATCAAGCAGTATTCAGCTCAGCATCAATTAGATATGCCAAATATAACCACAGACTAAATGCTTCAAGGTTTGTAACACACGTTTTTAAATGACAGTTTTTATCCTTTCCAAGTACTTGGTGCTTTCACACACCTTTCAAACCACTGAAATGTTTCAGTCTCACGAGCATACGTGAAATGTAAAACACGTCCTTACATCACCATTTGGCTCTTGGGTTCATACTTTCCATCCACTTCAAACCCCTCTCTATCAGCCTCCCAAAACACATTCTTGTTCAAATCCCATTATAACTAACTACCAGCGTAGTTACAATTGTGTCTTAAGCCTTACACATATAACAGAGCAGATCTGACCAAGGCTTGACTAAGAAATAAAGTTTCTGTTAAGGTCTATATATTATTCATAACTATTCTTTGTTATTCTTGGTCAGCTCTGAGAGAAGCCAATATTCTAGCTAAGCTAAACACTGCTCCATGGGGCAATGACAGCACACTAAATTAAAATCTGTTAAAAGAATATGCCTGCTAGAAGGAATTGCCATTCTTTATCAATAAGACCTTGCATTTAATAGGTTTTTACTTTATCTTTAGTCTAAATACTTGGAGGCTCTACCCTTTAATTTAATGTATAAATTGATTCTACTCTGTCTCACCACACCTAATGAGCATATTTGATTCGTTGTCAATAAAAGCTAATGATTGAATGAAGAAAGTTAATCAGATTGAAATAAAGATAAGAGATATTTCTTATATACCAGACTGGAATACACTGTTGTCAATGCCTTTATCTGTGAAAGAAAAGTTAGATCCACTCTCTTGTATCTTGTTTGATACCAACAGGCAAGGCCTTCAGGCAAGCATTTCTTCAAAGGCAGTGCAAAGGTATTCACAGATGTATTATTCAATTTGTGAGACAAGACAATGGCTCTACTTTGTGTACAAATGCTCATTATACATCAAGGAAAGCAATCACATCCTGTCCCTCTTTCTGCAAATGATAACTATTTTTAGTGCTGAAAGTCCTTGAGAAATACATTGCAGCAGAACAGAGGGAGCTTTGCCCACTTTAACAGAGTTTTAATGTACATCTTCAAAAAATATGGAAAGTAAGGAAACATTAATTTCTTTGGACTGTGACTGAGAGAACACAGAGACTTTAGATGTTTTCACTAGGGAATAAGCAAGCAAACCAAAGGAATGCAGCAATAGAAATCATTACTCTTTTTTCCCCCTTTTTATGACTGACAAATTTGTATAACAGATATTAACAAAATTCCACATTGAATCACACTGAAGACTGTGATTATAGTATGGCTCATAATTCTTGATACAAAGTGAACTCCTCTGTCATCCAATATATCGTAACGAAAAACAAAAAATGCCATACAGTATGCATTAGCACAGAGCAATCATAAAAGAAATGGAGCACGTACATACATTAGACAAAGAGAAAATTTCTCTTTTTTTAACAAAGTGTTGCTATTATTATACTGTGCTTTCAACCCAGTTCTCAATATAAACTATTTGTATAGTGGTAGAAATACATATTCATTGTAAATAATGTAGACAACATTTATAGACACAAATCTCTGTGTTTTGTTCTCTCTCATTTCAGAGGTAAGTGACTATTGTACCTTTACTCTTAAGTAAGATGAAAATTTGTTGAATTATTAGTGGTTTGGATTACATATTGATTTAGTGGAAATCATTAATTATCAAGTAAAATCAACAGTATGTGAAAGAAAATTGTGTAGAAGTAGGAATTCAAACACTTTGACCATTAAACTCTTAAGACAAAAGGTGCAAAATGTGCTTGTACTGCTTTTCAGTGAACCTTAAGTGGTAATGTTTTCAAAAATTCAGTCCAGTTTGTTTAATTAAATAAAAAAACAAACAAGCAAACAAACATAATTTGCAGACACAATTTTTTTCACCTCCTCTGCTGATCTCCACTTACACTTTGGGCCGAAAATTTAAGTCTGTAGTGACACAACTGGAATGCAAGCCTTAGAATTACCTTGGCAATGCCTTCAGGTTGGAAATAACTATCGCTTTGTGGATCCATTTCCTCTGTACCTCGTCCTTTAAACCAAACAGACTTGCAACCAGCCCTCATGTATTCGAATATCACAAAATAAAACACTTATCTTTTCTCAACTCCCTAGTGATGTACCCCTCTACCTACCTTCACCAGAACCTCATTCTCAAGATACCAAAATGAGAAATCTTCAGACTAGATGTGTAGCTTAATACCTTTTTTCTCACAAGAAATGCTGAAGTTACTTTGAGGATTTGTGAAGTACTCCTGCAAGTTGTAAGCATATGGCCAGCAACCTTATCTTTTCCCCAATGAGGATTGTCTCTACTGGTAGCCCAGACAGTGATAGCTGTGAAAGTAAATGTACTTATGTCTTTCTTAAACTCAGCAGACCCTGGTCAGCCCTGCCACAGAAAACCATTCTCATCCTCTGTTGCTTGAGTGACCCCCTTGAAAGTGGAAAAGTATCAAGTGTGAATGATTTTACCTTTCCAGTGAAAAACAATCACATTCGGGATTAGTCCATTTGAAATTAAATCTGGCTAAGGATGTCAAGAATAAAAAGAAAGGCTTCTTCAAATGTGTCAATAACAAAAGGAATGTTACGGAAAATGTTAGCCCATCACTGAACAGAACAGGGACTCTTGCAACAGAGGTTGCAGAGAAGGCTAAGATACTGAACTGCTTCCTTGCTTCAGTCTTCTACAAATTCTGTCCTCAGGAATGCCTGACCCAAGAGACCAGGAAGAAGATCTGCAGAAAGGAATGTTTCCCCTTGATTGAGGAATATTGGGTTAGAAACCATTTAGTCAAGCTTAATATACACAGGTCCATGGGCCCTGATGGGATGCACCCACAAGTGCTGAGGGAACTGATGGACATTATTGCTATTCCACTCTCAATCATCTTTGAGAGGTCATGACAATCAGGAGAGGTTCCTGAGGACTGGAAGAAAAAAATACAGCCCCAATCTTCAAACAGATTACCTTGCAGAAAAATTAATTTAGTCTTCTCTCTAATAAAAAATATCAGAATTAATCTATGTGTTTTCAATATTTAGATAAAGTTTCCCAGTATTTTTTTTTAATTATTAGTTTATGGGTACTCAAATTTAAAGGTAGTATCTCTTTATGTCCTTCTTTAGGTGATTCTTTATTTCATTATTTGCTACGTGAATGTTAGCTCATGGCTCGTACATGCGGACTCTTTGCTGGGCAAAAATCCCTCTGGATATCCAGGCCCAGGGAGTGATCGCGGATGCAGGTAGATCCAGCTGTTAGCCAGGCACCAGTGAGGCTCCCCAGGGTTGGGTTATGTTGGGATTTAAAGTGTTGACATTAAATCAGATAGTTGTAGTGAAGTTTTAACATTGCTTAGTGTTAAACCTTGGAAGCAGCAAAACAAGTCACCCATCTAGCAAGAGCTGAGACAAAAGAGTAGGATATGGCTGTAATGGCCCAATTCCGGTCCTTAGACTGCACATTAGATTGTTATCTGCAGCCCTTAGAAATGCAAATCATTGAACCCTGGAAGCCAGACCCCTTTGTAACTGTTTAGCTGCTGGATTGTCACAATATATGAAGAAGTGCCTTGTACAATAAATTTGGCTTTTGCTTGCACCCAGCAATGTCTGTGCATCAATCACCGACAGCGTTGGTCCTTCTTGTCCTGGCTGGACAAGGGGATCAAGTACACCCTCAGACAGTTTGAAGATAACACCAGGGTGGGTGGAAGTGTTGATCTGTCTGAGGCCCTGCAGAGGGATCTGGACAGGACAGATCAGCAGCCCAAGAACAGTGGTACGAAGTACAACAAAATGAAGTGTCAGGTCTTGCCCTTGGGTCACAACAACCCCACAGAGCACTACAGACTTGGGACTGTAAAGCTGCCACTGCTCGACAGCAGCTGAACATGGGCCAGCTCTGCCCAGGCGGCTAAAGAGGACAGTGGCACCTGGCCTGTGTCAGGAGCAGTGTGGCCAGCAGGACCAGGGCAGTGACCATTCCCCATTTTCAAAACTGGTGAGGCTGTGCCTAAAACCCTGTGTATAGCTCTGGGCCTCTCGCTCCAAGAAGGACATAGAAGTGCTGGAGGTTGTCCAGGGAAAGGCAGCAGAGCTGACAAGGGTCTGGAGTACAAGTCTGACAAGGAGCAACTGAGGGAGCTGGGGATGCTCAGTCCGGAGACCACTCAGGGTGAGCTTTATCACAGTCTGAAACACTTGACAGGATGTTGTAGCTGGGTGGGGATTGATGTCTTCTCCCAGGCAACAAATGACAAGAGGACGCAGTGTCAAGTTGAGCCTTGGGAGGTTTAGATTGGATATTAGGAAAAATTTCTTCACCAAAAGAGTCATCAAGGACTGGAATAGGCTGCTCAGGGAGGTGGTTGAGCCACCATCCCTGGAGGAATTTAAAGGCATGTAGATGTGATGCTTACAGACATGGTTTAGTGGTGGATTTCACAGCGCTGGATTAATGTTTATACTGAATTATCTTATGGATTCTTCTAACCTAAATGGCTCTGTGACTCTATGATTCTGACATACATTAGTTACCAAAAATAGCATTATTAAATACATGTCGTCATCTGGGTTACAGTTCAGGTCATTTTAATTTACACAACTTCCTTTATTTGACATGATTCCAGTGTGAGAGAATGTCAGTTACCTATAACAGAAGTTCTTTTACAATGTCTCATGTAAGACAGGGAAAGGAAAACTACAGAGTTTCTTAAATGTCTCCCACTGGATAAAAGCAGTTTTCCTTTATATCGCAAACGAGAATGCTTGAAATATGTTAAGTATGAAGCCCCCAAATTTTTGTGTAAGATTGCCACCTCTTACTCATTATGTGGACTACTGAAGATATAAAAGCATATGTGAACATCTTGAAACAAACAAAATCATTTTAAAAAATTGAAAAACTATAAGCATATGTTCAATATATTTGCAGTACACATTAGATGCTTTAAACATATGAATAAAAAATACAGATGGACTGACCATATGGTTTCACTAGGGCCAACACACACAAACTGTGCAAGCAAAAATGCTTAGATGTCTTTCTGAGGACAATATTTTAATACAGATAAAAAATGGCTAAGGGTTAAGGGGCATTGCAGGTACTCAGGGGTATTTCTGCAGTGGTGTGGAGGGGTCCACCAGCTGTAAAACCAGCCACCTCAGTGGTGTAAGAGAAGGTAAGGATTTGTCCTACATGCTCATAAACTCTGATAATATCATAGCACACATAATCCAAAAAAAGTAAATTATTTCTCATCCATGACTAAATATCAGTCTGGAACCAAGACAGCAGAAACAGCACAAAATAATCCCAAAATATAACTGCAGAGTCCAACTCAGTATGACTGGCAAATCCATGAAATAATGCATGATTTCAGCAAATCCCATCATCCAAAATAAACATTTGAATATGGCATCAATTTGTGACCAACAGATCAGGCTTTTTGCAATACAGCCAATCCAATCTTCCAACCTATCAAAAAAATAAAAAGACTCACAAGACCGGCAAGAGTTAGTGAGAAATGGTCAGTGAGATAAGAAAAGAATCAATCAAGGCAAATATCTCTGACCAGCAGAAGCCCCATGAGTCATAGATATATTATTGGATAAGAGAATTTTTCTCAGTTTCTAATATTATTTCCTGCATTTGGAGATTTGGTAGCATACATTGCTTTATGACATTTTGTTATATAAAAATAAAACCTGAGAGTCCTGCATGAAGAACAGTCTGGCAAACTGTATTTTATAGTGGAAGGTGCAGACAGGGTAAAAAAGGATATCTCAAAGGTCAGTGCTTTAAGGAACATTAATTGGACAATATATTATTTTTCTTTAACTTTTTTTGCTTATTTCTTTGATTTTTGCCAACATTTTGTCCTGTATATTAATAGTAATCAAATATATTTGGTTTGTCCTATTTATCAGTCAGGTCACCTGGGTAAATACTCTGGCATCATGTACAAATAAACTCACCCTTTATGGGCAAAGCAAAGCTTCTACTGATATATGAGAGACAGAAAATGAACATTGCGCTTTGCAAATAACTCTTTTAGTATTCAAATTATTTTTATTTCATAACATCTGTAGCCTTTTAATTTAGCCAGTGTTTAAAATATTTTGGTCTTTAATTCAGTGTATTATAGAGGTAATTGCTGAATTTTGAAATTTAGTATAAACCTTTATTATTTCCAAAGCATATGTTTATATCCTGCTTCATTAAGGGAAAAGAATTAAGAAAGAGTCCTTCTATCTGTTGAACCTGACCAGCAATGGTCAGGTTCAATGGATAGAAAGACTCTGTGTGTGCAAATGTAGGGATATATCTTCAGATGTAAACATAGGCAAAAAATGTGCTGTTCTACTTTTCTTCTCTGGATTATGCACCTTTTTATTAGAATAACCTATTTCAAGAGCTAATTCTTTGGAGAATAAAACACACCTTAAGAGGTTTTACTTGATTTTCTAGTTCGCAGCAAAATCAGAGTACTTATACTTCCAAGCGTGGGTTTCCATTTCCTCTGAACAAACCCTGTAGTGTTGAGGAGCTAACAAAAGTCACCGTATTTGCAATGGGACCGAGGGAAAAAGCAAAAGCTCCCATTGCAGCTTTTAAAATTAGACAGCCTGTCAGACAATCAGTGGAAGTAGGATTAACATTAGCAAACAGTTGTTTTTAGTTGACCTTTCCATCACTGATGACACTGAAACATTAATTCAGTTTAGCAGCTGACTGACATGTTGTATACAAGATGTTGGGGATATACCAGAATTGTTGATGAAGATCCGCTCTAAGCTTCTGGAAAGATATTCTAACCTTTAGAGCTTTTCTCCACAGGCAACAGTTAATATGAACAATAATAACTGTCCTCTGTGGAGAGTTATAATAACAATAATGTCCTGCCAACGCCTGGCAACAATGAAGATGAGAAATGCTTGGAAAATATTTTCATCTATTCCAGCATTTCTTCTTGAAATCTCTCAGACTGGTCGGTGTTGGGTGACACAAAAACACGAAGAAGATGAGCTGATGCTGTGAGAAAAATTTACTCAGAATAGTAAAAAGATTAGGAATCTGTTTTTTGATGCAGGTTCAGGAAATTCAAGCAAATAGGGCATGAAATAATGATATGACACTTCAGATTACAAAACCAGCAAATAATATTTGTGCATGTGCTAAAAATCTTGAAATTATCTCTTGTCTGGTGTTAAAACAACCAGTGCAGCCATTACATTGCAGAGCTGGCCCCTCTGGCTCTAAGGTAGTACCGGGGTACACATAGTGGTTTAGGAACAAAATCAGCAAATAATTGCCAGTTTCTTTAGTCCAATATCGACATTTGTTCAGAATTTAATTTACCAATAATTCTTAAAAGCATTTTATAAATGTGAAGCTAATCTGCGCAGTATTGTTATTAATAACTCAAAGTATTATTTGTACTCTTCAGTTCAAAAACCGCCAGGCACATGCCCTTGCCTGATCTTGTGTCTACTCTTTCAGCAAATGCAAATGTCAGAAAATGAATAGGTGTTTCTGCTACGAGAATCACTTGTTTCTTATTCTATATATTTAAATTGGTTTTAATCATCAACACTTCATATATAACACATCCTTTATCCCTCCCCGCTGCACACACGCTCTAAATTTAATTAAAATAACTGAAATGGAACTACAGATAATTTGTTTTTTAAATAGACTGCCACATGCTCCATTTACATAAAACCCATTAGTTTGCATTAAATACAAATTAGCTGCTGATATGAGTTAAATCACATATAAATAGTTCAGAATAGCCTCAAAACCACACATTTTAATTAATATAACAGTTAACCAGATTTATCTGTAAGGTAATCAAGACTCTCACTCATTCATTCTTCAGTACAATAGGCCATAGAATTATGGGCTGTCCTGTAACACCATTATTTTGCCAGCCAAATAAAAGCACAGAGAAGGTATGAGCAATGGTTGGATTCTCGCATTTATAAGAAATACACTGTTTTAAAATGATTCTACAACTGCCATACTAAAGGCAAAAAGAACAAGATCTACATTGTGGGGAGAAAATGAAGATGCTAAAAACTTTTAAGTCTTGAATGTCTAATTGTTGCAGAAAATTGGGAATATCATAAAGGAACTGCTAAGCCACTCTTTTTCCTTACCCTGTCTGAACATAAATGCAAAATAAAATGTGACAGAAGAAGCTTTTAAGACACTTCTTAAGTAATTGTCATATGATAAACACAGTCTCCAACCTCAAACATTTCCCTCCAACAGCCAGAAATATCAGCAAAATAGAGTCATTCCTAGGTAATAATTTCCTCATCTTCCAAAATGGTTGCGACAATATTTGCATGTGAGTTCTGCAATTAGTGAGCTTGCTGAAACAGAGCAAAACACTGCCAAAAGTGCATCTTTAATTGCACCCTGCTAGTAAATGTTTTCTCAGGTTTGTACCTTCACAGGTCCATAAGCGACATTTTGGCATACACTTTGGGAAATTTAAAATTGCAACATATTTTGAGAGAGCATATAGCTAAAGGCAGCAGAAGTGCTATCCCTGAGCTCTTTATAGCAATTCAAAATTCACAGGATTAGAGGGATCTTTAAACAGTGATGTTTAACAAATCAAAGAAACAGCGCCCGCTGGAAAGCAGCACATGGCAAATCCAGTACCACTGAAAGAAAAAATAGGCACAAAAAAGAAACTTAATAAAGTAACAAGACTATATAAATTCTTTGGCAAAATAGAGAGTTACTGAAGTAACCTTAATGTAGGAACTGCACATGCATCACAGGTTTTGGATAAGTTAGACAGTCAGATGTCGCAAATGATTCCACGTGGTTTTGCTGCTATGGTTACACACGGGTAGAGACAGTACTGAAAGACTGGAGATCTAGTTAATATCAAGTATAAGAAGCTGAGCCACCTCGTCACTGTGTGAAATAGCCAGGTCTGGGTGACACACCAGCCTGCAAGATCAAGCCCTATTTGTGCAAATGTTGGGCTGGAGTTTGTCTCCCATCCAGACAGTAGAAAAGTTCATTCTGAATTAGTGTGGTGGCATCAAACTGCTCTTTGAGTTGCTTAACATTCGCAGGATAGAATCCTTAACTTGCATTTTCTTAAAAAGTAATTTTTTCTCAATTCCAGCCAAAGGTGTATCCAATGCACGAGAAGTTGTGATAGGCATCAAAACTAAAATGCCTCAACTGATTGTAGACTCCAACATGGTATATAAGTATTTATATTTAACAGAAGGAGAATTTGATCTGATGTCTCTAATTTGGCATGCATATACACTCAAAGTAATTCTATTCTGTTCAGCCAGGAAGAACAGAGCATAATTAGCAAAGAATTAGTCATCCTAGATTCACTGATTCATCTGAGCAGTGTTTTACATAAAGTATTAATATACGGTGCATAATATGCTATGTGTCTTAATTTTTAAATGATTTAGGAATTTTAAATGCAAGTAAGGTTCTCTAATGTAGCACGATTGACATTAATATCTCAAGGAAATGCACAAAGATTACAATCAAAGACAATTTTAGACATTTAAATAAAAATGAGAAAAATATGCTACGTGATAGCATCTTTGAAAAGAGGAACATTCATTATTCATATTAAAATAAAAAATATATTTAGTACCACATCTGTTTGACATGGATGTTCACTCGTACATTTTGCTACCCATGGCAATGGAACAGTCTTAATTCCATTTGCATTCCTCCAGAGAGGTAACTATCACAAAAAAAGGTGAAGCATGAACAGACAAGTACCCACCAAAATACCCAAATATTTTCAATAGTCTGAGTGTCTCAATATAGGAACACAAATGAAGCCAAATCTAACCTTTTTTAAAAACAGAAATCACTAACCAAAGATCCAAGTCTTGAAAATTTTTAAGTACAACTAATCAGAGAATATTTGTGAACACATCATTACTCAGGACTAGGGTCAAGCGAATTGAAAAACATTTTCAACTGTTTTGCTGTGTTTCAGCAAATAAATGTTCTTTCTCAAATTCTAGAAGCCCAAGAAAGAAATATTATATGCTGTGGCAGGATGCTTAGATAGAATTGTTTCAAATTGATTATTTTCTATAATCTAAAGTCCTGTGAAAATCCTCATAAGTAGATATTTCCTATAAGGCTACATAGTCCTGTAATCAAGTAGTAAGTAATCTGACCTCTTTTTCAAAAATTTGATTCACAGTAAATTCTTAACACTCCAAATTAACTTCTGAAATTCAGAGGTTTTGATGGAACAGAGCTTCTAACAGTAATTGCCTTTCCCATCTTCAGAATCTTTTATGCTATTTCATTGTTTTTTGTATAGTAAGACAGGCTTCTCAAAGACAATGAAAAAAGACACAGAAGTTACTTCAGACTGGCACAGACTCTGCCTTACTATTTATACAGGCAGCTTTGAAATTACATTTTAGTCAAATCTAGTTTCATTAAATGACATTGTAGATACACTTTGCTCAGTTTTGAACAGCAGTTTCAGTGTAATTAGTGCCACTTAATGGAATAATGTAACTGAGGGGCATATTGTTATTAATCAAATTCCAATATAAATCTGGCTGCTTTAATAATGGGAGCTATTATTGACTGATGAACTGTTCAGCCTGGAAACTGACCCCAAATTAATCCTGTCTTTCCAAAAAGGGGCAGACAGGCAGAGACCTCAAAATAACTTGTTTCTAGCGCTTCCAGGTACTATAAAATGTTAGGCCTTACATTTTCAAATAAAAAACAAAATAATGTAAGAATGTCAGGACCTGAAAATATAAGTCCATGAAACAATTTAAACCAAAATTGCAAGACCTACCCTCTTCTATCCATGAAACTTTGTGAAAACACAGAGTACTTAAGTACTTATCCAGGGTGTGTGGATGACTCCTACCAATGCAAAAATGTTTAGGTCTTCTGCTTAGGATCTAAAGAGATCTTCATGAATTGTAAGTTTTCGCAGGTACGTATGGAGGCATTAAAGCCAACTGAAAGTTCTTGCGATTCTCACGATACTGAAGTGAGTATCTGCGCAGCACTTGATGGTCTTTGTGCCATGTACATAGCACCGAAAAAAATATTATCTCCTGCCAATTCTAGAAACAAAACAAAGCAAAGGAGCAACCACAACAACAAAGAGAGAGAGGAGAGGGGGAAAGGTGTTTTCCACCTGGATTTCCTGAAAAAAACAATGTGACATGCTTGTTGATTTCGAATAGCTTCCCTCCCAAGACTTTCATTCTGAACTGGCAGTTTTTTGTATTACTTCTGACTTGATCAGGGAAGGATCTAAAAACCATATTCAAGCAGAAATTCATCCTGTCATCTAAATCTCGTGGCTGCTGCAGCACACCAGAAATGCTGCAGAAGCAACAGCTCCTTCACAAGTAGCTGGGATACATGCAGCACTTCAGAAGGAGAGCAGGGTATGGGAAGAACTTTGTGTTAGCAGAAGAAAATCAAACCGAATCAGAGCAAAGAGATTATGTTATGAAAAATATTGCCATTATTAAGCCAGCTGCTACAGGAAAGTATCCTTTCCCTTATACTACTGCAAATAAGGAGCTTAAATCCGAGTGTAGCTCAAGAATTAAGTATCCCATTTTATCTCAATAATTAGGATTATTGCATGAGAAAATTTGGTACTCAAACAAATAATGTCTGCCAGGAGATTATTAACAGCATTGGTGTTTAGATTATGGTTATTAGATGCCTGTTTTGACTTCCCACCATGGTGCATCAGTTAAATCCTGTGTTTCTAGTACACATGCTGACTTATACAGATATGATGTAACAGTTCTATTTTGATTTATTTCTGTTCCTTTCCTTCCACTCCTGAAAATAAGGACGAGAATGTATTTTTTTTTTTTTTTAAGCTAAAGAATATGTTCCAGCATAAAATTCTCTGGCAGAAGATTAATAAATGGTAAACTCATTATCTAAGCTTGTGGTTTCATGGTCAACTGAAATCTATCTAAATTTATGGTCTCTGTTTATCCTTGCACACAGCCCAGTAGAGGTTTCACGATGTTCCTTGGATCATTATGTAGGATTTGTGATGTTGGTTCGTGGCTGGGTTTGAAGGTTTAAGGAAAGAAGTTTTTTAACAAATGAGGAATTACTGAGGTTGATAGAGATTAGTAAGGGTTCCTTTGCAAATAGAAAATCAGAATTCTGGGCTATTGTCAGAAAACTAAAAGCATATTTTCAGGCAGGAAAGTTTTTGGCTAGGTAGTCCCTTGGTTACAAATATGAAATGATATGATATTTAGATATATAATCTCCTGAATTATGCTTTCCTCTGATTATATATTCTGCATCCAAATTACAGCTACATTTAGACTCGCTAGGCTGGATTGGCAGACTTTACACATATTCACATAGACTGTTGGATCATGCATTAGACTTGGGATGAAAAATTAAATTGCAAGCTGACAATGAGGCTATTTATACTTATGGATTTAGTTATTTTATGTGACAGAGAAGCAATTGAACAGAATGAGATCACAAAGGAGACAGTATCCAAGAGATCTTTCAGGATTTCACAGCAGAAGCTGTTTGTGTAGATTTTGTTTCATTTAATTTCCTTTCACAATATCCAGACTTCTGTTTTTGAGGGGTTTTTAAAAAGACTTGTATTTACACAATTTGAAGAAGGACTGAGTTTTTCCTTGAGCTCTTTTGCAATCCTCTTTTACATTCCTCTACAATAAGAATTGGAATGGTTAGTGGTAGTTTGAAATTTAATTTGCATTCACACCTGTTTCAGATGTTTTGAAACTTGATCTAATAGCATTTATTGGCTTGGAAAATTTGAACATTTCCTTTACTAGGGACTGTGAAAGAATGAATTCTCCCCTCACAGTAATCCTGGGGATTATGTCAGTGATTTTGGTTTTTCAGGAATTCACCTTGAATATATATTAATATATATTAACATAAAATGCATTCCTAAAAATCTAAACATATCACCAAGTTATCAGATTGGACAAAGCCAGCAAACTATGGCCTGAAGGAAATGTACAGCTACCTTACCTGTCCAGAGAACCACTGAACTCAGCTGGAGCTTCCTACATTAAAAACTATCCTAAAAACCTTGAAAAACTTTCCTGAGATCTGGGACAAAGCTAAGCCCCCACCCTGCAGGAGCATAACACTGCCACCATCCTGGCTATCAACCTGCAAATGAAAAAGGAACTGAAATTTTTTTCCTTATTTAAATAACTAACTTCTCATTAACTGATTGATGTAATTTTTATCTTAATGTAGTTTGCAGGGAAAGCAGCTATTCCCTCAATGTTCCTCATTTTATAAACCCACGCATTCAGCCCATACAGTTTATGCAACATATGCTGCATTTAGCATGTTCAGGCAAGGAGATGTTCTTAGTTCCACTAGGATCTTCTGCTATGTGGACCAGGTGAGTAGAGTAGTGAAGTCTGTTTAGTTAAAGAAGTTAATTGAACCAACTGAAAATTTGGAGCATTATCCAAGATAATAAGCTTGGAAGACTGAAAATAAATTCAGAGTAAATATTTAAATAGTATTAAAAAAAAAAAAAGAGAGAGAGAGAGAGACAGAAAAGGATAATCAACAAATTACCTTTAAAAATCAAGAATTTTTAAGAAGGCTTATTTAATGGACTCATTGAATAATGTGGAATGCTTTCCTCTCCCTATGTATAAAATGAAGTAGTTAATTATTATATCATATGAACCAAGAAATTCACTGTTCTGTGAATTTCTCAGTGAAATCAGATGGACAAGTCCTTTAACTACTGACCTTATACGTGAACAGCGTTCCACTGTATCCTTAATAGGCTAGATAAACATCATAATTATATTTTAAATTCATTTTGTTGCTACTCAGTAATTGTTACATCAGATTTACAGACCTCTGAGTAGAATATTGCCATGTAGTCCCTTAAAATCCAAATTCAGATTGTTCCTTAACTGCTTAATCAGCAGCACACATTTATACACAACCTCTGTCATGAGAAACACCAAAAGAAAGCATTTTAGGTAATAGTTAATTAAAAATGTGCCTCTTTAAATATAGCAATAATTCCACTCCTGATGCAGTCTTTAGACTTGCTATAGGCTTTCATATTTGACTAAATATTTTGCTAAAGGCGTTTCTCCTTTTAAAATATATTTTTTCTGAAGATATTTGGAGTTCATAAAGATAATCACTACTTTTTCATTATATTTTAAAATTTCTTTGTCCATTTTAGTTGAAGCTATTTTTGGTTTTGTATTTCTCTTCTACCTTTTTAATAAAACCTAAAACTATACCATTTAGGGAACATATTTGTAAAGTGATAAAAGCTTTAGCAAATTCGTTCTTTTTAGGTTTTTCTTTCCTCTTCACAAAGAGCCATACAAAATAATTACATCAGTCTTATATGGCATGGCACACACAAATAAATTTCATTGGGTTTAGTCTTTGAGATCACAATATAGATTTTTGTGAAGAAACGAGATGTCATTCAAATAAAGGTATACAAGGTCTGATACTTACTTTACACTACTGTAAATGAGGAATGCTGATGAAGGAACAACCAAAAGTCCCACAAATGTGTTGTAGTATAATAGAATTTGCTCTTTTTATCTGCTGTGTTGTATATCCATCAATATTTAAATTCTTGTTTGACACATTCTATTCAGATCAATCTCATTCATGTTATGTTGAGTTACGGAAGTAATCTTCTTTACCGGAATATACATTTATCAAAACTTTAAAAATAAGTCATAAATTTAGGAGATAAATACATGTGAGAAAAATAAGAACAAGGAAAAAAACATAGCTGAATAGAAAATATTTGCTTATAAAAGTATTTCAAAATTTTCTTACCACAAATAAGGAATGAAGGGCATAAAATTAGAAATGTCTTCCTGAGACAGAATCTGGATTATTTAGATTTTGAATTAGTGTTTTCTTCTGTCCTTAAAATTATAAGTGTTTATCTACTGAGATACTGTTCAAAAATATAAGTAAAACCACAATCTTTATATTGTACCATGGAGAATCATCTAGCCCACTCATCTCTAAATATCCATATTTTCCAGACTAAGAAGATAACAAATCTTTACTGAAACTGCACCTTCATAGGACGAACAGAATTTTTCCATGTTCATCCATGTCTTAGTATTTTCCTTACAATGTACATTTTGATGTAACAATGATAGATCCTTTACTTCTTTGATGCACAAGCCTGAAGCACAAAAATTTATGTTTGGGATTGTCTTTTTAATTCACTCTTTTTAAAGTATATATTATGTCTGCCTCCATCTTTAGGCTTTGATTTCAACAGCTTCAATTATTTCTTTTAGCCCATCCAATGGAACAAATATGCAAGTTCCAGAGCCCAAAACATTCCCAGGTGTTGTTTAACAGTGTGCACACAATCACAATGCTTGAAGACAGTGCATTAATAAGTAATTTGTAAAAACCACTATGACCGAGAATGATGTACATACCAATATCTCTTATCCGGTTCACACACAACTGTTTTTCTGTCTTTGGTCAAATACTACCAATGAGGAAGGCTGTTGGAATTTACCAAAATTTTTCTGCACAACCACTTCCAGATGATAATATTTTGGTGAATAAAATATATTTTGTTTCAAAGAGACTTGTGTTTTAACATTTATATTTTGCTGAACCCTTTATGGAATATTATATGTTCCTTGTGAGATGATTTATAATGTTGCACATTTTCCTTTCTTGATGCAAAGACTGCTGAAGCTGTAAATAACTTTTGTCTGTTCTGGGTATTGGCATTAATGGAGCTGATATCTACTTTAAATGGATTAAACAGGAGATTTCCTAATGTTGCCATCACAGAAATATACTGAATGATGTTTCACCTGGCCACGTATAGATAAACTGCCCTGTCTTTCTCATGATAGAGAATAACAGGATACTCTAACAGACAATTACAGTTTCTCGTGTGAGTCTGTTGTGATTTTCTCAAGGCATCAGAGAAGTGAACATTACTGAGGGAGGGGTTGGCCCTTTTCTTTGGGACAAGGAATTTATGCCCTCGCTTTTGAAAGACAGCAGAGACTGCAGATTTTGGCCTCTGGCTCCTTCACTGGCTTTTTCACCAGCTCCACCCATTTCTCCAGCAGAAGTTCCAGATCTTTTCCTCCCCATTGTGAAAGCCTTCGTGATACTCTATTTTGCACATTTCCTTTTGCTAATCATTAACTTAGCAAACCCTAAAATATTTTGATGGGTTATACCTTCTTCTATAAGCAAAAAGTATGAATCTCCTCTCCTCTCCTCTCTTTGTCAAAATAGATTCCACTTGTCGACCGAATGTCCTGTAAAACTATAACCCAACATCCCATAATATGAACCTTGTAAGTGTAGGATAAATAGCTCTAACTCCTGTCAGGACATTTAAAAAAAAATGTCATAGGTGTGATATTAAGAAAAAAGTTTCCACACTTTTCAGAATTTGTTAGCAGAAACTCATTTTTATTTATTCAATACTGACAAAGTTTTAACAGAAAGTTCCATGTTAAGTTTTTATATGAGCTGTAAACCCAGTCTTGTAGTTACTGATGATGATTGTTTTATTCCTGATGGCCTATCCTAAATTTTAATTGTAAAACATCCACTTAAATTTCATTTTGTTGTCAGTTTAGCTCACTAATTTAGTGTGAAATATTCAACCACCTGTCTTCTTTAAATTGCAATGAAATCCCTTGCATTTCTTTGACAGTCTTTACTTGCTGCATGGGACTAGTTGTTTTGCCATGGTCTTCTACCAGCCTCATTATAACCAACAAAATCACCTGATTATGGGACACAAAGAGGATTCCAGGGGGGGAAAAAAGCCTTGAGCAGCAAGCCACCAATGCAATCCTCTCACTGTGGTATCCGGCCCCTTGAACAGGTAATCCCTTGGAGATACTGACTTCAAGAGCAGAGCGACATTTGGGATAACTCTATCCCTACCTACATTGATATCTTTAAGAAGGATCACACTTACACCTGAATGGCTACAGGTACTTACATCACCTTTCAAGGTTTTATCTTGGTCTGTCTCTCCACAATGGCCCAAGCACATGTTCTTTTAGAGTCAGGTCATACTTTCCGTTAATTGGCAATCCTGACTATGCACCAACATACATGACATTTCCCAATTTAGCTATTTAAATTAAAAATCATTGCCCTTCTCTTTTAACCACTTCTTAGTGGAGATTTTGTCATGAGACAATTTGAGAGTATTTTTAGAAAGCTCATTGTATCAGCCAGATCTCTAAGTATTCACAAAGTCATAGAATGGTTTGAGTTGGAAGCACCCTTGGAGATCATCCGGTTCCAACACCCTGCCATGGACAGGGACACTTTCCACTAGACCAGGTGGCTCAAAGCCCCATCCAGCCTGGCCTTCCAGGATTGCTCTCCTGACAGCAAGTTCAGGGTGATGAGATTCCTGCTTACCCTTCTTCTCTCTGCCCTCAGGATCTTGAACCCCACTATTTCATGGTCAATGCACTCATGACAGACCTGGAGCTTTACATTCCCCACCAGCCCCTTCTCTTTGTGACAAGGTCCAGCACAGCACCCCTGCTTTTTCTTTGATTCCTCTGAAGACTGGATATGACTTCTTCCTGAAAAAGCTATACTTATTCTTCCATGTTACTTTTATCCCAATGTCTATTAATGGCATTCAGCATAATTTTTTACAAATTTCTCTGGTACAACATGCAGACTTGATGAAATATTCCTTTTCCTAAATTTTGCAAGAACTCATTTGGGTTTCCGAGGGGTTTTTTTAGACAATGTTTGTCTTTTTTTTTTATTCTGATAGCTCTGTTAGAACATACCCTGATTTCATGAATTTTAATGGAATTATATGAGATTCTTTTGCAAATTTTAAGTAAATATTGCAAGACAGCAGTTTGTTCCTCTTTCTTCTAAGGTCTTGTTCTAAATCCTCTTTACTGACACTTTGCACAAAATCCTTTCCAATGTACTTCCTATAATAAAATGCTGCAGTACTGGAACTCCTAAATCTCCTTCAAACTAATTAGTGGAACAAAGAATTCTCTTAACTTCAAGGTAAAAAATTTCATTGGCCATATATAATTTCCATATTCTTTCAAAAGCTTCTTGCCTCCACTGTGTTATAAAGGATTTCATCACTAGTCTTCATGGTTTATCAAGTTGCTCATCAACCTTTTTAATATTCATTTTGTTTGATCATAATTTAACATTTAGCTTGTCAAACTATATGCCCTTTTTCCTGTTTGAGAATTACTACCACTTTTTAAAGATTTTCAGATAATAGTTTTTACTATGTTGCCAAGTCATTATTCCTTTGAGGAGGAATATTTTTTTAATATATATAATCCTTATGGCCTACAAACTCTAACATTACTATTTTAGCACTGGCATGTAATTAACTCTTTTTTTCTGTGTGTTTTAATTTATGTTAACAATTTTTTCAAGGAGCTCCCTCTTTCACAGCTCAACATTATTCCATGCGTCTTAGATTTTTTTCACTGATGCACCTTGAATTTGTTTATGTACTTGTCAAGCTCTTCATAAATTATTTAGACACAGGAGTTGAAAGTATAATGTTTACTGATGATACTTAATTGGGAGGAGCTGTTGAGTCCTTCAAAGGTAAAGAGGCCCTGCAGAAAAACCTCAACAAATTAGAGGGCTGAATAATCACCAACTATATGAAGCTGTAAGAGCTCATGAGGGACAGGCACCAACCTCTTCTCTCTGGTGACCAACAATTGGACCCAAGGGCATGGCATAAAGTTGTATCAGGGGAGTTTTAGCTGGATATCAGGAAAAGTTTCTTCACCCAGATGATGGTTGGGCACTAGGACAGGCTCCCCAGGGCAGTGGTCACAACACCAGCCTGACTGAGCTCAAGAAGTTTTGGACAATGGTCTCAGGCACAGGGTGGGATTCTTGGGGTGTCCCGTGCGGGGCCAGGAGTTAGACTAAGTGATCCTTGTGTGTTCTTTCCAGCTCAGGATATTAGAAGTTTATATGATTTCAGGTATTTAGGGCACTTGTAGAACAGCTCTTCATCTGTGGTATTTTGAGGTGAACCGTGTATATTGCTCACAGATGATGGGCTAATTCAAAAACTGTTTCTTCTAGTCGTGTTTACTATTTTTTTACTAGGCTCTGCTAATTTATCTAATTGTGATAATTTGGACGTTCTACTACTTCTGTGGAGTAGGCTTCGTAATCTTTTTTGTCTCACATTGTAAATTGGTTTTGGCAACTATTTGCTGCCTTCAAGATATGCATATCTATGAAGTTCCCATCTTATTCTGGGCAGTAAAATCAAAGTACTATTCCTGCCTTTGACTTTTTTCTGGTTTTACCTGTTGTTCTTGCCTCTGTACTTAATTCATACTTCTTTTTTTTTTGATCAAAAAGAAGTTGAATGACAGAAGTCACAGGTCTATTCATGCTTCTTTTGTCTTCTCTTTCTAAGAAGGAAAACATACCACTTCTCTTCTGGGATTTCCTTCCTTTGAGGACAAATAATTAGTACTGTATGAGTAAAATATGAATAAAATTTAGAAAGCTTGTTATTTCAAATATAAGCTAATGTCTTTGAATTAGTTACACTGTGCTATAGCTATTATCTTATTAAGGACTTTTTGCTGACAGTTAACGTGCCTCAGAAAATAGCCAAGGCCATCTTACTCAGAATAACTTCCGAACTTTTTCATCGTTTGCTGAGTAACAAATTTCAGATTCTGTTGACTCAGAGATGCAGTGTATGATTTTTTAACCCCTACATATTTAAGAATATAAAAGCTATCTGAGAGTATTTTTATGTTAAAAAAAAATTCTCATCCTTATGCAAAATATTTGTGGTTTTCATTTTTCCTAGATTTTTTCAGGGAGTCAATGATGAATAAAGATTTTGGAGTATTTTCCCCCCTTCTTTTCTTGGGGAAACAGTCTTTGTGATAACAAATGAAATGAGAACTCAATTTACTTTCCCCTAATGAACAGTGACAGTGTAAACAATCTTCTTCAATGTATAGAAACATAAGAGAGAAAGTCACAATATTTTGTTTTTTAAAACATTGAAAGAACAATGAAGGCAAAGTTGAAATACTTAGGACTCAGGACTTATTTGTAACAACTGTATTCACTGACCCCATTATATATTTCACCCTTATTAGTGCTGTTCTTCCACTGCAATATTAAAAGAATAGAAAAAGCTCCATACTCTCTTGGTCATTTAGCCATTTATTTTTGTGTACTTGTAACTAAAGCCAGTGTACATTTCCACATCAGCCTTGAGTTTCCAGAGATTAGTACCACAGCTTAACAACAGAGAAGATGATCTGTATTGTTAGTGGATTTTTTCACATACTTGTACAAATAAGATTAGATGCAGTATGAAGAGCAAGCTGTAAGTACATGACATTTTCCCAATAAGTGTTTTTCATTATTTTGAAGCATACATAAAACTCCTGCCACATCAAATTTTCTAACTCTGTTCCATGTGTCATTTAGGATTTTAATTCTGACAGTATCCCACTTTCCTGACAAGAACCATAACTTCTGTTGCAAAATATGTTATTTTTGCATACTGATCTATTTAACCATGCAATATACCCAAGTTTAAATATATATAAAAAATCCTTTGAAACTTATGTATGCTCAGAAAAAATCTTTCTCTGACTTCTATGTCCTTGAAAAAGAACAGGTAGATTCGGTCAGATAAGATCAGGTATTTGTTTTCACACCTGTAGACATTCCACATTCAATCTTTCAGATCACACTTGGGATTTTTAAAATATAGTAGGAAGTACTTCTACAAAGACCTACAAAATATTTAAATTAAAATTAACATCAGTTTTGTCCTATTAACATTTATAACTGAGATGTAAGTAAAAGTTAGGAGCTTTGCCAGGATAAATGCACAACTATTTGTCCAGGTGGAAGGTATCTCCTCAGTAAATTGGAAAAGGTATTTTTATTTCAATATAAGGATGCCTTGATGAGAATATGCTTCAAGGTAATTACCACAGTACAATTATACTAACAAGATTATACTATATTTCTGTGTGGAGAAAGTTCCCAAGGCACTTCCTTGCTGTAAATGAAACTTCATAGAATAATTTTTTCTTTTATCATTTTGGTTTTTTCCTTCTAGAGATATCCAAAATATTGCTTTATATGGTATGTATAAAATCTTAAGGGCTGGGAAATGATATTAATATGATTAAAATAGTCCAGAATGCACTATTTCACATGTGCCACTCCCAACAAAATATATCACCTTGGAAAGCAACTCAGTAGGATTCAGAAGTTAACCATCTGTAGATTCACTAATGACAAGAAAAAAGTCTACATTTATTTTAGGTATACTTTTTAAAAAAATGAGTGAGGACTAATAAACATCATGGTTTAAGTAAATCATGAGCCACTGGAAAAAAAGTTTAATTTATTCTATGCCTTTCTACTGTAATAAACTCATTTCTGTGGTGAAGTTTCTTGTACTTAAGTAAAGAGGTTTGACTACACATGCAAATTTTTTGATCCAACATAATTTGACATATTGATCTGTAGATTTGTGCATGTTACATAATTACCATGCTACATTCCTTCTCCTTTTTGAATCACTAAAGAAATTTACCTGGGGATGTTTAAAAATTAGTTAACTGTGAAATATTTTAGCAACAGATATAAAATTTTTTAAAAATCAGTAATTTTCCCAATTATCCCCTTGGGTGCTCTTAATTGCATAGAAGTTAAACAGTTTTATGATGGAAATTAACAATTAATTCAGAAGTTCAGAATGTAATTATATATGTTTGTACAACATTCACAAAAGTAAATGCAGCCTTTTTGCATTTGTTATTCAGATATTGATTCAAAATATAAAACTCACTTGATTTTCCAGGATGAAGGAACATGTTCATTCGTTTGGGAAAACAGAAAGCCATTGCAAAACAATCTATTTTGCATTTGCAGTTAAAAGACTCTTTGTGTTTTGGTGCATTCTTTCTTTCACTGGAAAAAGACTATAATAATATCATAATTTCATTTTATGATGGACCCAGCAGTTTCTCTCCCTAATAGCCTTCTTAGTCTTTCAGTATCATTGTAATGATTGCAAGACATGAATGCCTCCTGCAGTGCTTAAAGTGGCTTCAGTGTATAACATAACACATTTTTATAAGCAAGTGACACTTCCTTGTGTTTTCAGTTCTCCAAAATAATTTCAAATGCATATTACAAGTTCGAATAAATGTGTCAACTAGTAATACTGCAGTACTGAAAAAAAAGATTGTATTTTTTTTATTTGAGGTTCTTTGTTAAACTTCTGTTGTGTCTCATTGCAGTGTTTAAAGAAATGAATAAAATGTGATAAGACGCAAAAGAGAATATGAGCAAACAATTTCAAATATTGGAGTCTTCTAAATTTTTTTTAAAGGAGTGCTTGCTTTTCAACTAAAGAGGGCTTCATGTTTCTAATCTTGAGGTTCTATTATCAAAATCTCAATCTTTTTCTTGGTAGAATGTTTATAAACCACTGAACTAATGTCTAATTTTTTTTTTTTCTGAATTATGGTTGTGTCTAACTGTGACTATAGAGGAACAGTTAAGTTTCCCCAGGCTGATAAATGCTCAGCTTTTTCAAACCAAGTAAACAATAATGGGGTGCAAATGTTTTTAAGCATCCACCTTCTCTAGGGAACTGCTGACTTCTGTTTGTGCAAGCATATGAACATCATCAGTTCCTGGCAGTTCATATTTTATGGATTCCAATGAAAAACAGAAGAGCAAAATATCCAGTTCTGACAACCTGATAACTTAAACAAGTGCCAGTTTAGGGGGGGATTCTACTGCAAAGGGTTGTTGAATTTGTAAGTCAGATGATTAATGTTTCATTACACGCATAAACAGAAATAAAATCTAGTCCTCTGTTTATCTTTAACTCCAATGGAACGCAGGCACGTTTCATCCCAAGAATTTTCTGAGATGGGAAAAGGGGAAAGGGGAGACGGGAAAGGGGAAGGAGAAGGGAAAGGGAAAGGGAAAGGGAAAGGGAAAGGGAAAGGGAAAGGGAAAGGGAAAGGGAAAGGGAAAGGGAAAGGGAAAGGGAAAGGGAAAGGGAAAGGGAAAGGGAAAGGGAAGGGAAACTTGCATGATGTTAACTTCCGGAAAGGGGAATTCTGCTTCATTTTCCCACGTTTGAAGAATTAATGAGACTGCACCTACTAATAACTGTTCTAAACTTAAAGTGGTATCAGCTACTCAGGACTCAGTGGTACTGCACAGTCTCCATCTGACAGCTGCTACTTCATTTTTCAGCTATTTAAATCTCTGAATACTTTCATCCAGTCACTACTGCCATTATTACTATTCAGAAATGACACATCTTTATATAATAGTTATTGTGCTGTAACTGATTATTGTGCTTCCTATATCATATATCCCAAACAAACACTGTGGAATTTTCAGGTGTTTCAGTGATGTGCTTTCAGAGATTTTAAGTGTCAGATACTTAATTTAGAATTAGCTTTTATTTCAAAAGAAGTTATTACTTGAATAGAAAACAAGGTCAAAAAGCTAAATAATGTGACAAAGAAAAAAATAGCTGTATTGTTACATGTACCTGAATAAAATCTTTTAGAACCTGAAGGCTGTAAGAGAAGACTGAAGCACAGTTAGTTAGATAAAGGGAAAAAAATGACAAAGGTGTGCATGGAGCTACAGTCGTCATCCACTGGGCTGATGATTTATGTCTATTCCCATTGTCTGAGATGCAGTATCTTTAACTGATAAACTGTAACCCAAATAGAAAAGGACCAGAGGCAAATATGTTCCACCTATAGGAATATGGTCATCAAGTGTACTTGTAATGACTTTTAATTGTCCTTACTTAACAGCTCTCTCTTTAGGGGGTTGTAAGTGAGGAGCGGAGAACTATGTTCAGGAGGAACAAACAGTTCTAAGTCCAAACTGCCATAGACAATATGTGTTAATAGTCTCTATGTGATGATAAAAGCAAAGGACAACATTTTAGAATGTCTGCTGCAGGCCACCAAACGAGGAAAAATTAATTATTAATTAATTTAAAAGAAGAAGCCTGATAACCACAAAAAATATTGGAAGTATAATGAGTGGTTTTAAGAATGAAACTAATTTACATATTTGTTGGGAAACACAGATGTGAACAGGCCAGCAGCATTTTTGTATGTGTTCTCTGAAGAAAAGGAAAGGTGGAGAAAAAGACTGAGGGAAGATTTTCTCCAAGTGTGATTCTTTGCAGCAAGTATTAAGTCAAAAGCAAGAAATAAGTCTAAATTGACTGAAAATTAAACCTTAAAGCAGGAGAACCTCTAGGAAGGATCTCAAGGGACATGAATCTAACAGGAACAGGGAAAAAAAAAAGACAATAATTCCTTAAAAGAGGTTGGCAGTATTAAAACAAAAGTCTCTGTATTCAGTGTTAAATGTAAATTTTCCTAAGGCAAAAGAAGATAGAAAATGTAGCAAATTTCCCCAGTAAGTTGTTCAATGTCCTCACACTCAAGTAGGAAGCACCAAGAGAGTAGTAAAAAAGGTAAATGTTTAAGGACAGGCAGAAAAAAAACCCCAGAAGCACATAGGCCCAAAATTAGAAAGGTCAAGCCTCAAAATGAGATACAACTAGCAGGGAACATAAAGGGCAAGAACAAACCATATTACAATTAGATTAGGAGGAAACCCAAGCAAAGAATCAGTCCATGCCACTGTAGAAACTGGAGGCTAATGACAAACAATGTCGAGAAGTCTGACATGTTTAATGCCCTCTTTTGTTTCAGTTTTCA
Source organism: Origma solitaria (assembly GCA_013397895.1). NCBI lineage: Eukaryota > Metazoa > Chordata > Aves > Passeriformes > Acanthizidae > Origma > Origma solitaria. The sequence goes on along the minus strand of VZRL01004325.1, from coordinate 1,673,908 downwards.
ATTGAAAGGTTAACTTTAATCAGACAATTAATTATCAATGACAGAAGGCAGTAAGAAGGAAAACAGAACCAGAAAGATTTTCGCTGTTCTCTACCTACCTTTGTCTAATGAAATTCCCCCCAAACTATGTGGAATAATGCCTGTGGCAACTTCTGATTACCTTTGAGACTGGCTAGGAACCTGGAAGCTGAAAAAAGGCAACGAAGTGATATAAAGTGAAGGAAAATAAGGGGGTAAAAAGAATGTCCACTCATAAAGTTCAGTTACCTAACTCAGGTGGTCCAAGGCTTCCGCCTGTATAATGTCCCTCTCCACTGATAAGACAAGGAAGGCAGTTCTGCCGAAATGTACTTAAGTTATAACGTAGATTAAATTAATAGTGCATATCTTAAGAAAAATGCTAAAGTGGATCATGAATTATAGATAATAACCTTAATTTTTTATGTTCTCACATCATTTTCTGTAAGATGAGAAAGAATATTCTAGATTAGGGTGCAGAACTGAGCTACAATTGCCTATAAAACGAAAAATTACAATTTCAATACAAACAAAGAGGGGCTAAGAAAGTTTCTGCAGCAGTCAATGCAAAGTCTAGCACTGTTCAAGGGTTTCATTAGAAACTACAATGATAAAATATAAATTACAATGTAAGGTCAGGGAAAATCTAGATTAAAAAAAAATACACTATTTAGGTTTTTGGGTTTTTTTAAAGTACAAGGATAAATAGAGTGAGGATTCACTAGGGATAGGTTCTCAATGCAGCCCTCTTTGAAATTTTTTATTACAAAATAGGTGATAAACTATAGTATTCCCATATTACATTTGCAGATATGCTGGATATAACTACTTGCAGAATGAGCTAATTTTTTGATCACCTTGAAAAATTAAAAAATAGTCTGAAATAACCACCGTTCCGTAATTATATGAGCAATAATGAAATTAATTGAACAGCAACCACCTAGGATGACTTAGACACAGTTCTACAAAAGCTAACCTGGAAATTAAAGGGCATCTCTGCCAGAAGAACAACAGCCGTGCTATTGTTTAATGGAACAAAACCCCCAAACTAATTTCACAATGCAACATGAAAGCTGCAAAAACATACATGTGTGAAATGTGTGAAGTAATGTTTGGGTTCTGTGGCAACTGAGTGTAGAAAGGTTCACTTGCTATGAACATTTTGATTTTGGTATTACACTTCAGGATGAATGTAAACAAGACAGAAGGAGATGAGTAAGAACAAGAACTACAAACACTACCACAAATCTTCATATTCTATAGAAAATAATTTGAGAGGAGGAAGACCAGGACATCCTAGGAGGAAGTAGAAAGTGAAGACTGAAAGATGACTTGGCATTCTCGCATCTGTTTTTATCCATATTAAGGTTGAAAAGAGTCTCAACAATTCATTCAGCTCTGTTTTGATTTCTGCACTTTATTCTTGTATCTCTAAACACATGAAGGAGTTACCAAGCAGAGTAATTACAATTTTTGCAATAACTGGAACACATTGGACTGCATAAGTTTGCTGTGATTTTTAAAAGATTTTCCAGTTTGCAAAAAGAAAAAATAGGATCCTATGATATCTTTCTGTAACTCATTAGTTGGGGTAAGAAGGTTCTATATTCCTTTTCCTTGGATCAAAGGGGTCCATCCTGTCACTAATTTTATAGCCAGGTAGAATTTTCTATCTTACGTGTTTTACATTGTATGGCAAGAATTGGTGCACAGTAAGAGCAAGATGGTAGGAGTTCTTTACTTGAATAGTACAAATGCTTCTATTTTTTTTTTCTTGGTTGCCACATGAAATATTTGGGTTATTAGAGCATGAAAGCAGAAAATTCTGGATAGCCAATTCCTTGAGAAACTTTTATTTATAGTGTGCTTCTATGGGCGTTTTCCTGACTTCCACAGAAAATGTAAGGTTTATGAGCAGGTGGCGTAGGAGGGAAGGGTTTCCGTCCACGCTGTATCTGGATAGGCTTGAGAGGAGGGCCTGTGTGAGTGCTATGAAGCGCAACAAGTGCAAGTGCAAGATCCTGGGTCGTGGCAATCCCAGACATGAGCACAGACTGGGAGAAGAAGACATTTAAAGCAGCCCAGCAGAGAAGGACTTGGGGTTTCCTGTGGATGAGAAGCTGGACATGAGCCAGCCGTGGGCACTCCCAGCCCAGAAAGCCAAGCGTGTCCTGGGATGCATCCAAAGTAGTGTGTGCAACACGGGAGGGAGAGGATTCTGCCCCTCTGCTCGGCCCTCATGGAAACCCACTTGGAGTGCTGTGTCCAGATATGGTTTTTCCAGCATAAGAAAAATGTGGACCTGTTAGGGAAGGACTAGTGGCAGGCGACGAAGTTGGTGAGAGGGATGCAACACATCTCCTATGAAGACTGGATGAGGGAGTTGGGGTTGTTCAGCCTGGCAAGAGAAGGTCAAAACCTTCTCAGTGAGGAGATCCCTCACTTGGGGCCTTCAGGTAGGATTATAAAAGAGAGGGAGAACAACTTCTAATATGGGTAGATAGTGATAGGAAAAAGAGAAATGGTTGCAAACTGGAAGAGGAACTATTTAGATTAGATATTGGAGTGAGCTTCGCTCTGAGGATGGTGAGGCATGTAACAGGCAGCCTAGAGAGGCTGTGACTGCCCCAATTCTTCAAGGCCTGGTGGGATGGGGCATTGCACAGCCTGGTTTAGTGGAACTCTCCTGCCCATGATAGGCAGGTTGGACCTGGACGATCTTTGCTGTCTATTTCAACACGAGCTATTTAATAATTCTACAATCTTTTGAACCACAGTAAGAGAGAGGTGTAATGCAAGGCAACCTGAAGGTGAAAGAAGGGCCATAATTTTCACACTTCTTTTTTAAAAATATGCTTTTAAATTATTTAGAAATAGTTAACTTGACACCAGAATCTCTGAGCACAGTAATTTCATTTATTTGTGCACATAATGAATACTTTATGATAAAACATATTTTGCCCTCAAAGTAAGCAAAGAATTACCTTAAGTTGCTACAACTTAATTACATCATGCAGAATTAGAATTGCTTTTTGAAAGATTAGTTTCCATTTTTCTGAAAACACTAGATATATTCCCTGACCTTTTGAGTAATCTATCATAGCCCAAAATGAAATATAAAGCAAGAAGCAATATCTTGGGCTTGTCCTATTACATGAGTCATTTCACATTTAATTTTTCTCCTTTTTTTGACTGTTGCTTGCAGGAGGTCTGTACAGAGCATGCTTCTTCATACAGTTCAAAATCAGTCCATGAGAGCTGTTTGACATAGACTATGTTTCAGATTTGTGCTGCTTGGAAGTTCCTCCACTGAAGTGAACAAATCCTCTATCAAACAGAGATTTGATGCATGCCCTTCTTCTAAAAGTGTCAGTAGTTGAGCTTTCAAAATAAATTTTGTGTAGCTCCATCTGGGATATCATGTCTTCTGTGACACCAGGAAATGTATCATGTTGGTATAATTTAAAGACGAAAATGCATCAAGTAATTTTCCATATGGTGTCTCCTCCAGTAAATTAACATGAATAATATACAAGATATATATATATATATATGTATACACATAACCTACAGAAATCCATTTGCTCGTAATATGTGAAAGAAAAAGGGAATAAAAAAGTAAATAGGGAGACCTCTTTGCCTTGATGCCTATTTGTCCATATTTCACTCAGAATGTTTTGTTAACATAAAACAAACTTTAATGTTTGCAAATATTTTTCTTTTCAGGCTTCTGCAGTCAAATGATATCAAATCATTAGTGAACTGAAAGACTGTGTTTCAAAGCTCTGTAAGAATGTTGGCCACTAAAGAACTTAATGTCTGGCAGATGCTCAAGACTAATGATATGCTCCCCACTACAATTAAATTCTAACATCCTCACAACTAAAAATGGGCACAAAATTATATTCTAATGGGTGCCAGCCGCAGAAATAGCTCAAACAACTTAACAGATGCAAAGCATTTTCTATGTTTTAGCTTTTGATTTGAAAGCATCTTATAGATTATTTGATACCAGAGTGCAATTTACATTTCCTGATTCAGGAACATGTAGGTACTAATGGCTTTGTCCAATCAAAATGTTGATCTTAAAACTCTATGAACTCCTGACTCTTAAGAAAATGAAGAAAATGTGAACAGAATTATTCCAGAAAAAAAACCCCATAAGATCAAAAAGTTTTCCAGTATGAGAAAGTAGAAGGTAGAACTTCTACTAAAACTCTTTAACTGAATTCTGTCATGATATCTTATCTACGGTCACAACCCAGGGAACACAAGCAGATCATCTAGCATTTCATCCTGGAATATGCCCACTGCTGCCAAGAAGCGTTGGGATTAAGTCAAAGGTGGTAAAGAAAGATAACAGAAGATTGCACAGAACAGCTACAGAAGACTTTTTGCTGTATATTTTCCATATATGCTTCACCTAATATAGCTAACAAATAGAAAATAATAAAAATTTGCATAATCCATTTAGACCCAGGTCCACTCCAATGGCATTCCTTAGTTATGGCTACTTTACACACAAATCCAGTCTCATTTATGCTTATCCCCAGTGAAACAGCCTTCATTTTTTAACAAATGTACCAGGTTTTCTGCATCTTTGACAGTTGCAGCAATGTGGCTGAGTTAAGTTTGACAACAATTAGAATTGTTGATGCTAAGCTCATCCTGGATACATTTGCCATGCACCAGGGAAAATGCAAACCTAGCTTTTCTGGGCCCATTTTAGCCTACCACCTTTTAGATCTGACCTGTGGTCTCAGGCAGATACAAACTTGTAATAAATTACTGGACTTGAAAGCTGAGTCATACTTCATTTGAAAAAGGAACGATTTCAGACTATGCAATTTTGAATCAACCTATAACCTTCATGTCACCAAGGTAAATGTATGACTGCGCTGTTTTCAACTGCACTTGGAGCATAAATTCCTAGGACACATTAAAAACCCTGTAGCAGTGGATGTCAAAGTTTTTGTGGGCTTTTTTAGATTTATTTGGTACTAGATTGCATATAAAAACTTAAACTAAAATGATCTTCCTATATCTGACACATAATTACAAATTATACAAATTTTGTCTGGGTTAACATTTCTCTCACATTCTTGCAGTTATACTGACCAGATATCTACAGTAAACCACTTTAGGTATGTGAAGTTGTTTTTATAGACCAAGAAATAAATACTGGAACCTATTTTTAGGTTTTTCTCTATTGTTTTCACACTAAAAATAGGGTGAGATGCAAATAATTTTCCTACTAGAATACAATTGTACGTATAGTAGTAATTTGCTGAGAAAACATGCCTGCTGATATCAGAATACTGAAATGCAAACTGGAAGAAAATACATGCAGCAATCAAGTATTTGAAGACAAAAGAGAAGTATTTCCTTCCATCCAAAGAAAATTACTTAATAAAAGGATATATAAAATGTAAAATGAATTGCTCTGGTACTTATTCCTACAGCACACAAAGAGACCAAATTTTGTAGTTTGGTGTGCCTCGTGTGTCTGCAGTAGCAGATTCATGGGCTTGGGAGAGTTGGAAACATGTTAAATGGTCTCTATTCATCAGCATACTCCAGTCACCTGTAAACTACACTGGTAAACTCTGACAAGATAAGTTAATTTCTTGTTTCTGCTCTGGGGAAATCATAAGGGAAGTGGAGAGGAAAAGAAAAACAAAACAAAACAAAGGTAAAAACCCCAACATAGCATATCTATTACTCTTGCAGGTCTCCTCACTCTCACACCAAACTACAGCTAAATAGCCAAGAGCGAATCTATGCATCCCATGAAAAATGTGTCTATTTTTGAGTAGACCTAGTAGACACTGCAAAACTTGTATGCAAAAACTTTTCCTGGTAGTTCTAACGAGCATAATGACAATGCAACTTTTGCTCCAGATTGTATATGGCTAGCCAAGATACAGGACTACAGCATGTATCACATAGAATCTGAGCATCCCATACCGACATAATTACTAAACAACACATTGTGTGGGTTTGTAACGTTTTCTGGGTAAAAACAATAAAAATAAGGCTGATAAACAGTAAGATTAAAATTCATGGAAGTATCACAGATTTTCTGATAAAGCATGCCTAAAGAACTAAATGAATGTGTGAAGATTTTAGTGGATGCAATGTTTTAAATGGTGATCAATAAAGCATAATATTATTAATATGAATTAGTCAGTTTACTTGCATCACGTTGACAGCATTGGCAGTATTAAATCATTAAAGAAATCAAATACACTATACTGAAAGTCATATTTCAATAATATGCATTATTGGGAGAAATATTTTGACACTGCCATTCAAAGCAAGGCTTGACCTCTTGAGACATAAGTACCCTTGGTTATTTTAAGACAAAAATAATATAAAATTAAACTATTTAAAGTCTATTAAAATATTCCGTTATTTAGAATATCTAGGTCAACTAAGTTGAGAACATATGGTAATAAGGTTGGTTTTGTGATTAAACAGCTCCACAAGGATTTGAAGAGACATTGCCTACACAGCCTATAAAGACAGAGCCTTTGTTAAAATATACATGCTCACAGACACATATCACCTTTTGCTTCAAGCATGTATAAATTACTTTTCTCTCCAGTGAAACACTTTCTCCCTCCCACTTGTTGAGATTTTATGTTTATGCCATCACATCATCTTATTCTCCCTTTCACTCTCTTCATCTAACAAAAGTCCCAAGTGTGATGAGAATTGTTGGTCTTCTGCTTGGGGCCACAGCAGGATTCCATTCAGGCAATGTGAAACTCAAAAATAAAGTTTTAATTTGAAGATCTAATTTTGAATAGAGACCTACACTGATTAGATCTTCTGCCTAAATGACAAAAAGTTAGAAGTTGACCCTATAATTAAAGACCTCATCCCCAAAACAATATCAAAAATTATTATGATGCCTAAATTTTGCCAAGATTCTATCTTAAATATTGCAGTGGATTTAGTCCAGATGATAGCCAAACACTCTTCCTTTCACTCACATCCCCTTCCCCCAGGGAAAGAAAACAAAAAAACTCATCATTTAATATAATGACAGCTTGATAAGGAGGATAAAAGCCATGCATGCAAGTAGAGCCAAAGACACAAATTAATTCCGTGCTTTCCACTGACAGGCAGATGTTCACCCACTGCCAGGAGCGCAGCACCTCAGCACACAGAGTAGCAAGATAAGTACCACAGCCACCAATATCCTACTTTCTTCTCCTTTATTGCTTATGTGTGATGCAAAATGGTATGGAATATCCGTTTGGTCAGCTTGTATCAGCCGACCTGACTGTGACCATCTCAGCCACTTCCCACATCCTGCCTGCTCCTGTTTGGGCTGAACAGAGAAAAGAAACCCTTGACATTAAACGCTCCAGCAGTAGCCAAACACTGTCGTGTTATCAACACTGGTTGAGCCACAAATGCAAAGCACAGAGCCAGACAAGATGCCGTGAAGAAAGCTAACTTTGCAACTTTATCCCAGACAGACTAGTACAAGCACCAAAGCTGAAAAACGGAAAAACAAAAATCTTCTGCAGGTAAAAACTGCTTCTCTTTGGAAACACCTACATATCATATCTGGCTCAACTCAACCATTCTCTGTTCTATTCTGTCAGTTTTTCCAGTTCAGGTCCTAAAAGTAAGATGCTGTCAGACCCTTTTCTTTGAAGACCTTCATCGAGGAAATATTTATAAAGCATCCTGGTCAGAAGAGCATAGGTTGGGACAGAATTCGCAGTCACTGAATTCAGTCTACTCCTATCATAGGCAGGCATTAGTCTCTATCACAAAGTACCAATATCATGTTGCATTACTCCTCTTGGAAATTTATTCTAAAATATTTGCTTTACTGTGACAAAGCTGAAAATTAAATCTGTTGTACTTGTAGGACAGTACATAGTCCAGTGTATACATACAGAAGCTCTTAAGAGTCCATGAAAGCATCACATAAATTTAAGCAAAGAGTAACCAAATGATTTTAAAGGAGGCAGCAAAAGATGAAAATATTTCTGCTCTAGGCAAGCTCTATGAATGTAGGACTATCTCACTCAGGAGAAACGCATTCTGCAACTTCGTGTTCTTTCTATTCTCTCTCTCACCCAGTGAACTTCATACCCCTTTCTTTGGAGAAGTAAATTTTCACAGAGCTGAAATAAGGAACTTGAGAGGGATTTTAAGTGTCCCCTTGTAATCAACAATATTTATTTGTGAGCTGTGGGTGGGATAAAGTACCAGCTAAGATACCAGTTGGGAGGGTCCAACTCTACACTTTTATGTTTTCCTGTGCTCATTGTCTTATTTTGCAGTTAAACCAACAGGTAAAGCCTGAAAAGAGCAGGGACAAAAGAAAGTATTTTGTGGAATGGGTCTTAGTGGTACTACTAACAACAGTGACAATAGTCACAAATGTTAACTTAAAGTCAAGTGCTGAAGGTAAAATATTGGAGATGTAGTTTTCAGCTTGAGACAACTATCTCGTCTTTCTGTTTTGAAAACAGGTATTTATTGTATTGATTCAGGTAGAAGTTGCTATGGAACGCACAAAGTTTGTGAACAAAAAGTGGGACACTAAAAGCCACGCTTAACTGATGATGAAAAAAAGAATTTAGAAAAGAGCTGGAAATGCCCCAAAGGGCAAACTTAGATCCATTAATCAGCTTTGGAAACTGTCCAGGAAGGAAACAGAGAGAGAGAGGATAAAACTGGAGAAAATTTTTTGAAATAAAATGCTAAGATGAAGAGAAAACAAAAATAAGGGAAAAAAGTATACCCAGGGAATACATGTGTACCCTTCTACTGTGATTACCTGAGCACCTTCCTCTGGAATCCAGAACAAATAACACAAATCACACTGCCGTTCCTCAAAAAATTTCAGAAGTGCAAGTATATCAAGTGAAGTCACTGCAAGCTGTGTTTTTAACACTTGGAGTGCTGGGAAATACTGAAGATAAAAATACTCAGGAAAGGAAAACAAACCAACAAACAGACAAACAAAACCAACAACCCTTTAAATACTTTCAAATGCTCTAAAATTAGAAGATAATATTTTTGTCAATGTCTCTGTGCCTCTGCTCCTCATTCATAAATGGAAAAATCTTTCAGAAGAAATATGAGCTAAAGTACACAAACATAACTGTGAAGTCTTCTGTTAATTTATTAATTAGCACGAGAGAAAAGAGTGCGGTAAAAAATATGTCTACAAAGGAGAATTTGGAGAACATGTTGTTTTGCATCACACTTGTGGATAAAAAGTTGAATAGCTGACCATTGCGTGACATCACACACCATTCGCTCAGAAAAAATTGTGGCTCAAACAGCATTATTAAATATAACAAGAAACTTCTCCATTGTGTGAATGTATTAGCATGATACTATTTTCATGCTTTTCCTAGTTTTTCAGCATTTGACTTTGAAGCTTTAATAATGTTCTTTTAATATGATTTTTTTCATGGAGAAATGTATTACTGTCAGGTCATTTTATTATAGCCAAAGAAATACATCTCAGACTCCCTATACACTTTATCTACACAGACTTTACTTAATCTCCCTGAGAGCTCGGTTTCAAATGCGTATTACAAACCTGCTTTCATGAATGGATGTGTTAATAATAATACAGCCATTTGTATTCAAACTCCAGCTATCTCACCTTTGGGGACCCTTTGTCTCAGAGACTTGATTCATTATTAGTATAGCTAACAAGGTTCCAGTTTCTCAATATCAGTCTCCTATTTAGTTCTAATTTGTAATACCACAACCTTTGCTTAACCTCAGCTGCAGAGAAGTCTTCCTGATTCTATTCTAGACAGCAAAGCTGTATTAATTCCTCAATGCAGACGTAGATCAATGAAAATATGATGACAGAAAGCTTTTTTCATGCAAAGGATTCTATATATTCTTAGTACCAGCATCTCAATATGTCTCCAGCATTAAAAAAAAAAAAAATCCCAGTCCTTCATCTCTTTGTTGCATGTAAAACAATGCTTATATTTGAAAGATTTCATAAACATAACTGTATCATGAACGTTTCCAGCTTATTCCAACAGCTCCATCTTTATCAGATGTACCATTGATATCTGAGAAATAAAGGAGAATATCTCACACTCAGTACATACTCTGTATTTTCAATGAAATAAAATGCTGTTTTCCCAATCACATTTATCTTATTGTGTCATTATAGAATATGGGCTTATTTTGTTAGAGTAACTTATGATGACACGCAAGACAGCGAAAACAACCTATCATTTCTAAGAGTCATTCAGGTGGCAATTCTGGTACTGAATATTTTAGCACCGGACAAAGTCGTCATAAATTTTCAATTGTGATTAAGAAAGTTTTAAAATTAGCAAAACAGAGTAATCTAGATGTAATATAGGATTTTTTTTAATTTTATAATATAAATAATTAGAAAATTTTGGTTTATATGCATTTTCTCTACACATTGATCACCATCACTGCTCAGTATTGAAGAGTTACTTAAAATTTGTGAGCCTAAATATCACGCAAATTCCTGGTTTCACTATTAATAAATACTTCACCAGACCTACTCTTTTTAGATAACATAGACTCATATTAAGCTGCAAAAACATAAAGAATCCTTGGATCATATATTAAAGTTCAGTACTTAATGGTCATGCCAAGCGAAAAAAAAGCCTGTTGCCAGTATATGTCAGCACTAACTCTTGGTTGCTTTAATGTTTCAGAGAAATCACAGAGTAACAACATCCTCCTTCCTTACATTTGGCCTAGTTGCTTTCTAATGCACTTCCTTAGAGCTAAAGCAAAAAAAAAAAAAAATAGGCATTTAGTTGACATATAAATGGTAAGCATAAAAGTTCAGTCAACTTCCATCTCTTCTCTTACAAAAGAACCTCAGAAGAAAAGGGAATTTTGTTCTTTGGTGCTGAAACTCCCGGTTCATTGACTGAACTGACTCATGAGGGATCTCTTCTGCATGAAGATAAACACTGACCAGCTTCAAGGCTCGTAGCAGACCATTCAGAAAAAATGCCAGGGAGAATCCTCCAGTATGAGAACAAATTCCATGTCACAAAATGGAGTTACGAGACACATCTTCCCATTTCTTTTTGTGGTGCTAAATGTCCTATTTTAGGAAGAAATGCATTTTTAGTATTACAGGGCTCTAGACAGAAGGGCATTTTGGTCTCTGATTAAAGTTAATGGTTTCAACAGAGTGAGAGCTTAGAGGCAGGAATTAGCATTGAGCTGGAAGATCTTTAAGAAGTATTAACTTCATTTCAGGGCTGACACATACAAAACCAATGGAGTATTTCAGACATATTTATACAAATATGACTGCTGAATTTCATAACGGTCATCTTAATCAAGGATACTCCTAGAAAATTTCCTTTCTTACTTTCCATGTTACATTAACAAAACCATGAGAGCCATTTTCAATGTTTGAAAGATGCATCAGTTCTATTCCTATTGTTCTCATTATATGACAATAGAATCTAAACGAGAAAAGGATTTTCGTCGTTGGCTATCACTGAAACATCAACACATTTTTCCTTAAATATAGTGTCACAATTGTTAGGAAAAAAATAGAAAAAAATACATTAATTCTTCAAATGATCACTTATTAATTTAGCCCATAAAATCCCCCTTACATGTAATTAAAAGAATGTAACTATACTCTGAGCAATTTTCCTTAAATATGTGATTTTCCTTCTCCAGCAATTTCTTTATGTTCTCCAGGTTTTCAACTTCTTTCTTTTGTCTTTTTTTTCAAATTATGCCTGTTGCCTATCATCAAAAATTACCTATCACCCACATCCCAGTTATCAACAGACACTAATTGTTTCTATTTCCCTGCCTCCAGGCCCTTACATATCTAACTGGACTTCCCAGTGCTGTATAGAAATAAGAAGCTGAAAATTAAATACCTACATAAGAAAGAGCCCATTGTACAATCTGTTCTTATTTGAATAGAGAATATAATCTGTACTCTGCTGAATAAGTTTATGGATCATTACATTGCTAACACCATCTTAGTATTGCTAAATTAACAGAGTATCTCCATACTTCTGTCTCAATAATAAAAGGTGGGAAAACAGTGCTTTGGAAGAAAAATCAAAATTGATCATTTTTTTTCCTGTGATTTGAAGCAGGTAGAGGTAGGTTGATGCATAAACTGGAAGATTTCAATCAATTCTTGGAAGTTTCACTTCTCCTTTCTTACCTTCATCCAAAAAAAATTCTTATTACTGTTTTTTCAAGTGTTTTTCAAACAGTCTAGAAGAAAGAATTTGCATCATTAATTTCTGTGAAATGTTACTTTTGTTATACAGAGTCTTCAATGTCTAGGGGAGGCATAGTGAAAGCCACAATTAAAATGATTTCATTAAACATCTCCAGCCCATTAAGTTGTTCAATTTGGCATTAAAATCATTAGTATCTCAAATGTAGCAAGGAAGATGGTGACAGTTGTAAATATAAAATAGACATATGTTTTTCTTTACCAAAAATAAATACCCACATGCACATATTAAATATGCAAATTTGTATGTCTAAAGCTACTCCTTTACCTTATACGTTTCCCTCTTATATTCACCCAAGTTTCCAACTTCCTTTGTGGAAAATTAGTGCAGCAGATTATGTTTAGTAGTTGCATCTTTTCACTATAGTGCTGTCACAGTTTGAGGTTTGGCCTAGGTCTAGTAACTTACCTTCCAAAGTTAGTCAAAATTAATTGTGCTAGATCAGCTAAGTGCTGGTTTGACTCCAGTTTGAATCTGTTTACACCTAAGAACTATTACTTGTGACTGTGAGAGTGTCTAAACATAGAAGCATAAAATTATAGAATGGCTCCAGGTGAAAGGGACCTTAAAGATCATCTGTTTCCAACTCCCTGCTGGGTGTGGGGACTCCGTTCACAGAGCAGGCTGCTCAAAGCCCTACCCAGCCTTTCCTTGAACACTTCCAGGGATGGGGCAACCACAGCTTCTCTGGTGACCTTTGCCAGGACCTCACCACCCTCTATAGCAGGATGTGTCTTGTTCCCCCCGCCCCCATCCCTCTCTCCATGGCTGATGCATCGATAACTCAGATTGAGTCAAAAGCCCACCAAGAAGTTATCTCTTGGTGCCTGACAGTCTGAGACCTCCAGCCTTGAATCCACATCTTGGTATGGGGAGAGGATGTGGAACAAGATCAAAGAAATGAGTATGTGACCGAAAGACACAATTTTACACTAGAAAAGACACAAAATAGCACAGAGGTAGAAGTTTTTCTACCTGGACACTGGAACATGAAAAAGCTTCTCCCCAGGGTCTGGATGCAGCCCTGTGGTAACTTCCTGGAGGACTGAGTGAGGATTCTAATGTCACCAAACTGGAGTTCGGTAAGATACATTTGTTTCCTGAATGTATTTTCTTTGCTAGCAATAACAATAATAATAGGTACCGTTATTGCACGCTGCATTCTTAGCTATTCGTATCTTTACATTTGTTCTGTGTAGGATGTAGTTTTGTCCCAAATCTAATGTCTGTTATTTACTGTGTCTAATAAATGATAATTTATGTCATATTAGACCTAATCAGCCATTATTAAAGAACTTGCGAACGAGACCGAGTCTTGGGGTGCTGGCCACCCCAAAAAGAGCTCCTGCCTGCTGCCAAAGGCCTGGGCAAAGGCAGCGATTTAGCTAAGCTCCTGTCCCCATTCATAACACCCTCTCAGTAAAATTCTTCCTAACATCTGGTCTGAACCTACTGTCTTCCAATTTCAAGCCTTTCCCCCTTGTCTTGTCACTTTATGCCCCTAAAAATGGTCTCTTTCCATTCTTGTGCTCTCTGGGCTGGCAGTGCCCGTGGCTGGCTCGTGTCCAGCTCTCACCCACAGCACCCCCAAGCCCTTCTGGGCAGGGCTGCTCTCCATCTGCTCATGCCCAGCCTGGGCCGGCACTGGGCTTTGCCCTGACCCTGGTGCCGCACCAAGACTTGACCTTGATAAGAGAGTCCTTGGCCTTCATGATCTCTACTGCTGTTACTTATCAGCCAAAAGGCCTTCACTGTAAATCCAAAATCTGATTGTTTTGTGTATTTATTAAGCACATAACAAAAACTGGCCCCGAACTTACTAAAATTATCAATTGGAATACGTTATTTACCTACTAAAAAGGAAAATGTGATCTTTAAAAAACAGCCTGCTACCATGAAAGATTGTAGCAATTTTACAAAGAATGAACTGGCAATATACAGGACTGGAGACATAAATTGTTCTCCTGTGAGCCCTCTAAATTCTCTGACCAATCATACACTGTACAATTAAATTGCAAACAATTTATTTTTATATTAATTTAGTCAATCAAGTCCTATAGAGAATTAGAAAGAAAAAACTATAGGGCAAATTCTCCATATTCTCATAGAGCAGGAGACCATTATTCCATCAGTTTCAGTGAAAGAACACCACACAAATTCTGGCCTCAGAATGATGCCCAGAACTTTTGAAAACTAATAGGAATTGCATTAAGAAACCTTTAATTTATTTTATAAACTCTTTAAGAATCAGGCAGTGCTTGTTTCTTCAAGGGATTTTTTCACCAGTTATGTATTTTGGTCCTTTTCTACCACCAGAAACAAACCAACGACTTTGTCATTGGACTCTGCTTCACACTTTGGTCCAGTAAAGTGTCAGAGGAATTCTTTGCAGCAAGTGAGGCTGCTTGATTTACAGAGATGAAAAGCAGCTAAATCCAATTTTTCTTTGTTTGTTTCTAACTTATTAAAATGTAGAAGTATACAGAAGCTGAAATTAAAAGTAAAGTGTTAAACCTTCTTTTCTCTAAATAGAACTGCCCTTAAGGAAACTAGTAAAGAGGTTCAAACGCAGGACCTGTACAAATATTTTTGAAACAGAATAACAGCTGTGTTTCCTACACAGTCAGGAGAGCGTGCACACACAGTCCAACTAGGAAATCAGGGCTAAATGTTGAACCTACAGATGAAATCACTGGGCTCAAAAAAGGTCAATATCGCAGAAAGAACTTTAAGAGGTCACTTTTTCCACCTCTTTGCTCTCAGGCATTACACCTAGATGATGCTGACAGACTCTCATCTATCATACCATCACATTTTCTTGAACAAAGAGGAATATGTATTATTCATAAGACAGTAATAATAAGAAGGCACTATAATCCAGCCAGTGGATTTTCACCAAATTCTGTTTCTCTATACTCAGCACTTCTTCAAGGCAACCCATTAGCTGTCTGCCTGTTTTGAAACACTGGAGGTTTTTGTGCTGATAGATTACTCTCACGACCTAATTTTTAACTCAGAAGCTCACTTTCTCCATTTATGCATGTTAAATACAAGTAATAAAGTTCGGTTTTAATGGAACTCATTATTAATGAGCCTCTAATAATCTGTAGTCAGTCAGTGGGATCCCTTCAGTCTTTACTTCGGTAGTCTTCTCTCTCTGACAGGTTACCATATAACTGCAAGTTCTGGCTCAGCACACCAATGACTTTTTCTTCTAAGCATAAACATGGATAGAGTTTGTCAAAAATTTTCAACAAACCATGAAAATTATCCCAATAAAAGCACACATGAAAACCATATTTTAAAAAAATCAGTAAAATATTCTAAGAGTGGGATAGTTTTGACAGTAAAATGAATATGTCAGAGCTAAATCCACACAGGAAAAGCAGGGTATTCTATTTTTCTTTGCATAACATTTGGATGATCATCTTAGTTACCACCTCTAAGGAATTATTCAACTACAGGAAAAGAGAATACTCAAACAAGATAGATTTTCATTTGCTGGAGTATTTTTGCCAAAACAGTTTTCTTATGCATAAAAGGCAAAGGTAAGGGAAGATTAATTACTAGTCTGGTCTAGGACTGTTTATTCTCTAAAATGGTGTGCTCAAGAGTCTGTGGCTCTGAAGACTGTTGACATGTTTATACAAAGCAGATCAATGTCAGCAGGCTATTTCCTGTCCTCCAAGACTCTGTTGGTTAAGGTAATGTCTCTGAGGTGGAAATATGAGTTCAAAAATCCACCAAACAAGGTAAAACAACTACGCACAAGTTTCTGACATCTGGGGCTGAGTGCTGAACTAATTCATACAGGACCACATCACCACTTATTTTGCCTGCCCTTGACTAAAATGTTATGAGTCAATAATCAGACTAAATAGAATTTATTGTGTTGGATGAAAAGTAAGGGTTTTTAAATTACAAAAAGTTGAAGAGAAGGAAGGAAAGTGAAGAAAGAAGGAAGAAAGAGAAAGGAGGGAAGGAGAAAAAGATTAGTCTGTGCATGTATTCCCTGAAAAAAAAACCTTAAAACTGAAGTATTGGACAACACTCAACTAGCAGGGAAAAAAAAAGGGGGGGGGGGAGGGAAAGATCCCAAGCAAACAGAATTTGTGAAAATTTGGTATAGGAACTTTACTTTTTTTTCAGACAAGCAACAGGGACATATTATATGAAAACACAAACTGGGAATAGCCTCAGTGACAGGATACCAACACAGCAACAACATGCACTTGAAAACTAGACCGGGAAATAGACAATTGGCTAAACTGCCCATGGGAGTCTCAGTTTCATTGCCTCAATATAAATATTTCGCTAAAGATGCTGCAGCAAAGTTACCTGATAGAACAGATCTTCAGAATGTAATGTGCCAACATGTCACTAAGGGTTCCTGTATGCTTTTCAGTATCACAATTATTCTTCCTGGGAATACCTAGCCTTCCCGTATTTCATTGCCACTAAAGAAACAATTGTATTCCTTATTTCTCACCGACAGAAAGATCAGTTTGCAGAAAATTAAAAAGAAGGAAAAAGATCCCACTGAGATTTCTGGTATAAGAATATCTGTGAAATGATTGACATTACAAGTCAGAGAGATTTGGTAAGGAAATATCACCAGGCAAATCAGCAATAGATGAGATTGTTTCCATAATTTGAATCTGTCTGATGCCGGTTAATAAAGTAGATACATGGTGGGGGATGGGGAAAAAATATTCTGAATCTTTTGCCTGCTTGAACTAGTAAACTGTTGACCAGCTCTGTGAAATCTGGTGCTTGGCAAGCTTTAAAGGGGGGAATAGACATAGATACCGACGGTCTTATGTGAAACGGTTTTAAATTAGTTTGTTGTAAATACTTTTCAACATGCAAAGGACATATAATGTCTTCTGATTAAAATACTTAACAACTTCATGAGTGCAATGATACTGCTTTTACAGCACTTTACAGGTCCTACGTGCAGCATCCAGTACAATCATTCTGAAGTGAAACTAATTATGATGAGAATACCATATCTCCTCTATTTAGGAAGTGTAACAGGAGTTGATAGGGCTCATAGAGCAGAAGGTGTCAGCAGAAAGAACAGACATAAAAAATATTACCTGAAATTAGTATTTCTATACCACACATATTTTTTACGTGTCTTCAGAGCCCTACTTTTCTCACATTATTAAATGAAAGACAATCCCAAAACAACATTTTTCTACTGTTTACTTATCCATACCCAAGCAGTAGGTAAATTTTGTGTATTCTGACTGTCCTCTGTCCACAATTCAGATCTGAGGGCGTGGCTCCCCCCCCAGTGACTTTATACAAGGCAAGGATTGACCACATCTTTCAGATGGTGGGTGGTTGTGAGGCTGAAAACTCATAATGCCATTGTTGCTCTCCCCATCTCAACCAAGGTTTCCCAGAAAGATTAATGTCCCAGAAGAGGATTTGAAACAGACACCACTGAAACACAGACCAGAGTTTGCTATGTTTACTTGACATAAGCCTCAATAAAGTCAAAGGCCAGTTTACATCTGCTGAGTCTGACTTCAATATAACTAACAATATATGTAACTTTTTTTTTTATTAAATATAAAGCAGATGTCTTTGCATGAGCCCCAAAGTTTCTCCCGTTTTCTTCCCTCATAGTTTGCTACCACTTCTTGTGTTAACCTTTCAATTTGAAGTTGCATCACACAGGACTAATCTATATTGGAGGGTGGTTTGAAGTTATTTATTTGTATTCAGGAAGCATTTCTTCCTGCAATTTTCTCTTTCTGAGAAGAAAAATGAAAAGGGCACCAAAACAAAGTGATTAAATCTTTTTTACGATCCCCATCTGGGCATACAGTGTTTTGGAACACCATCACATTTTGTTATTGTTTCCATCATGGAAAACATTTCTATCACTTCCCACAATTAATGACAAGATGTTTTAATCACATATGATCCCAATCATGTTACTCTTCCAATCCTCTTTATCTTGCTATGTCATTCTGATGTGTCCCTTGTCCTGGGGGTATGAAATGTGTGCTATTATTAGCTCATTAGGTCTTCTAGCCTCTGGCTCAGTGAAGAATGATTCACTATATTTCTTAGCCATTGACAGTTTCAATTCCTTAACCTCTAAATTTCCCTTGATATATGTGTTGCCCCATCTTATTTCAACCTTCCAGAATATCCCTTGGCACTACATTCTGAAGTCAGACTTATCACCCTGTACATAGCAAAACTAACAAAGTATAATTTTCTTCTGCCAGTCAAGCTTTCCAAAAAATTCCACCACTTTTTTCTTAGTTTGTTATAAATTCAGCTGACTGAATTGGTTATTTAATATTTCCTCATACAATTAATAAGTTCTCTGCCAATGGTTCTGCTTCTATTTTTCAGTTTGGATTTTTGCATTTAGATACACCACTCCTTTTTGAGAGTTCATTAGCAGGTTTTAAAAGAGACATGAGAAAATATTGACTTACTACCTAAGTAAATGTCTTCTAATTTTCTGCTAACTGCTTAAGATTTCAAATATCAAAATTTCCTTATGAATCTAAAACATTTTTACAGATTATGCCTAAAATTTATGCACTACAAAATTAAAAGCCTGAACTAATTCCCCCTAATACAACTGAAAGACTGTATTTAACTCAGTTATGAAGACCAAGATTGCTGGCTTTTTCCTTGTACGTAGATAATATTGTTCACACCATACCTCTCCAGTTGCCATAGAAATGAGTTCTTAGGTGAAGGATCTTTTGGTTAATTTTGGCTTCAATAACTGAACTGCTGAAGCTTATTCTAGCTCACTCAGACAAATTCAGAAAAGTCTGCTTTCTCATTCTCAGAATTATATGCATAAAAGAATGGATATTTTCATGTAAAAATTATATTTTCTTAGGGCTTTCAGAAGTAGACCCTTTTTCTTTATAATCTGTTCACCTGTATGTGAAATGTTGGTTTCTGGGTTCAAGCAGGCCATTTGGCCTTTCTGTGCAAAGCATAAACATTTGGCAAACTCCCTACAGTGTAAAGGCAACTTTTGACCACTGCGTTTTGGCAAGTATGTTCCCAAGGCCTCATGTCTGCCAGCTGCTGAATAAAATTGATGAGATTCTAGGCAATCTGTAGTTAGTAGCAGCATAGATTTTCAGCATATATGAATTTCAAACCAGAACCCAGCATTTAAGTTTATGTGCTCAGAAACTGAAAATGTCAGCCTACTTATCTGTGTCTGTATAGATATATATACCATAATACTCCTCAGAGACAACATTTCTATTACGTTCATACTATTTCAGAACGAACCACTGTGATCACATGTTCTTTTCTTCCCCTTTTCCAAACCCAGTCTGGAGCACTGTCTCCATCAATACCCTGGAGACCTTTTATAAAAGCATTGTGCCAGTTTCTCTAAGCAGCATGGAAGGCAGGCTAGCAGGAGGGAATTATTTTTATACACCTTTAAGAAGATTTTACCTAGAAGAAAGACTAAGTTAAATCTAGGTTGCTAATAATTAAAGCAATTAAAGCAGCACTGAAGTTGTTGTGTATCTCAACAACAAATTTTTACAGAGGGAATGAGAAGGTTTTTATACGTGTTAAGTGGGGTTTTTTTAATCCTTCTTTTAGTTCTGAACAGAAAGGGTTTTATTTTTTTGGTGTAAAAAGGGCAATATGATCTTTTCCTGTGGAGAATTTTTAATGCTTCCCATGATTTCCAGAAACTTTTAACAAAAATGTAAATGGGACAACCTGTTGTTTTATTAAAAAGTTGGTTACAAGAGGAAATTACTTTTCCCTATTTAGGTTCATACATTTTTGAGCTATAATAAAATCAATCTACCTGATGTCCTTCCAAAAAATAGATACAAAAACAGATCCAGTATTTTTTACCATTGTGTCTTAAATCCTTGTTATATTTGAGCATATTTTTACTGACTGGTAGGGACCACTATATTTTCAGCTAAGTCATCCCACTTGTTGAATGCACCTGCTGCTTTTTTTGGAAAGGTGAAATAGTTTTCCATTATTAGATATATGTTTTCTAGTTGCCTGTAGGCTACTCGTTTCTCAATTAAGCCAAATAGATTGATTCTCTGTAGCTTATGACTGACACTTGCATGAACCTTCTGGAATCTGGCATCAGGAATGTACACAAAGTTTTATTCATATCCTTAAGGGTGTCACATTCAGATGTCCTACTCTTCCTTACTCAATGCTCTACTTCTACACTTTCACTTCTCTGACCTTTATAACAAGACCTCAGTAACTCAACCTGTCTTTAATTCTACCTCCATTTCATGGTCACAGCAGTCCAGTTTAGTGTCTCACACTTTGCAACACAGCTAAGATCTTTCTTTGAAAACACATTTGTCTTCTATACAATGATTTTTTAATAAGAAAACTTATGTTGTCAAGCAACTCTATCCTTGTTTACTTTTTAAAATGGTAACACCTTTCTCAACTTCCCTAGAACTTTCTCAGTGTTGAGTATAAACCCATTGCCACAACCCTGAAGATTTAGAGTTCCCCTTCTGAATCTCTTATCAATTTTTTGTTCAAATTGCATGGTTTTGGTCTTGCAGGGTGTTTAATAAATCTTTATCATGTTTAAACTTGGAAAAAGTCCTGATCACAGAGACTGTAGAAGCATGATATTCTCCAAACACAAACCAGTAACTTTAAGGTGACTACACCCAGACAAACAATTTTATAGTGTCTGCTCCTATGCTGGTAACAGGATGAAAGAGGCAGGGAGGAAAGAAGGATTGTACAATTTCTGTGGAGTTTGGTGTCATTTGGTGGCCCAGAGGACGTTCCCACCACTAACTATGCTATTCCCAGGCACAAGACCAACACTCTATTCCTTTCTATCCTCTTTGGATCCATTCAGCCATTTCCCTAGAATTTCCACATTAGACCTTAAATAGGTCTGTGAAAAAATCAAACTAGGGAAAACAAAATGTCTTCATTCACCAGTGCCTAAAACACCTCTCAGAGGCACTGAGATGCATAAAAAGAGACAGAACTCTCTTTTTTCTTCTTTCTTTTAAATCCTCCAGAATCTATGAACTACCTTGGATTAGCAGTTGAAAAGTCATTGATCTCTTATGACCTGCTGTTTAAGGCATCATAGTACGTTTCTTAAATGTTCATTTCAAAAAGAAATATATAGAATGCTAGATAAGATACTTACATTTAAGTATATAAAAGAAGTAAGGAAACAGATTTTTTTTTGTGTTACACATAATTTCTGATTTATTTCTGATTTCTGATTTATTTTATAGTTCAACATAACCCAAAGCTTTGCAGTTTATCTTAACTCTGTAAATCCTACCCTTCATTACAAAGCTTTCATAAAAGCTCCTTCCCCTCAAATCCTTTGCCAATCTACCTAGAGTCTAAAGAAACAGAAAAGTTACATTTGGTGCAGTATTTTATTGGTGTTGGTTTACCCATGGCCTTTGAAGGGAGCCATGAGGCGACCTATATATGTTAATCTCACAGACTATATCACTTCATAGATCTCCTCAAATCTTCCAAGAGAAGAAGTCATTATTAAGTTTATCCTGAAACTTCCTCACACAAAACTATCTTTCACTTTCTAGCTTGCATACTATCGTGTCCTGTTTCTAGTACTAGCTTGTGAGAACAGTCGCGAAAGATAATTCACAAGCTTCTCTGTCAGATTTCTATTATTTCCTCTGTTATTAAAGGAATCCCAGTGTACTAAATCACATTTTTTCCTGAGGCATCAAGTTGCTGGTCAAAGCAGATGAAGTATGATATACGACTATGTGGAGTTGGCTACTTCTCTATCCTGTACTGTTAGTTTGTTACGAATTTCAAGAAAATGATGAAAATTCAAAGGATCTGGAAGTTATAACTTGTATGTACCTAAAAAATTAAAATTCCACTTGAAAATACTATCCTTCTTAAAACAGAGGGATCAGATGTTTCTTAAATCAGATACACCTGCAGAGTTGAGGCACTCCTCCTAATTATGCAGGATTATTGCAGAAATATCAGGCATTGTACCATAATCATCTATTTCAGAGAGAGAGAGTTAATTCCAAAGGCAGAATAATTTTGCTTTTAGCATGAGTGCATTTAAGTTGAAACAGAGAATGAGACATATACCCCAGATGAGGAGGTTCATGTACAGCGGAGCTGAGTAAGTATCAGACAACAGCTAACCTACATTTACATTTTGAAATCAGCCTTTGCTCGTTGCATTCATCAGAAAATTTTAAACTTAGAAACTTCTTTCTTCCAGGGAAGAAAGATGATGGTCAGGAAAAAAAAATAAATTCCCTGGAGCTGTCAAGTGAATGCTTCTGCTAAATTCAAATTTATATCTTTGTGGTGAAGGTCTCTTTTATGACTCAGACTTGCTCTCTTGTTACATCTTGTTACATCAATATTAAATGGATTTTATATGGGCAAAAATAGATGGCCTCCCTCTGAGGTATTTGTCAATGTAGTGTCACTGCAATGTGTGCTATATTAGTGATTAGCTTGTTAGCAGGAGAGGGAAAATAAAACTGAGAAAAGTACAATTAATACAAGGTTTTCTGGTTTTGCTGGTTTGTGCAGCATGAAATTTTACTTTTCTCGTTTCCGACTTCACAGTGTGAAACACACACAGAGTCTTTATGGTCTGCTAAGAGGGCAGTGGAGCATTTTCCAAAAATTAAAATCTTAAAAACCTGTTCAGTGAAAACATGCTAAGGCACAACTAGTAAGTTAAAGTATTGTACAAAGAAATAAATCCAAATAAATCCATCTGTGAAAAATCCACCGATCTGTGAAAATAAATATGCAGCATAAAGTATATTTCAGCAAATAGTCATGAAAAGTGAAGCCTTTCTATGTGTTTTGTACACTTGAACTTTTAGTATTTTATTTTAAACATGCTAGAAAACACTGGAGCTATCTCAAACACTAATATTCATTACTGTGGCAGCTTAGTCAGAGCAAATCACACACATCATCAAGGGATGTAAACCACCTAGGATTAAAGATGGCTTCAAAGACAGCTCTGGGGAGAAAGCTCTTCTGGACCCACAGAAACCTTTACAGTATGGCTTTAAATTTACTGCTCATGTTATTGAAATGAAAGAGGCTATTAATATCACAAAGCAAATTTTTTGAATGCAGGTGAATCACAGAACCTTTTAGTCCATTTCCTGAGTTGTAAATAAAGATCTCCACGTACAAGTTTGGAAGGAAATGTAAAGTGCAGCATATACATAATCTTAATTAGGTTACTCAGAACCTATAACAGAGCTACCATCAGTGGCTGCATAAATAAAAAATAACACATTTTATAGGAAAGCGATCAACATCTAAAGAAAATGCCTTTGTTCCCTGAAGAGGCACAATTAGATTTAGATATTTCTGGTTGATCTTCAATGTAGCATATACTGATATAAAAATCTCACCTAGAATACTTTTTGGAAAAATTTTCTCACCAATTGACTGTATCTTTTTCTTTTAGTATGCTAGACCATCAGCAATACTGCTCCCTTTTACTCTTCCATCCTGTTGATAGGTGGAGATTTTAGCAGTATTAGTTTAAGGGTGCATCTTAAGATACCATGGTGAACCTTCACTGTTTTCCTTCTAATTAAAGTAAGTAACTACCTAAGTAGTTAAGTTACTTAAATTAAAGACTTCCAAGTGGTCTATCTCTACCCAATACCTTCTGTGCTTTGGTTAACCAGAGTAGCTGCTAAATTTGTTCTTGGGAGTCAAAAGCTTGGTGATACTGTTGGCTCTCGAGAAAGAATTTAAAGTGTTTTCATTCTAACTGCAGTAAGCTTCTTTTGCAGTATATTTGTATATATTTGTTCTCTTGTCGTTTGAAGATACTTCATGAGAAGCCAATGCTAAAGTGATTGTACACATGGATCATGCCTTCAGCAACTGTTTGTAAAGTCAGGTGTTGTTTAGCAAAAAAAAAAAAAAAAAAAACAGCCATGAAGGCCACTCTATACAGTTTAAGGTGGTTGTACAAAAGATAAAAATTCATCTTGTTCTTTATATTAAGGGTGTTGTAAAAATTAATTAAATAAGGCTTACAAGGTACTCTGAGATACTGAGCTCAAGAGCTGATTGAGTTCAAGATTCCATTCTATTCTAACATTAAAGACAACAGATCTAGTTATATTTAGTACATAGAGGTACAAGTAGACAGGAGTCTGACTTCTGCTCTGATCCTTATTTGTACAGGTTTCTGAGACACAGAGTTAAATCTGCCAGTTTAATATTCTTGAATAAAATACAACAGTAATTTTCTCCAAAATCTGCCTAAGTCTATAGGTTCTGACATACAATAAAGTTTATTTTTGACTTGGAGGTTTTCAGTAATTTTTGTGAACTAGCAAAATTATTATAATATAATTGTTTCTAGCATTCACAAACATTAAATGAGAAATTTAGAATTTATGACTAAACAACAATTCCTCATGTGATGCAGGTAACATGGGGGCTCATTTGCTATATTGTGTGTATGTAAGGATATATCACTATCACTTTTTTTCACTGAAGATGCACAAATTGAAACTCTTGATCTCCACAAAATTGCAAAAGTGGATTACACGAGGGCCGTGGGTGGCCTCTATTCTCCTTCTCTCCCACTACCGACAGCTGTTTTGGCTCGTGCATCTGCATCAAGCAGAGTGATCACAGCAGCACTCCTGCCTAAGGAGCTTCTCATTCAGATCAGAGTTTTCTTTACATTTTTGCTAAAGCCTGTGCTTAGAGACCTCAGAATATCTCATAACAACGGATTCTGTCAGCAAGTGCCTACGAACGGATTAAATTGTTGCCTGAAATTGGGGTGCAAAAACGAGCCTGCTTAAAGGCAGTATAAAACAACCCTGCCCAAAAGCATGTTTTTCCATAAATTTTCATTTCTGGCATACTCACTGGCAAAGGCAGAACACCTCCACTACTACAGGAATAAATAAATGAAAATTAAGGATGCTTTCCTGTCAGGAGTCAAATACCTCAGCTTACTTGGGAGGTTACCATTCTCAGGTGCAGGACATGGCAACTTTCAGGGGATGCAACTGTTAAAAGTGACAACAGTCAAGATTAGCCTCTTTCACATTGTGATCATCTAGTAGAAAATACTGTGGTCACAAAAGAGACCTTCACCACAGAAAAATAATTTTGCATTTAGCAGAACCATTCACTTAACAGACTCCAGGGAATTTATTTTTTCTATGACAGTCTCATTAAAATAGAGGCTGCCCTTATGTCAAGGTAGTTTACTATTGTGAATTCTTGTTTATGAGGTAGTTTACTATTATGATTGCTACTATGAATTCATTTACTCTCTTTCTCTTTTGATCTCAGCCATAGTATTTGGAGAAAGCTGAAATGCTAAAATACACGTTAGTAAAAATTACTCATTAGATGTAAAAACTACTGTGTATTTAGGAGACCGAACAAACAGAAACAAAATAGCTTTGTAAGCTGAATAATGTAGCTTTCATTATCTCGTACTGCCTTTATTCTTCCCTTTTGTTGACTGATCTACTAATTTCCTGATTAAAAGCCCAATAATAGACCTCATTTGTATTGACTTCTCTAGAACATTTATGCCAACATCTTTACACAAAAGAGCAGTCAGACTGGCAGCTCCATGGGGCAGTGATTCTTTTCTGGTCCGGCAAGAGAGACACTTTCCAACAAAGCTTATGGTGTTTGAGCAAAAATAATGCTGTCGTGTAAATACAGCAGCGAGAAAAGGAAGGGATACATTTTGGTGGGAGTAGGAATTCAGTCTACCTAAATGCCCTGCAGATTGCAAGCAGCACAAACAGAAAGCAGAGACCTATTTAGACAGATCGCCCTGATGTGTCACACTGTCTTGGCTTGAACGAGCGGACCTCATTTTGAGATTTGGGAATACTTTTCTGTTAGAAGTTTTCATCACCCCACTTTGGCGTCTAAACAGATTTCAAAGAGAAACAAAAGAGCTGTAGAAAGTTCTCTAGTTCTTTATCATATATCCACAGTGTAATCACATGCAATCTTATGATAAAGCACATTTCGGATTTTTCTTACAGATGATGTTTCTCATGGATACTCTTCAGTGTAATTTGGTATCAGCACATGTATTTTGCCAAAAATCAGATTGATGCCCTCTCAGTAACTGGTAGCAATAGAATTTTATATTCATTAAAGCAATAAAACCTTCAATATTTCTATGAGGATCAAAGGCCCTTTCATTATTGTAGAAACTCTTAGCAACTTACTTCTTCAAGCAACATCACCTCATTAGCCACAAAACATTTTCTGGGAGATCACAATTTCTTCAACTGAGAAGACAAAGACAAGCTTGCAAATCCATTCAGAGAAAGGAGAAAGAAACATTAGCAAATACATCCAGTACCCACAGATTTGATGACTGATCACACATTTTCACACAGAGCCAAGCCTACAACATAAACAGCTGTCTTGGCAGAACACACAGTCTCCCCTCTGGCACATATTGCTGGCATGCACATGCCAATTAAAGGTATATTAGCCTCTCATTAAGCTTCCATCTACTTCAAAGCAAAACGGACTCCACCAAACACCTTTAAGGATACTCAACTTCCCCTAAAAGTACAGCTGCAAAGTAAAGGGCTCAGACTTGGCTTTATTGTAATTTATTTCAAGAATCTCTGTTGTCATTAAATTCAAGAGATTGTTATTGGAAAATTTCTTCACATTCTGTCTCTGAGGTGTTGACCTCAATTTAATTTAGACAATGAAGCACGACTAGCAAGAAAACAACTGGTGCTGCCTCTGCTTGGTGTGTTGTTCCTTTACTATCTAATTTGCAGAACAGGCATCAATGCGACATAAATTGCACTGATGACTTCCAAAACCTCACCAAATAGCTACAGTTGCATAATGCCCCTCATCACAGCCACAATCCCTCGAGAGCAAATCATCCTAGTCTTGCCATAAAACTCCTGATTTTGTGCTTCCATTCGTCTATCATGCCTGCAACAACACCCATGGGACCATGAGAGTTACTGGAAACAATTTCTGCCTGTACACCATGTGTACCCTGGCTCCTTTGATGAGAAAGTTAAGCAAGTGTGCTCAGGAAAAAATAAAACCTTCAAAAAGAGTGCCCTTCTCACCTAGAGGAAGGATGAGTCAATGCAAAGGCAGAGGGAGACCAAGAAGAGCCTCAGTGTCTCTAGGAACAGCTGCAAATGGGATTGAGCAAACTATAAGAGCCAGGGAAAAACATACTGATAGTGGGAATTAAAGTGCAGCTACTGCATAGAACTATCCTCAGTAAATGATGACACTGCTCCAGCCAGGACTGGGAAACATTTTGGTCCTGAAATGGGGTTCAAATTTTGGGAGCTGTATTTTGTGTTTACCTAAACTGAAGGACTTCCTGATACCCCAGAGATCACTTTAACACTGTGCAGTAAAACACAGATACCCATGAAACAGATCAATGTCTCATTTGGGATAGCAAACACCTTTAAGCACTTACATAGATATTCTTGCTTAAAGATACTCAGATTTAGTCTGACTTGTGAGAATCCCAAAGTGTGCAGAGTTAAGGAATTACCAGTTGTGTCACTTAGAATTCAAAGCTTTGGTCATTTCTGCTTTTGTTTCAGCATATTTACTGACAAATTTATTACTGTTTACTGATAAATTTAAAGTGCTTTTTAGTCAACATCCGCACTGAGAAAAGATAGACCTGTCTGAACAGGTCTCTTATCCTGTATAGAGATGAATGAAGAACGACACTACCATGGCCTCTTTCTCACTGACAGATTTGTTTAGGAAAACATATAAATTGTAACAGCACCTAAATCCACAGCAATTATTGTAAATAATCTTTTATGGGCCTTTATATGTAATTGTCAGGCTCCCAGTGAAGTGTACAACAACATTAGCAACGCTCTGAAATTCAGCATACTTTGAAAATATCATCTTATCTTTTCATGACCAAGTTTCTAGTTCTACTTAGCTGCTCCGTCCTTCCTTACTTAGCTTACTTAAACATTGTATTTTTTACTGCTGGTTGGGCACTCCAGGTCTTAAGTAACCTTTCCGACATAGTCAAACAATAGGTTATCACTTCAGGTACCTTTTAATTGTTGATTCTAAAATTTAAAATTGAATAGACTTGCGAGATTCATATGTAAAGCACTATTTTGATGGGACCCAAAACCACTTGAAAATTAGTCTTTAAAAATGCTTAGACCCTGTTTAAAAAGTCAGGTACAACAAATAAAGGGAAAAACCAGGGAGCAACTTCTCTGAAGGGTTCAAATACAAAAATAAAGAGGGCTATTGTAATATGAAATTTTAGTGATACAATGCAACAAGCAGAGTTGGAGGAGTTTCTTTTTATTATGAAGAATGTTTATGTGAAGAGTAAAACACAAAAGAGAAAGCAACTGCTAAAGAATACTTGATGGGCATTTTAATCTTCTATTAATATGCAAATTTTGTGCTTTAGGACTCAAGGAAAAGATACGTTTTTTTCATAGGCTATTTGAAAAGTGTCTTACTATCCCAGAGGTGCTTCTTGTATGAATCCAACTGAAACACTGTATTTATGGTAATTCCCCTGATAGTCCTCTATGCACCATTTTCTTTTTGAAATTATATGGAGTTTACTGAACCACATTTGTAGAACATTCCACAGCTGATTTCATTCTAAAGATCTCCTTTAATAGGGCTGAATCCCCTGTTGATCTGTGTCATGTGAGGATGATGAGAAAATCATCTTCAACTACAAGGGAAGAAATGAAAAACCCTGTATGATAATTTGAATAAGAGTTTCTGATTAAAAAAATTGCAATTTTATGCTCATAATCAACGGTAGTCATATATGTATCCCTGGAAATACACAAAAATATTTTCCTTATTATTTGGCACTCTTCAGAGCGAAAGCAATTTTATTGCTGGAATAATACCTTTATTAGTATATATTCAAAAATGCATTTCCTGATTTCCTTTTGCCTAGTGATAAGCACTACTTTCATAGAGAAAAATGAAAAATAAAAATTAAAAAATCTTGCTTGCTGCCACCAAAAGGCAAATGGAGATTTGTTGTTGTTGTTGTTGTTGTTATTGTGAAGTTAATCATATTCTCTATTTTTGGTGTAGGAATGACAGACTAATACAGTGAGTTGAAGTCTTTTTCTCTTGCAAGATTTCCTCACCTTCTGTGGTTTTATTCATGACTAAGGAAATGAGGTTAAGCTCTAAAAATTGTCCATGGAATTCAGAATTATCATGAAGTCCAAAAACATTTTGTCTTATTATTTGAAAGTCTGTGATGATTTGATCTCACTTTTCACTGTGAATCCTCTTTGATCTCAGATGAACGCCTTCCTGTTTAGATCCCTTATGGAATGATGGCTTCAGCTATGAGTCTCTTTTGACTTTTATGAATTTGGGAATAACTCCATCACTGTGAAATGTAATGCTTCCGTACAGCTGTAAAGCTGTTGAGGGAGGGAGACTTATGCACTGGAATCCCATTAAGAGATAGTACTAAATTACCTTTTTGCTGGCACAATATGGAAAATAAAACATGACCAAGAAAAAAGACAGTCTTTCATAAGGTTATGGAAAAGTGTTAGAGGTACATTTATTTGGTTTTAATATATTCCTCTAATATTTGCTGTTTGCTGTTATAGAGAAGACATAAATCATATACCTTTAATTGTTCTGACATGTTTGAAGTCATTCAATACAATGACGTTGCACAAGGATTCAAATAAAAAAAGCAATGTAGATTTTTCCCTCTGGAATACATATATGTATCCGTCACAGTTATGTTTCATGTTATACAATGTATGAGTAACAGCAGAGAAAGAAAAGTCAAAAAAGAACACATAAATGTGCTGTAGGAAGTGAATAAGCGTTTCTTGAGAGCATTTGTGTAGTGTGAAATGCTGCATCTAGGACCACGACTGCAGCTTTCACTGGTTGTGAAAGCCTCCCAGAGTTTCTCCTGCTTCAGCCACCCCGAGAGGAGCTTGACTCAGTTATAGACACCATTCTGCCTTTGGAGAAAAGTCAGGCTTTTGGCAAAAGGATGAGGCAGGACAGATAAATGCAGGATTATGCAAGCTAAGAGCCACAGATGGTGGAGAAGGGCCTTAAGGATGATAGGAGATGTCGGGATTTTTTCTTTTTTTTTTTTTGCCTAAAGACAGTTTTGACTAAAAACAAACTAACAAACAAACAAAAACAAAACAAGAAACAAGCAAAACCAAAAAACAAACAAACAAAAACCCAAGCCAAAACACTCAAACCAAAAAACAATGTGGCCACAATCACACATATTAGTTGGCATTAATTTTTTGAATGTATTTAATCTGACTAGACATTAGTAAACACAGTGAATGCCATACCCTGAAGGGGAGGATTTAAATAGAAAGCACAGAAGTGTACAAGAGGAGGGGATATGGTAGAGCAAGTGATCACAGCCAGTAATTGCACTGACAGCACATATTCTACCATCAGCTCCACTCTTCCATGAGCCCACTTTGGTTTGCATCTCGAGGTCCCAACAGAAAGGCTTGGCATGCTTGCACCCTCACGCTGTCACGGGGCAATTATTTTCACCAGTTAGTCCTGCCCACTGATGCCCAAACTGGAAAAAATGCTTCCAATGCTCATGTGTGTCTTTAAAACTGTTGCAGTGGAGATAATGGTCCCCAGCCGGGACCAGACTGGAGTGGCCTTATGTCTGTGTGAGAGCAAACTTACCTTGGCTTCTTCTTCTGGTCCCTTACCAACATTCCTCAGTAGGAAATTCATTGAATCATGCACACATGTAACTTCAGTGGTCACCTTCACCTACAGTGCCTTTGCACCGAAGAGCTTCCTGTCTCCAAAGCAGGAGGAGCTAAGATGCACATAGTCCATATCTCAAGATGTTTCTCTCGGTATCTGTTATGTTTCACTGCTTTGGGCTCAATTTCTGACTCAAACTACAATGTTTGGTGAACAGTCACACTTAGAGTTTGCTTAGAGGAGGGGCAAATTTTGGAGAAACTAACAGGACAGGGTCTGAAGTTATGTAGCTAAAGCTGGTCTGCATGGCCATAAGTAGCCCAGGGGCAATAGCAGGGAGCCCCAGCCATGCCCTGCCAGGTTAATTCCAGGCCGCTCTCATGGAAGCCATCAGTCCCTCCAAGGTCTGCACAAGCCCAGATGAGTGCAGAGACACAAGCAGCAACCCAAAATTCCCAAAAGGAAGAACGGGCACCCTGGACAGACTCAACTCTTCCCACGACTCTTCCCAGAGAGAAATTCACTCCCAGGTGGACAAAGGGAGTCCTGAGCGCCTTGGGGCAAAGCACTGAGTGAGATGGTCTGTACCAGCAACAGGAGTACACCCATGGCCTCAGTGTCTTGTACGCCCGGGTTCCGGCAGCTGGGAAGACTGTGAGCCAGGGCCAGCTGCTGGAGGGATCCACACCATGTCTATGTATATTCTCACCATCCTCTTCAGGCAGAGAGGGGAGCAGGATGCAGGTGCTGGTGCTGCCCGAGTTCATGTGAGTGCTGTGTGTATGTCTGCGACATGTGCGGCCAGGCACGGATATCTGCACGTGTGTGGTGTGCACCGCTGCTCTGTGTGCTTACACCTGGTGGGGGGACACCATCAGCCTCACTGCCAGCTGAACCAGGGGACACAGAGCAGAGGCAGCCTCACCTTCTTTGGGCCTTCAGATCAGGCTCCATAATTTCACCTCCTACAGGAAAAGTGGAATGCTTCTTGTGCCTCAAAGGGCTGAACAGGACGCACCAGCGCACCACCAAGCAAACCCAGGACAAGAAAACACACTTTTCTCTGTCAAAGCAGAGTTAGAGATAACAGGCAATGAGAACAATTTAATTTCGTGGGTGCTGCAAGCAGCCTGTCTTACAGAGAGCTGCACTAACACCTCCACACTGGTTTCAATACCCAGACGGTCAGTCCCGTCTGGGCTGTCCCCAGGTGCAGAGAGACCAAGACTGATTCCTCTTCCTCAGTGCATTGTCATAGAAGGAGGGCAAGACTTGCAGGGCCAAAACCACTACAGAGAGATGCCCATGCTTCCCACAAGATTTTTGGGCTTGTTACTCACAACCAGCAGGTGAGGAGGAGAGGGGAATTAATCAAAAGTGTTCCAAATCCCTCTATAACTCTGTAACATCTTCTAACCATCACTGCTTTTTGTTAAAATAATAAGACACTATTATAAGTAGGTTCACTGAAGCTCACAAAGATTAAGTATCGTGAGTAACCAAAGAAATTGAGGTTCACTATCTTGAACCAAGCTCTTTCCTGCTCTGGTTAAGCAATACCCTCAAGCAGCTCATTCATAGACAGCTCAGCTAGGTCAGCATCCTTAAGCAGAAATACAATAGCATACAGTGATACAAACAAGATGATAGTAAATCAAGTTTCAGAAATAAGAGATGAAAAAACCTTGGAAAAAAATCAGCAGAATGTCAAGGAAAGCTATAAATTCTGAAGACCTTCTTGTGAAATCATCAGGATCTGAATTATCCGAAAAGTTTCATAGCTAGTGATGTGCAAGACAGTATGTGTGTCTATCTGTTTGTGTGTTTGTTTTAAAATGAAAAACAAAATAAATTATCTTTATGGCACAAACTGTGGGAAAGATTAAATGACCTTCAAGTTCTCAAAAAGACAGCCTGTACAAAGTCAATTGTTCAAAATGACAAAAATATTACCCCATAAACAGTTGGCAGAAACAATTAACAAGAAAATCTAAATTATGCAAAACCCCAGTCAAGCAGATACTTCCGAATTTTTCTCTCCATTAATGTAAATCAAGTTAGTAATTTCTAACAAATTGAAGGCAGTTGCAACTCCATCAATTGCCACCCCCTTCTTCTGTGTGTATGTATATGTGAATAGATCAGTCTGCAAAGCAAGTTCATCGACAAAACCACACTATTTTTGTTAGTTAGACATGCACCAGCTTTGTCACAACGTTTTCATCTTCTGGGTTGTAATCAATTTTAAAAATAGCTCTTTCCTCCAACCCTGTTAGTTGTCTTCCCTGCCTAAGAGTCAGGCTAAGAATATAAGGACTAGGGGAAAAATCCATATTCCACTCCAAATGCTGGGCATGTGTGCCTAACTCCCAATAGGTTTCAGTTAACTGCAAATAACTGAGAAGTAAATTACCATACAGTGGAAATATAAATCAGTGACACATGGGATTGCTGCCTTGATTCAGTCTGCTCAAAAAATGGATATTATATATATATATATAAATAAAGAGTAAAAAGGTGTAGTAGAAGATAAGAATGCTTTAACGTAATGAGTATTTTTATATTGCTTATGTTTGTTCTTATTATGAAAATAGGTACCCCATAGAACCAGGAACATTATTTGTTTTTATAATGCAGACTGTGATACTTGTCTTCAGCTTCCAACCAAACACAAGTGTATCATCGCTCCAGCCATAGAGACTTAGGTGTCAGATTAATACGAGATTTTGTTACTACACATTTTGATCTAGAAACCTCCTTATTCTGCATCTCTCCACTGTGGAGTCCTGTGGCACAAAAGGTTTACATTCTGGTTTGACTGAATTAGGAACTGCATTTGATCAAGACCCCACAGACATTATGTGAAGAGTCATAAGAAATGAGGCGGGGTAATGCAGTGATGTAATCTTTGCAAAATGAGAGGAATAAAAAATTGGGTTACAAAGAATCTTATTTCCCCATTATTCCTCACAATTTCACGTATCAATGTAATTGCAAACTATTTAAACACACATTTCCATATCTCCTAAGTAGACAAAACAACTTGACACACAAAGAGCTTTGCAGACTCGTACTTTTTTAAATGAGTGTGATGTCCCACATTAAAAATTAAGTAATATTACATCAAAGGACTGCTGCTCTCCCGCTGCTGGCATGAAACAGTCTAATATTGTTCAAAATGATGCCACAACAACAAAGAAAACAAAATATACTCTACTGTTTCATAACTGATAGGATTGCTTTACTCTGACCTCCTGAGGCCTGTGCATAGAGCTAATTCCTCCATATATGTGGGAAATCATTGGTGAAAATAGCTCTTTCAATTTATCCATGCTTGCCTTCCCTCTGATAACTTTCTAGCGAGTGCAAAAGATGTGATTAATCAATATCAGATTAATCTGTACTATAGCAAGAACATTTTAAGGCATCTAGACCACTTCTTCCAAGAGTACTTTTAAGAAAATCTACTGTGCTAATGGCTGAGCGTGACTCTTCAAAACAAAATGAGGCTCAGCGATGCACTAAATCTTCAGTCAAACTGTCCCTTGAAAAAAGTTTGAGGGGCAAAAGGAATGAATTAATCTCTTGGATCATCAACCCCACTCCCCTGGCATCACCTAAATCCCTTTCATAGGCTTATTGAACCTCACTTAGAACTTACCCATCACCCCAGCTATTTTTACCAGAAGACCATTCAAGGAGCTTAATCCTCTAAATTATGGATCCTTTTTATCTATTTCCAGCCTAAACTTATACAGGGCCAATTCTCCCCTGTCTGTGTTAATGCCACTTATTGGCATGGCCAGCCTTGCTTTCCTTGCATGTGCCGCCTCATCTTTCACTCCCTGTCTTTTCTCTTTCATCTGCCTCTCCCAATTTTCCTTTCATTGGTCTACACACTGCCGCTACATCCAAAAATAATAACTCACCAGATTTACTCTCGTGAGGTAGACTGATCAAATAGCATTGTAACTGATGGAAAGCAAGACGTACTCAGCAACTGCAAACATTCCTTTCTGCTATTCTGGAAGCAGGAGCTGCAGATTTGCTGCAGTGGTCTAAATAAGAGATTGAGTGTTGGAAAAACAACATCCAGAGATTGCAAAGAGTAAGCAAAGGATGGTGTCAGTGCCCTCAGCACCAGTGTTTCCCCACATCTCTACCCATGTCTGCATTGATGGCATTATTTCCATAACATTATTTATCTGTAGTGTATATGAACACAGCAGAGAACTATTCCAGCCTGAGCAATGGAGCATGAAAGAAAATACTTCTAGAAGATCATATTCACAGACATTTACCCTTATATTTTTAGTGGTACTGCCATCATCACGATAACTGCATTTGGTCTAATGAAATCTAGCTGAGTTCTACCCATAGGACTACACAATCCTTTACCTTTGCTTTTAACAGCATTGCTAATTCCACAAAGGGTGCAAAACTGAAAAGCAAGAATAATTCCAGAATATATTCTTTGCAAATATTAGTTGATGGAAAGGAAAAGGGTCAGGGAAAACCAAACTATTAGGAATTTTGTAACAATTTTGGTGAGATTTGCAGTCTTTTATTGAAATTCTATTTTATTATAAAGACCTTCTCTAGACAGGTGGTACTACACAGTTCCTTGATTTCTTGTGGCCTTCCTGGATTTACCCAATGTGGTTTAGGCTGACCCTTCATTTGGAGAAAGCTATCTGATCATTTTTCATTTTAGTAATGTCTCAGAAAGCTGTGGCATAAGAGTCTCCACTCTCATAGTTTCAGATCTCTGAGTCTGCTGTGAGTTATAACACTCTTGGGGTTTGTTACATTATGAAGTAACTTACATTAAAAAATATTGTCAAATATTGTGAGATATGGTAGAAAAGTCATCAGTTTATTTCTATGCTCTGCAGTGCCTGAGCAAATTGTGCTTTGGGCATGCTCCGAACCTCAGGATACTTTAGAAGACTGACATAAAACACAAAAACAAACCAAGACATTGGTATGAATATGTCAGTTTTGCATGCTTAAAATATCCAACAAAGCACTAAAGGGGCTGTTTTTAAGCATGCCCAGCTCCTTAAAATATTTGCATATGCCATTGTAATTTCCTATTTTAAAGAAAAATTTCAGTATCACTTAACTGAGTTTTCAGATACCTTTTACATTTTTCTAATATAAATCCTTGAGATTATTATAATAATAACCTCTAAAATTACAAATTTCTGAGTTCTTTGAGAAGGCAGAGCAAAGGCTATAGTGTGAATCTTTTCTCTAGAATTTGCATGTTGCTGCTGATAGACAAAAGATACAGAAAAAAGCTGGTTCTTCCAGGCAGATAGTAGCTTACACATTTATTTAGGGTTTTTTTCCTTGTAAAAATAGAGTGTCTCAGATAGTCAGTGCCTTGATCTATCATAACAAAGCTAACTTGCATAATCTCAAGCTGAAATAATCAAAAGTTTTCACTCTTTACTCCTGCTTGGTGTTCTAGACCTGAAAGTTTAATTGTCAGATGAATATTCTGAAACCTCCAGTCACAGCATGTATTTATGTGCACCAGAATGTGTATGTAATGGTACTGCCCTTACAGAGATTTTCTTCTAATATAGCCAAGTTCAATTTTGGTGGCAGCAGTGTATGTTTTTAGCATGAGAAAATAAAGGTTCTGTAGTCAGATATTAATTCCCAAGCTAATTATTTGTTATTTGCAATACATGATATCTTATACCCTGCCCAGTGAACCAATAATGACATCAGTTCTAAAGGTCTAAAAAGCCCCAGTTGTTACTAAAGATTACCACATAAATAAATGTGCATGATTATAGAGAGAAGAGGGATCTTTCTAATCTCAAAGAGGTCCACTATTTTCCCATTTAATTTTTAAGAACAAAATTTTTTATTTATGTATTTCTTAATTTACACACTCAAAAGAGAACAAAACACAGAAATACGGACTAAGGTTTTATTTCAATGATTAATATTACAAATATGTTCTGTTTTTCTTCTTTTACACTGCACAAAAAGTTCATTGCACTTTAATTCCTTTTGCTGTTACAAAATTTAAGTTTTTATCAAACTGCAGGGTAAGAATGGAGAAACATCAGCAGGTAGAAGAGCAAGGGACGCCGTCCTTTGGCTCCACAGTGCCCAAGGTGAAATTCTCCAGTGTTTATGTCCTAAAAATCGAAACCTGACTATTTTCTGTTGAAAGACTGACAGCCCAGACTGATTATCTGCCTTCTGACCCTCGTGAACTGGCATTCCAAGAGGCAACAAAAATATGATTGCTGTAGAGTGTGAAAGTACAGTGAAGTTGTCTGCTGTTTATGGAGCCGCTCGAAAGTTCTGCAGCGAGAAGCAGCACAGGTCCTTCAGGGTGTACAACCTTCGCTGCTGTCTCTGCCACGTCCAAAATGCAGACCTACCACAGCCAGCCAGGTAGGCTGCTTTAGAATTTCAAGGTTTTCAGTCAAGTTTTCAGTCTATCTGGCAGCCCCCAGGAAATCCATGTACCCGTCACAGCCTCTGCTCCCTTCAAGGACCACGAACCTTCTGATTTTCACATACATAAATAAATATGATAGGAGTTTCTGGTATTCTCAGCTGTCACAAGCAGCACCTAAACATCACTGACTGACACTTGAATCACTCCACAAAAGTTTAAAAGTTTAGCTAAAATAAATACAGTGAATGCTTGTTTGCTCATCACTAATAACACATCATCACAAACACTAGGAACGCCTAATGCAGAAAAATATTTCAATACTGCATCAGGCTTGGGAATTTAATTCCCATTTTTTATTTCACAGCTTTATCAATGAGCCTAGCAGTTAAGCCAATTTTCAGTAACTCAAGCGTCCCCATTTTCTAACAGTGGCACAGGTCTCATCTCATTTTTTCTGTGTGATACAAGATCAGAAGAAGGAGACATTAGTGACCTTTTAACACTAGGCTAATGAAAATACTAAGTTTGAGATTCACCCTTGAAGTATAGTGTAATTCCCTTCCTGATAGCATTCTATCCTGGGAAAAACATGCTTTTACCAAAAAATCTAATAATAGTAAACAGCATCTATTTACAAGTTCCTTTCAATCAGAAATGAAAATCATTTAGTAAAACGCATTGGAAAAATTTAACCATTATATTTTGAGTAAATAAATTTAATCTACACCAGAAGGTGAATTTGTCATGTATATAAATATTTTTATGTGTTTTAATATTAATCAGGAATACATTTAATGTGTTATGCAGAGAGTAGAAAAAGCGAAAGAGCATATTAAAAAAAGGTAGAAGACATTGCAAAGTCAAGATCCAAAGCAAGTCCCAGAAGTCACCCACAGCATGGATTGGTCCAAATGTAATGTCACTAGTGAAAAACAAAATGTATTTAATTATTTAATTAGCTGCAACAGAGGCAGAGGGGCAGTGGTGGGACTACAACAAAAATAACCCACCAGCAAATTTGTTTGCAGAGCATAATACTGACACAGATTCTTGTTAACAAGGTAACAGTGTGCTTTTGCTATGTGTGGTAAGAAAAAAACAGCCGGAGAAAAAAGACACAACAAAACCTTTAAAACATGCAGCAAATAACACAAATTCAGGAAATTTTAGCTGTGTATTTTTGTTTAGTCATCACTTTAATGCATTTATGTATTTTTCACATGTCTCTGGATAAATTAAAAGCCATTTGAAAAGACCTAGCACAGCTCTATCAAAGAGTGAAACTACTGATACCCTCACAAGTGCTTTAGGTAGCAGTTTATTCTCTAATGTGTGCCTTCAAGGATTGACACATATGCAACAATGAAAGGTTTATCTTCATCCAGCCGAGAATAAGGTAAAGATTAGAGGAAATTCAGAGGTACCTAATTAAAGCAGTTACCCTGACAACATCAAGCAACAGTAAACATTACAATACAATACAATAACTAGCTTCTTATAGTTATCCATTTGTCTAGACATGCTCTGTTTTTGTGAACTCATGCTCATTTTCAAAACTACAATTATAAATCTTTCTCACATGCAGTCCCAGATCCTTGCATAATTCCTTTGATTTCAGTGGAATTAACACCAGGTGGAGATCTGGGCCAAAGATTCAAAATTCTTAAAGCTCCTTGGTACTAAATAGAGATTCCTCACAGCTTTGTCCTTGGAGTTTCTTGGCCTGCATCCCTAGCCCCTTAAAGCCTTCTGTAGTTTGCTGAAAATCCAGACTTGGGAAGTGAAATCTGCTCTCATTAGGTTCTTCTTCACTCCTTCGTTTGCTGTCTTTGGCCTTGCCTGCAAACACTCAATTTCATGCTGACTTTTCAGACTCTTCCGCCAGCATAAACCTTCTCTTCAAAGAGGAGGTCACACCTGGCCTAACTCAAGCAAAAATGGGAAATAACATTTTGTGTCCAGCTGTCAAAGAAGGTGATTGAGAGTGAAAGCTGCTTTTAGGGTTTTCTGAGTATTTTATTCATCTTATGTCTTCCATGCATGCACAAATACCTAAAATACCTTTCAAAGGACAGAAACCAGCTCAACACAGACAAAGGAATCTTTCCCCTCCAAATCACCAGCCCAGTAAACTTATGGATATACAAAGCTGGAAATGATCATGCAAGTGCAGCTCCAACTATTGACAGCAAGGCACTATTCATAACAAGGATTTTCAGTGGTTTTAAACAAATCAAGGATATTATTCTCTAGGACAGCTCAGTTTTCTTCCTCAGATCTGTTACTAAGAGTTTCACATCTAGGAAGTATTTCAAGGATGTCATTGTCAGGAGTACACTTGAAAAAGTATTGAAAGCCCTTTTTGACATAAGGAATAAGCTTTGTAAATTTTCCAAACAGGAAGCAGAGTCAAGGTAAGAATTCTGTACTGTTGAAACATTTACAGTGGGTTTTAGGTAGCTTTTCAAGTTAACATCTCATCCTTCTCCATAGTTTTTACTGAGTAACACGACCCAGTTATTTGCCATGCATTTTTATAGTAATTTCTCCTCTGTAGTAGGACCTTGGATGTCTGTAATATAGTTATAGGGCACAAAGGAACTGAATTTTTTAATTAAAGTGAGAAAGATGTTTGTTTAATTACACTACAGACAATATGCTATTAGCCTAAAAAATTTTTTTTTATACTTTTGCCCTACAAAGTGCAGGAAATATTAACTCACTACTACTTGTTACATGTTTATAAAAGAATTATGCAGTGACAAATACAAGTTCTCAGGCAGATGGGTATAACAAATTATAAAAGAGTTGTGGTTTTCCCCCCAACTTTGTTCTAACAGATTTTAGCATACTGGTTTTGCCAAAGTTTCTGTAAATCTTTGTTTTTCATCATACAACTCCAGATGCCAACAGAGCAAAAGTTCCACCCCAATACTATCAGGCTAGGTCGACTGTCATATTTTTTTACCCATTTATAACTGTCAAGCAAAAGAAAACTAAGAAAAGAACACCAGTGCTTACAATGTTCTAAAATATTTATCATCTGGGTATTTAGACAACTCTTTCTAACAAAAAAAAATTATGCTGCATTTTCCTAGATATTATAGATCCTTCTGACTGCATCTCCCATAATAAGAGTTTGTGGTTTAAACTCTTAGCCCAGGGGAGACAATAAGATGCAAAGTTCTGAACAGAGCTTTAATAAACCTACAAGGCAGAGGGATTCAGGAGTTATGAGTTCCAGACATGTACCTTGTTATATAAGGCTACAACTAATATTGCTTCTTGCTTATAGCTCAGAAATACTGCATCCAAAATTAACGGAACAGAATAAGAAAAAAATTAAGAATATGAATGCTCAAATAATTAAAACATTTTCACAAGAAATATGTGGTCAAGCTGCAAGTGTACAAGTGTCTTAGTCATTATATTAGCAGGAATAAATACCACTAGCACCTCCAGAGCTTGCTTTCGTTCACATATGTTCTTTTCACCTTTACCCTACCCATCATGCTGCAATTACTTTGATCCTCCAGCCAAGAGGAGTCCAAACCTTTTGGATGGAAAGGGCATTTAAAAAATAATAATTTTCTCTTCTTCAGTGGAATCAGTGATTTCTTATGTCCTTTTCCTTAGAAACAGTTTGCACAGCATGAAACATTTCAAAAACACATTGAATTCAAGTTGCACTAGATACAAAAAATAAAAACCACACTATTTTGATATTTTGACTGTTTCTAAAGTTGTCTACAGTTATTTGCTAAGAGAAAAAATAAACAAGACAAAACAAAAAGCCACCAAAAATTAAACAAACAAATAAACCCTCCCCCCAACCCCCCTCATCCAATACACTACCCACAACCCAAAGACTAAGAACGTTACAAATTTTTTACTTAAGAACCAGGTCTTCAAAGTGAGAATGAGGTACACCCAAGAAACAGAAGGGGAGACTTCAAACACTTCTGTTCTCCAATAAAGTTTTACTTAAAAAACAGTCTTCCTCATTGTAAGAATCAACATACCTTTGTACCATGCTCCTGCCTCTTTTTCAGTCCCCATTTGCTTCTTTCAGTGCCTTGACTGACTATTTCACCTCAATAAAAGCAAGAACATGTTGGAAGCGAGAAAATATATCAAAATTGGTCAGGTGTGTCATTGCGTCTCCTGCCACAGACTGTCTTGCTATTCCTTACTAAACCAACTGTGTACTGCACTCTTTCTTACTACAGACATCAAATAGCAATAAATATTAGGCATCAATCTTAAGTCTTATCCATCTGTCACTCAATAGCTAAGCACCTTGTTCCTCAGTATTGCCTTTTCTAGCTGATGTACTCCCTTCCAGATAAATTCTGCTGGGGAAGTGGACTAACTCTGAAACAGGTTTTACTTAGTCTCAAACTTCATTCTATCTAAGAATGACTTTTCCAAATTTTTTTTCAAAAAAACACAGAGCTTCAAACTAATCTTAGTGAGCAAACCCCAAGACAATTCAGATATGAAATTCTGTGGCTGCTCTGTGTCATCACAGATCTTCAAACTTCAGTAAATGTCATTTCTCAAGTACCTGGAGAGGAAGGATTTCTCTAGTAAGTTTCAATATAACTTCCTACTTTTCTATATTTACTTTGTGTCACGTTATATTCATACCTTACTGATTTCCAAGCTTCTAGCCTTTTTCTCTCTGTTGCAGAAGATGCAGAGTCTTCATACCTTCTTCCAATTCAAGAAATTTAAACATATTCAAGGAATTCCCTTCCTAAACAGGTTTACTTTCATTTTAAAGCTGATCCCTACTAGAATTTTAGCACGAATTCAGGTAACTAGAGTATCTATTTGATCTAGACTTTGAAAAAAACACAAGAGAAAGCTTTCTCATGTTACATCTCAAACCTTGCCATGGGTAATGTAAATGTTACCTGTGTATTATACTACCAGTTGCATCTTGTCTAGTTTACCTTGTAGGTTCCTCCACACAAAAATCAAATGTTCCCTTTTCCCCTTGGCATATGCTACTATGTACTTGGGCAACATCAATTCTCCTTAAATATATTACACTTGGAATGTAGTAGTACTGAGTTTTTGGTGGTCACTGGTGTGTGATAAGTTTGGTACCTTGAGTTCAAACAGTTTTGATTCTAAAAAATCTACACAATCTCATGGCGAGATACAGCCATGATTCCCCAGCACAAGCACCTTCTAATTTATGATGTGTAACCCAGTGTCCCAACAGGTCACATCTTTCATTCTAATTCCAAGGTGTAGAAGCCCTAGGCCTCATTTAAAAATCATTTAAGATCATTTAGATAACTCACCTATCAGCTCATTTCATTCCACCATTTGCTTTTCAAGGGTCTGTTTCAGGTGTAATTGATGGCTTCATGTCTTTTTTAGGTAATTTTGTCCACCTTAAGAAAATTTTATTACTGTAAAGATCCTTTAAAAGACAGTTTTTTGACCAAACTCTGAATTAGTTATTTGTTTCTTCTGAAAACCTGATTAATTTACTGGTCCTGCTTCTCAGTTTCTACAAGTTGTCACTTATACTGAGTACAACAGAGCTAAAACACCTCTCTCCATCTAAGAAACTTCCCCATGTTCTTGTAAATGGGAAAATTCATCATTAGGTTCACCACAATAAAAATAGGGAAATTGTTTCTTGCAAGTATTAAACCACATCAGTAACATAAAGAACAATGTCAGATCATTTTCTGTTCCAAAACATCAGGTTCCATTAAACCCCACTTCAATGAGATTTCAATTTCATATCACAGTCTCTAGGGAGGTGTCTGCAGTAGCTTAATACAGGTGTTTGTGAGAAAGTTTACTACTTGCTTTTTAAAACAGTTTTACAATTTTCTGTGCCCTGAGGGCAAAACCAAAACCAAGACTAAAACAAACCAAAAATCAAAAGCAACCAACCCACCAAACAAAAGGGTTTCCATAGCCATAACTCCAGATATCTTTTTGTGCAGGGTAGCAGGCTTAATTCCTATTCCAATGACATTTTCTTAGTTTTATTAAGCTTGTACAATCTCCTCTGGACTTTATCAAAACAGCATCAATACCTCAACTTTTTCTCAGCTATCACTCCTTAGAATTCTCTCTTTCTGAATGGAAAAATTAGATTAGAATCAAAGTTAATCTGAAACCACTCACATAACCCACTTTTGGTTCAAATGAGAAATAGACAGCAAAACAACTTGCTTGCTCTCCTTAAGCATAAGGAATTGTAATAGCAGAAAGACAAAAGAAATGTACAAGTAACTTTTTTGGGGAAAAGGCAAAATAAAGCTTTGAAGAGAAGGAAAGACACAGAACCAAAACAATGTATGGAAAATGATTGACAGGATCACAGAATGCTATATGTTAACATGGGAAAATTAACCAGCACAACAGGACAACTTCTATTTTATTTATTTTTCAAACACTTAATTCTTAATGGATCAAGCTACTTTGGAGGAAACAAGGTGGTTGCAGTGCAGAGAGAATAAGTTCTACCAAACCTTAGGCACTTAAGTGAACTTAACAGCTGATTCCTAACTAAATGCTGGAGACTCTACATGCACACTTTGTATTGATTGGAAGACAATTTCTTCCTGAAGACTGCAAAAATAGTTTTCTCTCTGAAGAACAAAAGTAGAAGGAAAGAAGAATGAGAAAGTAAATGAAAACAGAAAGAAACAAAAAGTTATCATATAGAGGAGGGAGATATTTTTCAAAATATTCTTAGGATCATTAAATTATTCAGGATTCTTGAAGATGTGAAAGTCAATTCAACATAGAAAACAAAAAATATCCCTGCTCCACTGAAAGTATCCATCAAACAAAACTTTCATACTTTTCATGGGAAGGGAGAACAAGTTGCAA
Source organism: Origma solitaria (assembly GCA_013397895.1). Lineage (NCBI taxonomy): Eukaryota > Metazoa > Chordata > Aves > Passeriformes > Acanthizidae > Origma > Origma solitaria. The sequence goes on along the minus strand of VZRL01004325.1, from coordinate 1,629,532 downwards.
CAGATGATTTCAGGGTCTTCTTCCAATCACCCCAATGCTTGTCTTTTGCATTTCATTTCCCTTATTTTATGTATGAAGTAGAACAAAAGGCAAAGCATGTGCCAGAGCTAACCAAAACTTAACCAGACTTAAGAGGAGAATTAAAGCTAATTTTAATCTTTTATTATGTAACTGAGTTATACTTAAGGGTCAATTTACCTCCAATGAAAACACATGTCCTGAAGGGTTTGAAAATTGCTGCCCAAACAGGAAAATACGACATCTTTCCCATTTCTTCTTATGTTGGCCAGAGTCCTGGCATAGTTCCTGCTCTCTGGTACTGTAAAAGTCTGGAATTGTAACAACGCACCAGTGGGGAGATGCAAGTCTGGTGGGAATGGAAGGTAACTACTGTAATTCAATTCCCATCATAGACCTTAATTCTGGGACGAGAAAAGCCATATCCTGTGACAGGCTACAGCAGAATGCAGTAAAAGGCTGCAGAGATGACAATACTTGCAGTTCCCAGCTCTGCTTTGTCCCACGGTCCTTGTTATGGAGTCAAGGAAACACTATGGAGTATCTGCAAAATTCATGTGTGGAAGGAGGAGACACAAGCGCTGCAGAACTCCATGTGATCCTCCTCTGACCCCTAATAAGTTGGTGTAGTAGAACAAGATAACTTTTCATTCTTCTGCGGAGTCAGTTAGGCACTAAAAAATATTTGGGGCAAATTATCTTTGTAAATTCATCAGTCTGTTCTGAGAAAAAGTAGTGAGCAGTGAAAGAAGAGCCCTGAAGGAAAAGCAGTACTGCCTCAACAACAGAGGTTGTTCAGTGGTTTAGATCTTTACTGGTGAGGCACTACCAAAATTCATTCCCTTCACTGAGCTGTGGTGACCTGATCCAAGCATCCTACTGTGTTCAAAAGCGCCTGAGCTGCCAGAGAAACACTCAGCTCTTCTCTCCACTTCCTGAAGTGAGAACCCTTCTCAGGACATAATTTACCACTGACAAAACATCTCTTTTGCTTTTCTCCTCCTGCTTTTTGAGTGGGGGAAAATATCACTTCAGAGAAGATTGCTGGTATCTCATGGGTTTATTGTTTATGCCAAAGAGAAAATCAACAAGAGATGGAGAGCACCCTTGGCACAGACTATGCAATGGCCTGACTGCTACAGCATTCTTTGGGGAACTAAAATCTGCTTAGGCAGAAGCATCTTGGCTCTCCAACAACCTGGCTAAGAGCCCTAAAGACAGGGCTTCCAGAAGAAATTATCCTGCATTTTCTAACTGTATTTTAAAACTACTCTTTCATTTCTTTTTCTTTCCAAATGTCTGCAAATAAAATGTTTGCTTTCATATTGAATAGAACATTTTGACAAGACAAACACAAATAATTGTGTTTTAATTCTTGGTTTGGTTGCCAACGTGCCAAAACCATTAATTACTTGCACAGCCTTACAATTCAGAAAATACCATTTATAGGTACTTTACTAATATCAACTGGATGTGTTGCTTCTTTTCTTATATGGTTTTGTTACTGGAAGCAAAAGTTTGACAGTCCCACTGAAGGATTGGTGAATCCTTTTCCCAGCTTTTAAAATTAGCCATGGCAGCATATTGGAAGATTCAACATGCTTCATCAACAAACGAAGTGATTCTCTAAAGAAGATTATAAGCAGAAACCTGGCAGAATTCAGCATTTTTTTCCATGCAGACATGTCAGTATATCCAATTTGATTATGCTGCTGCCTTTTACAAACTATAGTGAAATAAAACTTTTCAAACATGTAGTGTCTTGCACAGCCTTGTCTCCTATTGAGTGGCTGTCTACACTATTTTACTTAGTTTATTTCCATTAAATCTGAGTGATTGTTCTTTTTGTACCCTTATCTATTTTACTATGCTAGCAGGAAAAAAAAAAAAAAGCAGAGTCCACAATGACTTATTGTTTATTGACATTTATTTCTTAGTCTCTTTTATTGGCTTCTGAGAAACCCAAACTTTGGGTGGGTAATGCTACCATTTTAGCAATTAGCAGTGCTTAAGATGGGAAAATCACAAGAGGGGCATAAATTGATTAGATTTTTTCTCAAATGCTGAAATCTGACACAGTTTCATTTTCCCTTTTTCCAAGCTCTATTCCATGAGAAAAAGAATGGAAAATGATTATTCAGCAAAGTATGATCAGTGTCATTTGCTGTATGAGAGGATCTCATGTCATCTGACTCAATATAATTGCACATTCTGTGTAGGACTCAGGCTGTCATGCATATTTATGTCCATTTATTGCCATTGGAAATGGCCCATCCCTCCCTAGAAATTACTGGACATCACTAATTATCATCACAGACGAGTAAATCATATGGGAAGAAAGACATAGATTCATCTGTCCTCAAGCCAATCAGGTGAAGTCAAATTAAAACTTAGCAGCTGTAAAAGCACAAATGTGCAAAACACAAGTTTTACCTGACCCACAGCTCTTTGTGGATCAAATTACACTGTGCTGCATAGTTACTTCAAAGCAATCTGAAATTAATATGGGTATAAAGTTAATAATGACAGCAGGACCTAATTTCTTTGACAATGTTCATAAATGACTTGTCAAGGGGCACACAGCTGAGGAAAATGTGCATTTGGATATAACCTGCCGTTATATACCTCAAAAAAGTCATAGAGGTCTATTTTCAGACAGCAGCACAAACCATTCATCCAAGTACTGTAATTCAAGACAGGAATTGATTCAGCTGTCCATAAATTACGAAATGGAAAATACCTATTATGGTAAGTAAGTAGTTCAGTGTATTTACTGTGTCTGTGAACTTACTAAGTGCTAACTCTCAAGTGTCTACAAGGTTAAAAAAAAAAAAAAAAGTCAGGTTTCATGTTAAAGTGTTTAATTTCTTTCCCAAATTAGTTCTCTTCTGGAAGATAATGCTCGATAGTTATCCATGTAATACTTTCATTATAATGGAAAGGAGAATAACTGCATTAGGCGCGAAAGAGATATGAACTGTAAAGGTCGCTTTCCAGATAATGGGATTCATCAAGGAGACTGAGAAGGCACTGGGCAAGATTCACAATGAGCATCAATTTCTTTCCTTCACTTCAACAATTTTGGGGGAGAGAAGAAAGTCAGACTCACAAATTCAAGTGAGATTTTCAGCTCTCAAAATGAATTTGCTCCATCACTGTATCTTTTGAATAGGCTTTTAGTACAGCTATGAACAGGATATGGTTACCAGCAAGGTCTGAATGATGAAAGAAAACTCCCAGATTCTTTTGATTTCTGTTAATATATACTCAATTCATTATTTTTACAAGGAAAATCAAGTTCTCCACTTCTCTACACAAGTTTCTTTTCCATTAAAAACATGAGTATAATATCTTCCCTGTATTTTCCTTTATGCAGCCTCTTTCATCTCAGAACATTTTAAACAGTCATTATTTGCATTTTATACATGATGAAATTAAAATACAGGAAGGCTAAGGACCAGTTTTTGTGTCATATGCAAGCCTGAATCATCCCAGAGAAGCAAAAAAATTTTCATTGAAACAATATTATTCCCAGATTACCCACGCTGCTTTCCTTGCAAACCAATGAAGTTAGGGGAATAGGAAAATCCACCAATTTTACAGTTTCTTTTTTAACTCAAAATGAACCTGCATGACACTGTCCTCTTTTGACATTGAGAACTGCAGACAAAGTAGTCAACTCTCATTTGAATCATACCCACATAATCATTTCTCCTTCTGCCAACACAAAGTCCTAGCCTTGCTCAAAATAAACTGAGTTTTCTTCTTTAATCAGGATTTCTACTGAGAACTAAGTAGAAAATTTCAGCATTTGTATTCATTTCATTTGTCCACTTTACCAGTCAAACTGAGAAGTCTGGAACACACTGGCAGCAATTCCTTATGGTCCCAGCTGGCCTGTTTTTTCACTTCTGTTCTGTATCTCAGCAGATCTTTGTTGGATGGGAGTTAACATTTTCACTTTGCCCAGTCCTATACTATATAGCATTTTTAGCACAACTTTCAATGTGCTACGGAGGCATAAGGGTACCTTCTCTTTTGGTGAACATCTTGAGAGAGACAAACTCTGTCATCATGATTTTACCTCACTATTGAAACTTTAAAACACACTTTCCCAGAACTGCCAGTACCTCTTGCGAGCACCTGAGAAAAGAAACTTGTCAATGCACCAACTTTTTAATAAGAAAATGGGGAGTCCATTTTAGGATGCTTCTGTCCATTATGGCAGGTGGGAGAGTAGCCAAGAGCTGTGAATAGCATTAATCAAGCTCACAGGCTTGATTACATAGGGAAAGCAAAGCCTTGAACAAGCCATAAGAACAATGTATTCTAAAAGGTGTTATTTCTGCGCACTAATCCCTACCCACTCCTTCTCAGAAGAACAAACTTTCTCTGGTGTTTTTGTGCCTGTTATATCGTAAGGCTGATAATTAACCCTTGATAGAAATACAAAAATATATGAAAAGAGATATTGAATGCTCCTAAGCATATGGATGGTCCACCACTAGCAAATATTGCATATAATTGAATTCATGAGTAATGACAGAAGATTCTTCCTTAAAATATATCTATCCTCAACTGTTCCTATTTCCCACAGGGGAAGATAATTTTCAAACAACTGCAAACCTGACCTAGCCACCAAATCATAACAATACAGTAGTATTAGCTTTTTTAAAAAAATTTAATGCACAGCCAAATGCTGCAATGCAAATGAAAATGCCTTAGAGACACCTGAGACCAAATGCTGAGCAATTTTATGGACACATGCCGTTAAAATATCCTTGGCTTATAGGCCATGCATTCAGCTGCTCTCAATTCTGAAACAGAATGGACCAAGGATCTGGCTCACTTTTTTATTTCTGCACAAGGTGCTTCCTAACACAACACAACACAACGGGTTCCTTTGGCATTTCATGTTAATGCTAATCTATAGTTAACAGTTTTCCATGAACTTCACAGAGCAGAGAGCTGCTGGTTTTCATGAGAATTGCATTTTGATTATCACCTGGCAGCATATATTGACTAGTCCCATGGACTCTTGGAGAAGGGCTTTGCACATGTCAAAGTTACTTTATTTTTCAGGAGTGTTCAATGTATCAGATATTCATATATTCATGGAACATTACTCATGGCTAACTCAGCAGAGCTAGTGAGGCAGTCAAATATTTCAAATTAGTATTAAAAGTTTAAATTTGTTTCTAAACTCCCCAACTGAAACAAAACCCCTAAAAGCTTTCATTTCTACAAAGTATTGGTGTGGGATTTTCACTAATTCAATCTGGTTTTGGTGTTGGGCTGGGAGGACTCACTTTAGATTTAATTTCTCTTCAGACATCAGCTAATACAGTATTTGAATGCTTTGGTATGTTCAGAATAGCTTTGTTATGGACTGAAATCCACCTGGATTCTGCTCGAAATGGATAGTCAACTCAGTGGATTAGCTGAGATGGTAATGAAAATCTTTATAAATCAGTAGTCAGTAGACTGTCTAACAGATCAGAGGAGATTTTTGATCCATCTCTAATTCAGTAAAGCTGCAATGAATCCCACCAAACTCTGCTACAGTTAGCTCTATGTAAACTCTAGTGAATTAGAGAAAATTAGCAAAAAAAGTTCCCAGAAAGAGATACCTACAAATGCTGATGTGTTTTGTTTCTTCTTTTTTCCCAGAATAGACAAGAGATGGGGGGAAAAGTCCCTTCATTTACCTGAACAGGGTGTTTAAGCATAGGCAGCTATTATGAAGACTGATATTTGAAAATAAGTCAGTAAACACATTTGGCTGAACATTTATTCCTATATAAAACATGTATGACTTTTTCTAAATACAGCCCAGGCCCTATTACAACTAAAATCCATGGTCCAAAGCCCATTAAAATCAAAGGAATGACTCCCATTAATATCAATGGCTATTAGATAAGGCCACAAGCAGGGAAAATCCCCACTGAAAACAGTGGGAGATCTGCCTGCATAAACTCCCCTTTGGAAGCTGCTGGTGCTTTTTCTTCTTTCATTCCTTCATAAATATTTTATAAACAAAACTCACTGAACTTAGAACTTGAACATATAACATTATGCAAGACTTTTGTTAGGATCTTGCTGGTCTTAGCAGAGCTTTCTTGTTCATATTTCTGTGTCACTTCCAGAGCAATCTGAAGAACGAATCTCCTTTCGGAAGCAAATGCTGTGGTTTATCTTGACATTGTCACTATACAGAAGGTATGGTGGACTAGAAAGAGCTGTTGATTTAAGTGTAACTTATCCATTAAGATGTCAATCTAACTACATTTTTACCCCCGTTCTGACGGAAGAACGTAGCCTTTCTTTCAGAGTTCACCAAAATGAAACACTTTTCCTGGTTTCCATGCACAAAGAAACATAATACGCGAAACATGCTTTTTAGCTGAGTTTAGTAAGTGTGCTGGGAGATTCTGTTAAATGTCATTTGAAATGTCTGCCTCGGAATGAGAATGGTTTTCCACAGCTAATATTGCAGCTTTCCATCAGACACTGTGCAATTAATGGCACGCAGAAGTAAACTGATAAACAGGATTTTGTCATCTGAACGCATTTTTGCATGTCACAGACAGCCAAATGCTATTTTTGGAGATATTTTAAATTTCTTTATGAATTGTGGATTTATAAAATGTCACCAGGAAGCATAAAGCTCCTTCAGATGCTCTCATTAGAACATACACATGGGAATGTTAATGCTTTACGTGAACACACTAGCGAAAAATCATTTTAGGCATTACCTAATTAATTGTCATTGATTCCCATGTAACCATTTCCTTTATCTACACCATCAGAGATTTCTGAAAATAGTTTGAAATATTAGTTTCACTGTTATGACAGTACACTCTTCTTTTTATATATTTTTTCCATCCACTTCCAAAAATATAGTCTTGAACAAACATGAGAAATAATGCCACGCACCAAAAAGAAAAGAAAAAATTTAGAAATCATGTGAAAAAGCTAGTAAATATGTTAACTGAGAAAAAAATAAGTGCAATACAAAGGTGCATAGAGACAAGGAAAAATAGATGCATAATATCCAGACCTTTAGTAGGCCATTTTCTACCTCCCAAGTCAAGTCCTGGCACTGATGACTTGCTGAGGGCAAGACGAAGTGGAAGGGGGAAAATCTTTAGCATGTGATGCTAGAATTATTTCAATCAAAGCTATTGATTATCCTCAAAAATGAGATTAGTGATCATGCAAGAGGCATTTATAGGCAGTATTTTTTGATAAAACACCCTACAAAACTTAAATGTGTCTGAGACAAAGAGAAAAGCAAGAGAGTAACAGAAGATATGAGAAGCAAATGGCAAATGAATGATAGAGGAAAGCAGTGCGAAACAGCATATGGACGTCTTTCTATCCCTGGGGCAAATATTTATATTTCTGCATTTCATCTTCATTAATGCCTAAGATCTATAGGGAGACCTGAGCTTAACTTTTCTGTACTGGTCATGCACAAGCAAAAATTACACTCTAAATATGAAAAACCAACTTGAATATTTACAGTACTGCTCCGTGCAAAAGTCCCATCCGATTTTTTTCAACTGTGTAAATATATGAATATACTACAATTACACACAGTTTCAAACTTTTTTTTCCCTTTTCCTTCAGGATTGTTACTGCTTTAAAGAGGAGCTCATAAATAGGAGCTATTCATATTGATTAAAACTGAAGGTGAATACTCAATGAGAATAGGGCTATGTTCTAAACTCTTCGCATCACTCTATTACATTGAGGGCTGTAAAAATGTGATCTGAGCCTGTCTGAGCATAAGCAGCTTACTTGCACTCCTTTTTGATATCTCCCACTCAGGACAAGATAGATTATGCTCAAAGCTTGATGGTGACAGCCATGAAAGCTATGCCGAATTTGTCCAGGTTAGACGAACACAATAATTCCCTATTTTTTACTGTGGTTTTTTGCCCAAGTAAGAGCTCCCGAAGGAAAAGGAAATAGCATGCCCAGGATAAATTTGATACACAGCAGTTTTAATTACACCAGCAAAATTTTGTCACACTGGGAAGTGCAACCTTCACCCTTACTTCTGTCCCTCTTTTCTCTAGTGATTTAATGGATGAAGGTATCCTAATAGGAGCACAACCTTTCACACAGTCTATGTAAACTCATGTCCCAGACTTCAGATGCATCAAAAGTGTAACTGCTCTGAAGTATCTTAACCTTTTAAAACAGAACAGGAATATGTTTGAAAAGTGAGTTCCAGATAAGTTAGTGCCATTTGATTTGAGGAAAAGCGAGGAAATCTGGGCCTACAAGAGAAAGAATGAAGTTCATAAGCAACCCTATTCACTCAGATAGGTCAGTCACAAAGCTGATTAAACAAAGTTCATTGTCAAAGCACAAGAGCTCACTCAAATCCTATCAATATTGTTACTACTAACATCTTTTGGTACCTGGACATAATTTACAAATACTGCAGATAATTTATAGAGACAGGATGAATATTCACTGCGAGCTCTGAATATTCCTCATTGTTCACGTTGTTTTTGATAACGTACATCTTGACACAGATGAATATAGACTCTACACAGTAAGCAAAGCAACCATGCTGATTGTCAGGAGAATAAGCCTTATACTCTAGCTTTTGGGTTATTATAAAAAGTGTCAGAAAGGTTAATCCAATTCCACACTATAGGATTCCCTCAAGACTCAAAAGTAAAACTTAAAAATGTATAATCTGGTCTCCTGTGTCTGTTAATCCTTTGCACCAATGATTAGTTCCTGTTTAGGTTAGCAAATAAAAAAAAGATTAAATGAAGGTTAAGGGGTCTCTAAGCCTGTTTCTTTTTTTTTATTATTATTAATAAATCATTATGCTAACAAAACTTAAGTAGGGTTTTAGACTAGCAACTGGAAATCTCCTTCTTATGATGAAATAATGTGTTCCTTGGATACATAAAATGCATTAGGCACAGTTTCAAATAAAATCAAAGCTGGTGGGTTACAAAGGTCAAACAAATTAAGCTTTCTTTTAGATTTACATCACCATCTGAGCCCAAATACATGCTTCTTAATTGAATAGTAAGCACTGTCAGTCAACCTCAGCCAAAGCAGCTCTGATTATGTAATGGCTTTCAATTGTGATTATTTCAGTGTAGCATATGGAATATTTCACATCACACATTGCTAGCTTTGCTACTGCTGACATCTTAATTTGAAGTGGAAGCTGTTTAAAGTCCTCTGATCTCTCAATTGTTCTAAAATATGAGCTATTTAAATATGTATTTCCCAGCAATTAATGCCTATCAGTAACAACGGCCAATCGTTTTTTGCACCATCTGTAAGTTTTTGGAAAAGCAGTTCTGCCAAAAATTTAAAGTCTGAAAATTCACTCCTTTTTTGTTTTCCATCCTTTGGGGTTGGTATATTACATTTCTGGTTCAATACGTGAACCACTTTTGTTTTGAACATTTGTGAAGTGACCCCTCTAAGACATTTGTCTCTCAAAGCTCTGAAGAGCTACCTACAGGAATATTTTTGTTATGGGTATTGATCTGCACACGGGTCCTTCTACAAAAAGTCAAAGCTACATGAAAATACATACACAAACTGACAAGATGCAAAATTATTGTGTCATTAGTGGGATTTTGTCCTTTTAGTTATGTGTTCCCCCAGAGTTCATATTTCTTGTGGGCTGGGTGGAAAAGGTACCTTTATGTTGCACAGTACCTGATACATTTTGAGAAATACCAGCAAATACAAGGCAATAGAGATTACAGTAGTAATTCCAGTAGAAATTACAGTAGTAATTCTGCCAGTTCTGCTGCATCAGTGCATTATAATTCCCAGAAGGAGAAACAGGGTAATCTCTTTCTCAAGAAAAAAAATTTTAAAATCCTGGCAGAAAATACAAGCCAAAGCAAGGTCTGTTTTAATACTTCGATATTTGCATGTCATTTGACCAATACCTGATGTATGACAGCTCCTACAAACCATCCATGAAGTGGAATATGTAAAAGTGCATTTTAAATTATACAAATCATACATTTCTATTCATGCATGATTCTTTATTTTAGAAATATCACTTCAGTGCAGTGGTTTGTTTTTTTTGTTTTTTATTTAATGATGTAAGGTGATGTATTTGACAGGGAATGAAGCATTTGCCACTCCACATAAAGGATTACTGAATGATGTGCATATCTCTTTCTTAGAGATCTTTATAAAAGCCAAACACTCCTACAATTTTCTTTTCTATGGCTCCATTTTTAAAATGTGCACAGCAGCAGGGAAACAGTCCAAAGGCTCAACTGCACTGGAATGCTTTTGATGTAAACTCTGCCATCAAAATGCATGAACTCACAAGGAACTGTGAGCTGATGAAAACAGGAACCACGATATATGAATGGTTTAGTTTACCTGTGTACTCTCTGGAGCTGGAAACTGGTCTACTGCTCTTTCTAAGAGGGGGAAACAATATCATTCTCTCTGTAATTTCCTCCCCTTAACTCATTCTAGCAGAGACTTTAAAGGAAAGCAATCTGTTAAGGGCATAATGTTCACAAATCAATCAAAAAAAAAATCAGATACTAGTCTCATTTCATTCAACAAACGTTTTGCCAATGGCAGCAGCTGAAGCAGGGTATGAGTCAAAGATTGTAAAATGCTAATCTGGCATGCAGTCTACTCCATCTTCTTATGAAAAAACTGCAGTGTCCAAAAGGGATAAAATGATGGCTGGAAGAAATACAAAGAATATATGACCACCAGCTCAGTTTGCAAACAATACTCATTTATGTTTATCCCTGGAAAGAGTGCAACTACTTCCCTTCTTACATATGCAGAAGAGCAAGACAGAACCAAAAATCTAAACCAAAATGCTGATCTTACTTGTAAATTTCTTGCTTTTGTCACTAAAAAAAATTTAGTCTTAGGCTTCTAATTAAAAACAAAATCTCTGATTTGCCAGGAAACAGTAATATGCAACATATCTGATTTTTTCCTGATCCACTGCTGAATATGCTCAGAGTCCTAATTGCCTTTTTTTTAACCTTAACTTTAATGGTACACTAACATTCCAAGTAATATGCACTTCCAATCTTTCAACCACTTTTCACTGAGAACAGTATTTTCAAAAAATTCATAGTCTTTCCCCATATTAAGACTGAACTCCAATCCTTTATCCTTGCTCGGTAAAAGCTGCAAAGTGCATCATCCTTTGCAGCTGAGGTTTTTCTTAGAGTCACTTCTTGCCTCCTCAGTACCTCAGCACAATCTGTCTCTCTCCCCTGTGAAAGAACACTTACACTTACACGGAGATGTCTACATACAGTTTGAAAAAAGCTCATCTGTTCACTCCTCAGAAAGCAATTTCCTTTATCCACGAGCAAACATATTTCGTCGGTTTTGGGGGGGCGCTGATCATTGTTATTTATTCATCACAAATGTCAAGCGATGATTCTTATACTCCAGGGCCAGCACATTTCAGTGCAAGCTGGATATGCATTATTGAGATGGGTGCAGGTGCTGTGGCTGCAGAGGCACCTTGGAGGAGAGGCTGGGGCTGCCCTGGGCTGGACCCAGCGGATTCCAGCAGCTCCAGCTGACCCAGCACAGGCGATGCTGTCTCTGGGAAAACGCATTTGGGAAAGGGGAAAAATGCTCACGGTGACAGAAAACAAGTGTGAGAAGCAGCCCTGCAGGCACTAAGGCTGGGGAAAAAGGAGGAGAGGAGGTGCTCCGTGCACAGATTCCCCTGCAATCCATGGAGAGGAGCCCCACTGGAGCAGCGAAACAATGTGAGGGAAAAAAGGAGGAGAGAGGACCTGATGTGGATGGGCCACAGCCCCCATTCCACACACCCCATTCCCCATCTCTTTTTGTTTTTCTTTTAAAATTTCACCTAAAATTTCATCTAAATCTCTTTTAATCAACAATGAATAAATTTTCTGTGAGTGTAGCCTAGTTTGCCCATGACAGCAATTAGTGAATTATCTCCCTGTCTTTACAAACAAACTTTTCTATCTTACTACGTCTCCCCTGTCTCACTGGGGACAGGGTGGAAAAGAGCAGCTGGGTGGGGGCATCTGGAAGGCAGCCAAAGTAAATTCACTACCATTACACTTCAATAAAACTAGATGAGACACAATCTTAGGCAACCAACATAATCTTCAACTTCGTTTTAATGTCTTTGTTGATTTTGTCCGAGTTCAGAAAAAGAAAATAAAATGCTCTCAGTATCTGCCTCTTAAGCAGAATTACAAATTAGAATAGAAATTTCATCAACTTCATTCTTTTTCCTTCAAAAAAACATTTGTAAAAGCAAAAATTAGGCAATTGTCAGTTTTTCATCTCACTTTCTTCTTTTCCAAAGCCATGTGAAGACACCCACATGTCTGTGCCCTGATATCAAACCCCAACTGTTTCAGAGCAGGGACGAAGGGCGTTAGGAAGCCCTGGGACATGTGCGGAGCTCTGCCTGCCGCCGCTTGCCACTTGTGCTGGTGGAGATTCAGCAGCTCTGCCTCTGATTGTGGCAGATGTATCAAGAAAGGCAATATGCACACAGACCCTCCAAGCCATCTGCTGGCAGCGCAGGTACTTTGTGCCCTCTGTGGATTTCACCTCTTAGTGAGGGCATGGCCACCTTTCATTTCCCAAATCAATTAAAGCTGCAGGTCGTGATGAGCTGAAACGCAGTCTTGCAACTATTACTTTCATGTTTTTTCCTAGACAAGCAAGTATCAGCTCACTGTGGAAGACTATGCTTAGAGTTTTTTCTGCCAGGTAATTACATTAGACCTCATTGTATTTGAAAGCACTGCCGAACTGTACTTACCACCTATTTGTATGGCTAAAATGTGCTTGGGTGCACTTGGAAATAGATTTGCCTACCTACAGCAATCATGCTAAGAAGAATAGCATATTTTTATGTCAGATCAAGCAAATTTTGTAGCCCAGAAAACATTAATGGACAGTGTTACCTGAATGTGTTGCATTTCAGTATAGCCACGTCCTTAATTTTCAGATACATTTTCCCCATCCATCATTCTGCAAACAAGATTTTGTTAACAACTAGCAGCCAATTGCTTATGTAAGATTTAACAATAATAAATATCTTCCTAACTGTGCAACAGAGGGAAGCCCACATTAACAAACCCCGCTCTGCATGGAGCTCTCTGATGTTCAGTCAGATGAATTAGTGGTTCAAAAAAGTTCACGAGGAAGACAGATGGCAGTCAGTTAAGATTGCCTTATCACATTACAGCCTCACAGACCTGTCTGTTGCATTCTGTCACTGCACGGCAAGCTGCAGGATTTTGAATGGAACTCTCTTTTCAGAAAAAAAATTTCTTTCTGGATCTTTCCTAGCAGATTTTCCATCATGTGAAAATATACAGCAGAACCTGCTTTCGTTTCTCCCCATGTTTTTAATCACTTGTACTTTTCCTGCCTCTTTTCTTCATAGTTTTAGCTACCATTTCTCCTGCCTGCTTTTTAACAGGAGAAAAATAAGTGAGTGGAGGTAATTCCAGAATGAAGTGGAGATAAATGCAAAAAAGGCAGTGATAATCAAGGTAGGTTTCTTTTTCACTACCTGAAGACCAGAAATTAGTTATTTCAGCTGTTTGTGAGTATTTCCCCTCTTTTTTCTTGACACACAGCATTCAAACAATTTCTTATTTCCCCAAAACATCGTTCAATATGATTCTCCATTTAATATGTATTTAATGAATTGAATGTGACTAGAACTAAACGTGTATGAGATCAAGCAGATATTGTCAGATTGTCAGTCAGAGAACTGTAGGAGAAAAGTCAGGTAATGATTAGAGCTGAATTCAGTGTTTTCTGAAATCAATATTCAGTATTAAAATATGCTTAAGTTTTTGGGTCTTGACAGGGCTTGGGGCTATTTCATTTGTTGGGGTTTTTTTTGTTTTCTGTTTTGAGTGGGGCTTGTTTAGCTGAAATAATAATGGAAGTAAAGAGAAGAAAAATATTTAGCATGGGTCCAAGTTTTGCATAGATCTATTATGATTTTTATATTATAAGTTTCTCTCTTTATCCCTTTACGAAATAAAATCATCAGCAGATGACAGGGTGCTGGCCCAAAAGCACCTAACAAAACATGTCAGCAGTTGTGCTGGAGAAGATTTACAGGAAGAGAAGGACAGAGAAAGAAAATGAAAAGGAAAAAGGAAAAGGAAAACGAAAAGGAAAAAAGGAAAAAAGGAAAAAAGGAAAAAAGGAAAAAAGGAAAACAAAAAGGAAAAAAGGAATAAAGGTAAAAAGAAAAAAAAAAGGAAAAAAGGAAAAAAGGAAAAAAGGAAAAAAGGAAAAAAGGAAAATACAAAAAGATGAGAGAGAGAGAAAGAGAGAGAGAAACATGCCTTTCTCTGTTAGTACTAGGCTAAGAGAACCCCGCCCTTTTTCAGTATTTCTGACTAGTAAGTAAGCACAGAGGTCTGAATGTTTGATGTACTCATTCTATCAAGTTCATCACCTGGGAGCATCTCAACAAAAGATTAAACAGTCTGGGTTAAAGCAGAACATACATTCACCCTCTTTAATTTTTTTAAGGAATTAAATGTCCTTCTCATGCTCTAAAAGGAAGTTTCTCATTTGCTGTTTCACAGACCATTCCTTATACATATCTCACACATTTTAATAGCTTCCCTGTTTTCCTTTCCATGAAAATGGATATCCTTTTTGTTGTTAAAACATATAAATTTCCTTTTTACGGAGATTAGCCTATACTTACATAAACATGTAATGTATGGCGGCTGCTATTTATTTGTCTGTATACACACACCTGCAGACACACACAAAAACCACAGAGGATCAATATCAAATGAGAGAGCCGAACTCATGAACAACTGAAGATACACTATTATCTTGACACTTATGATGATAATACCCAATTGCACTGGAGGTGAACAACTGAAAATCTCACTGAAGTAATTTTCAGCCTACATCTGAACCACAGCTTATGGAACCTCTGATACAGAGAAAAGGGACTGTACCCAATAGGGACAGTGCGGGGGACGTGACGTTTGCATCAGCTAGACAATTGTAATCTTAAGGAAAAGAAATTCACCCTAATCTAGGGTTGTTGTCTGGAGGTTTTGTTCATTAGATTTCTGACGTGGGTTTTCTTTGGGTTTGGCAGTGTTTGGGGTTCTTGTTATTCACGAGGAACAAATGGACTGCAAATATAGAGATTTTGTCCAATACTGTCACATCATTTTCTTTGATGGTGCAGGAGAAATGGAATAGAGATTTATGACTTCATGAGCAACACATTCTTGTATTACATGCCACATAGTAATTTATTGTTTATTGTGCTCAAATGTGAAATAATTTGCAATACATGTGTATATATGTGTGTGTGCACGTGTTTTCTATGTGTCTGTAGTTTTATATAAATGTACATACACACACAAAAACATATATAAGTTTAAAATCAATGTGTCATTATTAATAAAGGAAGTAGCTACCCCTCATTATTTTCAGAACCATCATACTATAGCCGTAACTGTACAGTGTTTCTCTGATTTATGTATTTCTGAATAAGTTGGCTCTTCAGGGAACTAGGAGAACCTTGCAGAGACATTTTTCTTTTCTTCTCTCATACACATAAATTTGTGAGTTTTACGGAGGAGCATCTCTGTACTTTTTCAATGAAAGAAGCACTCTGAATGTATTTATTTGATGCAGATTGTGTAGAATAACTCTCTTTACAAGGTACTGAAAATATCTGGAAAAGGAATAACAGTATGAGCTTCCATTTAAAAAAACAGACAAAAATAGAAATGAAACTAAACAAAACAAAGCCCCACACATTCAGCTGTCATAATTTCCACCTATTCCATGTTTTTGATAACCCACTGATGAATTATTTTTTTACAAGAGAAGCTCCCTTTGTAAATAAACATTTTTTTAATTTTCATCTCATGGTGTAAATAGCTCCTTGGCATACAGAATCTTTTACTCTCCAATAACCAAAAAAAAAAAAAA